>OX375777.1:4485000-5085000 GCA_947359385.1 Chesias legatella | reverse complement strand
CTGTCTTAGAATAACGAAAAAATAATTGATTATAATATAATATTTGTTAAAATTCTTAATTCTGGGTTTTAAAAATATTATAGTCAAAACTTCGTATATTAAGTTAATGTAATTATATATGATGATTTGAATTTACAAAATATGTACAATGAAATCAATTGAGCTATCTGAAGACCGTTTTCAACGCTCAAATAATCCATTTCACTAAATAACGAATACAATTAATTACAGGCACATGAGACATTCCACCTTCACGTCTCACATTTACGGGCGCATACGATGCAACTTGGGTCTTGTCATACCTAGTATGGGAGGACCCAAGTCGCATCGGCTGTTATGGGCCGAGGTTACCACTTAACACCAGGTGGGCCGTCGGCTCGTTCCGTAAATGTATTACATAAACAAAAAAAAAACGGCACAGATAATCCTAGTCCCTGCACTACTATCCCCTGTATCATGTATTTAATCTGTAAATTGTGAGTTGTATGCGCGAAGTAATTATGATTCTTAATAATCTGTGGTCACAGTAGCAGTGCGTATAGTGGCAACGACTGGCAAGTGCATTCTACCCCTGAGCGAAAATTTACATGCATCAAACAAATATTTTTCCAGGACTATAATTAACTCCATGACCTTAACATTACACAAAAAGAAACAAAACGGTACCACCCCCCTCCCCTGCCCCCGCGTGTATTACAATAATATGGCGTTATTGAATCCGTCATAAAAGATCACGCAACGCCGAGAATAAAGGGTCTTTTCACCGGGGCGGCCGGGTAGATTACAGTGGCTTTGTGTGGGATATCCTTGACGGGGAGTCAATGTAAAAACCGCAATTATTTGTATTATTAGTGCAACCATGGATTTATTGGTGTATGTATTTAAATTTTTAATGTCGAATTTTTTTACAGCGGCCACGAAATAATATCCAAATTATTTTATTTCAAAATAAAGGTGCGTCTGTAAGTCTGTGTTGCGATGTCAAATCGAAGTGTCATTAAAAGTATAATGTGACTAAGAATAAAATTTATACCCTACTTTATACATATATTTAGGTATATGTTTATGTTTGTATCTATACTAGAAATAGATTAAGATCTTTGTAACAACACAGTCCAATAAAGCTTTGAGTTTGAATTTATATATTAATACCATTTGCATAACTAATAGTGTTTGAAAAATATTAACAATACATGTAATTCAGATTGATTTATGCATTATTTCTTCTATCGTGTCGGCTAATTAAACATTACAATGTTTCAGTTATTATAAATCATCTGACTATAATTATTGTGAGGGATTTACTAAACAATGCAAGGCGGGGACCACACCAAAGTATTTAAGTCACGGTAGGAAATAAGCATCCATAACTCCCCACAATCAGATCATCTTAAAAGAAACAAAGACACCGCCCGCGCCGCGCCGCTAATACGACAAATAGGAAACGGGACGAAATTTGCAAGTCAGTACAGAGGCGCCACCGCAGCCCCGACCACAAAAAAAAAGAAAGAAATAAAGCTTCGTCGCAAACCGCATGCGACTGCATGCAAAGTTCGACAAAGTTTTTCAGACGAAATAGGACCTTACTTCTATGAAGGCAGAGCTTAAAAGTTCCATTATAATTGCACTGTCAATATTTGCATCAAGGATCCTTGGCAATTTGCAATTGTTGTATAGAAAAGATTGTCAAGCAATTTTGAACTATAAATCGTTGGAGCAAGGCTCACGTGTTCTTCACAGCAGGCTGTGATATGTTTGTAGATAATTATAACGCTTCACGAGTTGTTTTGTCATTGCTGAAAAAAAATGTAAATTAGACAAAACCGCAGTTATTATAACAAATATTGTTTTTAATAACCTATATTTGGTTGTTTGACAGTTTTCGGTCTGTTTGTTTTAATTTTTAGTATAACTACCTGTTCGCAAATTGGATATGGACCTCGGGAGATGATAGTTTTACAATCACTTTTGCAAAAGCTGTTCAGATTTGAAGAAGACATGCCGATTTTTTTTCTAAACTTCTTCTACTCTAGTTCTTTCGAGTCACTAGTTCTCTCGAACCGGTGTCGTGAAAGGATTTTAAGTGCGCCTCAATGAGGCTCCTTTCGTGCACTTGACGCATGCCTTCGAATTTTTAGTTCTAGGACATGTCGGTTTCCTCACGATGTTTTTCCTTCACCGTTTTAAGAACGTGGTAATGCGCACATAAATCTTTCAATCGAAAAAGTCATGGGTGAACGTCGGGATTTCAACCGGCGACCTCCGGATTGGAACTCGGGGTCAGTACTACTAGACCACCACGGTCTCGAAATAAAGTTCTTTCGACATGCTATAGTCAATATTATGTTGTAATTATTTCTAACCACGTTTTTCTAATAATGTTGTGCGCACAATTTGGGCAAACAAGGCGATTAAGCCTGATTATTGGGTGCAGCTTCGATTCCCGATTATAGACATTTTTCGGTTAGAATTTGGCGGTTCCCGATCTAATTTCGCCGCGTAAATATAATGAATTACGATAGAGTTTTTGTTTGTTAGTTTTTCTGTAAAAAATGGATTGTATTCCAATTATCATAAACAAGGCGTTTGTAAGGATTTATTATTTTCTTTTTGATTAAGCATAGACTTTTTTGAAACATAGTTTTTGCTTTTCATGACAAAATTTTAACATTTAAGTTTAGTTACCATATGATTTAAAATTTTACAAAAAAAAGTATTGCATTTATTAATCGATTGATTAAGAAAAACAGCATTTCATTTCAATTTATTTCAATGAGGCGAGGAAAATCTGGCACCAACTGAAATTTGCAAAATTTTGCTCTTCTCGAGATATAAGAAAACATTCCTGTCACTTACTTTTTACAATTTTTGTATGAAATACAATTTGAGTAGGTTAGCATGATATAATTTCAATACAATTTCAAAATGGGCGTTTTCGATTCGATCCGATCTTTCGACGACGCGACGTTCATCTTGATAAGCAGTAGATGATATTAATTGTTTCATAGCCAGTCTTTTATGAGTATCTAATGTTCCTAGAAACCTTATATTACCTCCGCACGTCAGCCAAACTATAACCCGAAGTAGCCATAACAACCCAATATAACTATTTTATCCCACAAAATTGCCTTCAACACAGTGGTTTGGCGCCATTTTTTCTTTTTACAATTTGTGAACAAGATGATTAAGTAATATAGTAAAACCAACAGTGGGCGTGATAAAAATAATATATTTTTATAAAAAATAGTAATAAAAACTAATAATGTTCGGCGCATTCGCGCGAAGCATTAGGTAAGTCATAAAAAGGCTTCGGTTAGGATTAATGGATTTCGGCTTATGAAAATCTTTCAGAGGACAGTATAACTGAGGATATGTTGGATGCTTGTTTTAGATTACCACTAGCTATATACTTTAATTACATAACTTGCTATCTTATATAATATAGATTTCCTAATTTCTTCATGAAAGTTTCTTAGGCTTATACGACAATGAGACTAAATATGTAAAGAAATATGTTCTGTAACAGTTTTAAATATCACGGTGTAATTGCAGGTGCGTGAGACGTAACATCCCCGTCTCGGGGTGACGGACGCACTTGAGTCTTAGTAAAATGACCAAACAATGATGTTATATACTCAGTTGATAGGTTGGTATCTATCCTTGGCGAAAATTACATTTATATAAAACTCTTTATTGTACACCACACTAATACATATATAAGACATGTGACATTGGACGGCCTTACAACCAATCAACCAATCTCTATCAGGCAACATTAACATGGATTAAAAAAGACTGTGGGCAATCGACACATACTAAATCCATAAAACTTATACAATGTTAATAAAGTGTTAATCCTCAAACACTTGATTCTGTAAGACTCTTTAAAAAAGTTAAAAAATGATGATGAACTTGATACAAAAAAATGGGTTGGACCAATATACCACCGATCGCTGGGGATCATTTAATTGGGCTGCAAAACTGACGCGCGCTTCACACGACACAGAGTCGCTGAGTACAGAACTGACGCTACGTTCGCGTTGAACTTCGCGAATTTTCAATTAACTGTCAATATTTTTTTAAACGATAAAGTTACGGAACTAACTGATGGCCACCTGGCGTCGAGTCGTCCCCAACGTATGACGTAGACTGTAAGTACCACTAGCTCAAACCTATGTGGTTTTTAGTAGCTAATAACCACAATTTTTTTTGTGGGCCCATGTTGCTCGCGTCCTTTGGTGATAATCTTCTGAATCCCTACACCCCGGGTGGTGCGAAAGGAGCAACCCAAAGCATCATTAGAACTTGTGCCAAGTTCGCCTGGAGTAGTACTGCCACCACACCTGGTAATCTGCCGCCAAACAGTAATGCACTCGTGTTGCTGTGTTCCGGTGGAAGAGAGTGGGTGCCGGTGAAATTGCAGGCGCATGAGACGTAACATCCCCGTCTCGGGGTGATGGACAACGCAATGCTACTTGAGTCATCTCGTACTTTGGTGGAGAGGACTTGAGTCGTATTGAAGTTGTTTATGGGCGGCGGTTACCACTTCACATCAGGTGGGCCGTTAGGTCCTTCTATCTCCAACATGGCTTAAAAAAATATACCTACTATATGTAATTTATATTGGTAAATAAGTTTTAAATAAAGTTGCATTCAAGTCGCAACTTGAGAATGTTGTCTCGTCTGTCCCTAACTGCTCTTTTCCATCCAATCACCTCAGTTTGATTGATGGCGTCGATTCCGGCGGATGTTTGTTTAATCGGGTACAGCGCAGCATCTCGCGATTATGACGGTAGTCGGCGAACTGACGCGCCTCTGAAGGCGTACCAAATTACAGTTCATTATATACCCTGGATTTCGGATGGTGAGAATTCAGTTTTGTTTTTGATTCATGATGTGTTTTGGGATAAAGTGGTTATATAAATAAAGAATTACTCGCGTTGAGTAATAATATTTGATCAAATTACTAATCAATGTTTTGGAGTTTTTTTTTCTCATTCATATTTTGTTTAGTTTATTTTATTTAGTTTGTATTCCATCTTATTTGCGAATTAAATGTTATCGCTTGAGAGCCTAACTATTACATAAATTAATTATGTAAGGAAGAGCGAAATAATCTAATACAAGTATTTTATAAATAAAAGGTGGTTTCTGAATTGTTGTAATTTTTAATGTATTGAAAATAAACATTTGGCATTTATATTTGTACTTGACTGGCCTCACAGCTCAGTTGGTAATAACCCTGCCTTCTGCGCTGTAGGTCGTGGGTTCGATTCCCACCCAGGACAAACATTTGTGTGACGAACATAGATGTTTGTTTCTGTGTCTGGGTGTATGAATTATATGTATGTATTTACAAAAAAAAGTAAGTATTCTATCAATCGTCTGGTTCCCATTTCCCATGGAACAAGCTATGCTTAACTTATTTGGGGCTAGAACGCGCTGTGTGAAATGTCCACCAATATTAAAACTCCACTGCCTTCATTGAAAAGTAATGTTGTATCGCATAAATACATACACAATACTGTGGATCCATCTGTTCGTGATGATAATCTTCAAACTCATAATGTTCGTGGAAGCACATACCGTAACGATGGCTGCATATATAACGGCAACGTATAATTCGTTACTAACGCACCTTTGTCCCTTAATTAACTGCTACGAGTACACGACGGAGTACTAATGCTAGAAACTATTGATTTGATACAGCCACTGAGTAGAGAGATCTTAGTATGGAGAATCACTTCCATAATATTGCTGTCGGGCAGCAAAGCATAATTTATTTGCTGTTCTCCTGATTGAATCAGGAAGTATTTCCTTTTAAATTTTTCACTTAACTTCTTATTTTTGTCTTATTATGAACACAGGACGTAGTTAAGGTTCCAGATAAAAGAAAAGAATAGAGAAGAAAATTACAAAGATCTTCTCGTCACTGGCTGTAATCACAGCAATACTTTCTAGCGGTAGTACGCCTATCTCACTCTACAGTTTTTTTATGTCATACGGTTACGGAACGAGCCGACGGCCCACCTGGTGCTAAGTGGTAAACTCGGCACATAACAACCGATGTGACTTGGGTCCTCCCCTACTAGGTAAGACAAGACCCAAGTCGCATCGTATGCGCCCGTAACCTTGAGACGTGTAAGTGGAATGTCTCATGTGCCTGTAATTTCACCGGCAACCACACCTTTCAAACCGGAATACAGTAATGCGTATGTGTTACTGCTTGGCGGCAGAAATGGGCATGGTGGCAGTACTTGCCCGGACGAACTTGGCATAAATTCTACTGCTCTTAAAAGAGTACCTTGTTTATATTCAAATGAGTTAATTCTGTCACACCCATAGAATTATATAAAATCTAGTCTACCGAGCAGACTAGGCCTAGCTCTTTTCTTGACTCTAGTATGTTGTATTTTTCCAGTAATACCTCAGTATTAAATGACGTATATCCTAGTACTTGAAAGAAACTTTCTTTTTATGTGATATAGTTACGGAACGAGCCGACGGCCCACCTGGTGTTAAGTGGTAACCTCTGCCCATAACAACCTATGCGACTTTATTATTAGTATCATTTCTATAGTTTACGTAGAGTTGAAGTACAAAATGGGTTATTAGCCTGATCGTGGGAAACATGCCACCTGTAGGCGTGTATGGGCGCGAGTCCCACCGTCCATCTTGCCTTTCCCATAAGGCACGGCCAGCGACCGTGACACTGCTACCCTCGTTACTGATGCCTTTGAAATGTTACTAAGCACAGATGTCATTTTGAACTTTTAGCTAGCACAATAACTGATTGAACTCACAGCTCAGTTGGTCACCCTACCCTGCCTTCAATGGTGTATGTTGTGTATTCCCACCAAGGACAAACATTTGTGTGACGATTATATCAGTAGTCTGGTTTCCATGATACAAGCTATGCTTAGCTTACTCTGGGGCTAGATGGCGTTGGTTGAAATATCCACCAATATTATTTATTTATTATATAAGTATTATATCAGTTGTCTGGTTCCCATGATACAAGCTATGCTTAGCTTACTTTCCACCTTTTTTCTTTTTAACTACTTTATTGGTCAAGGTCAGGCATCACCTCAAACATCTGATTTTGAACATTATGAAATATGGCATTTTTGTTCACCATTTTTGGCAAATTGCACATTTGAACAGTCCAACCAGACCTATCACCATTCCACCACATCCAGTACTTTCCCTGGAAGCCGTAATTACCACGGGGCCGCCGTGGCATATGGCAGTTCGGTTGTGTACCACGTGGCAACGCACCTGAACCCCACACGTGCTCAAGTGAGATCACCTTTTTTGGATTGGATTCTGTGAGATTGACGATTGACTCTTGATTCTTATCTCATTTTTGTTTTGTACAACCCTTGCGTTTTGCGTTGTACGCATGTCAATCTTGAGTTTTGCGTCGTAAACTTTTCTGTCTTCAGTTTTAAATTTTCAATCTGAATTTAATTAGAACAAATCTGATTTAGACGTCGCAGAATAAAGAAAGTGACATGATAAGTTTCCGAGTTAGTTCCAACTGATGACTGATGACTGGCCTCGCAACAAAGTAAGTTAGTAAATCTGCCTTCTGTCGTGGGTTCCATTCCCACCGAGCATTATAGTTTGTTCTGTGTATGGGTGTTAATATACTATTATAGATATGTATTCTATCAGTCATCTGGTTCATATTGTACAAGCTTAGTTTGGGGTTAGACAGCGAAGTGTGAAATGTCCACCAATATAAAAAAAAAAATGGTCAAGATCGTGATTTTTGGGTATTCTCTATGACATCTTAAATATACCAATTCTTCGTTACTCCGCACTATGTTTCAATAATTATCATAATAAAGTACAGAATATGGTTAATGGTGAAAATTTTAACTAATTTCCAAATTTGACATGTATCTTCAGTAAATTTGTAGTCTATTAAATAGCGTTACAAATAAATATAGGCAATTTTCATTTGATCATATTTCGTTCCCCATTTCTGCCGCGTACATACCTTTATCATGATGGGGTGATAGGGTAAGTCACTGGTAATCGCAGGGGTGCATGTAGAATTATTTTAATTAGCCCAACCGATGCCGGGCCGTTGGCGCATATGGTGACTTATGGACGTTTAGCTTTTGACCTTCGCATTACACCCCATTACGTTAAGGGAGGGAGTTCTGTCTCTTTGGCGATGGAAATTTCTAGATGTTTGCCTGTTTTATAACTCTCTGACATACCTGACGTGGGATTGGGTAGTTTTGCAGTTGAAAGGTAAAGGTAAAAGGCAAATTGAAGTTGCAGTTAATTTGGATGGCTACAGTCCTTTTATCCCTACTTAAATTAAAGAAGCTAATTATAATAAACCTAATTATATCAAAAGTTGAACAGCCAAATTCAGAAAAAGGACTTTATATGAAAATTATTTTATATTGACACAAATATATTAATCAATATATTATTTTGTATTCTTGTTCTAAAGTCACACGTCTATGCAAATAAGTTAAATTTAATGTCTGTTTCTAAAGTCAAAATAGAAGATTTTTCCTAAATGTATATGAAAGTTTATATCCTACGGTACGAAGATTAATTCACGTAACTGAATTCAACGTGGGTGAAACCGCGGGCACAGTTAGTTAATTATATAATAGTGTAATGATTTGTAACATAGTGCTATGAATAACCATTGTTTTTATCACGGCTTCGTATCCCAAACGGGACACAAACTTTGTCAAAACATGATCTGATAATGTTTGGTGAAAATATTGTTTTGATGTAGGCATTCACAGCCCCTCAGATTAATTAGAATAAGTCCTCGTGACATGAGACGAAACTTTTTACACAGATAGGTATGGTGTCAGAAATAATGTCTTAAGAAACAAAAAATATTTTGTCTATCGACACATATCTAACTATTTCTTACTTTCACCACAAAGCTGACCGCCGAAGATTCCCGTAACATTATCAACCCCTAAGCCGCTTACCTGCCCCGACCCTATTTTTTCACATAATCTACTTTTTTTCCACGCAGTGATATAGAGACGCTATTATTTTGTCATAAAATATTTTACACAACATCCCGAATTCCGAAAGGATGGTAGATTGAACCAAAAATAATGTTGTAATTATTGCTTCTGGAAAAATAAGAATATTGATTTGGTTCTGGTAGCCTTTAATAGGGACTACTTATCACTGTTTTGATCTACATACCTAGTGAAATAGTTATAATATATTTGGATATATGTTTTTTATTTGGCCCTACTTTCTTAGTTGGTCTAATGCAAAACATATTGTAATGGATATTTAAGAGGTTACCTACACAGCATCAAAAACCAACTTATCTGTCTAATTCAAATTATAGGATGTATACAATTTTTGCAAATGTCGAAAAATTGTCTTGAATCTTTATGAGAAACAACAAAACAAAGAGCGTGTAGACATAGACGTAGACATAGAAGTAGACATAGATATAGAAAGTAGATATAGACATAGACTTAGACGTAGACTTAGACGTAAACATAGACGTAGACAATCGCATAGCACATTTTCTGGTTTCTGCGCGACTGGAGTTGACTAACAGTTTTTCCATATCGCATAAAGAATAATATAATTCCAATGCCTGATATGGCGAATCTTGCAACTGTGGAATTTGACAATTCCTGATCCCTTCAGTTGACGTACCTACTTATTTAACTGTTATATTTCTTGAATTGGCTACAATTATGACGATATCAGTTTTTCAAGTTCGCCCGGGGAAGAAGTACTACCGCCAAGCCAAGAGCGGATCCAGCTTTGGTGGGGGGGGGTGTCACATAGTCGTGGTGAAGTCACAAGAAGTAATTTTTTAAGCTATTGCATAGCTTCTATCGCGGGCCTTGAGCGTGGAGACCGAATCCAGAAATTCCGTAACGCAAAAAACCTAACACCCCCCACTCCGACCGGCACAGCGGTGATACTTTTTAGTTTTTCCATCTATCGATAAATACCAGAACTTTTAATGACTTTTTGAAATATCACGCGCAATAGCTTTACCGCGGCAGTCTCCGAGTGCCACACGTCTTTTTTTTTAATAATTGGTACAAGTAAAAAGTAGGTATTTTATTAATGTATAATTTAAGTACTTACTGTACTTATTATATTGAAGGTACTTACATAAAATCTATATTGTGACAAAAAATATATAAAAACATTATTTCCAACAATTTTAATTAGTGGTCCACCTAGGGGGTCTTGACCCCCATGACCCCCCCCCCTGGATCCGCCCTTGCGCCAAGCAGTAACGCGTTCGTGTTAGTGTGTTCGCGTTTGAAAGGTGTAGGTACCGGTGAAATTACAGGCACATGAGACATTCCACCTACACGTCTAAGAGTTACGGGCGCATACGATACGACTTGGGTCTTGTCGTACCTAGCAGGGGAGGACCCAAGCCGCATCGCTTGTTATGAGCAGAGGTATTCTTAATGTGGGTGGGCTGTCGGCTCGTTCCGTAACTGTATCACATAAAAAATACAGTTTTAATTGAAAATTAATGGTCTATTTTTACAATAATACCTATGACATACCATTTCACGAACAATATTCTTACACCTAAACGTCGTCACAGCCTTGTTAGGTTTTTTGTGGACTATAAGAGTCAGCAAAAAGGTGTCAACTAACGGGTCACCTTGTTGCGAGCGAGTCAATCGGATAATCATTATCTTGATCGCTAAATAATGACAATGGCGTTTGTCACATTCACCCCTTTAGCACCCCTCAGGGTTGTCATTTCGTTTTTGTTAAACACAATTTTATGATATCACTACAGTTTTTGGTGGGACCTACTTACCAACGTAATTTTCTCAAAGTTGTCTCAGTATTTATCATTTTCTGACGCCAAGCAGTAAATACAAAGATGCTGGTAGCAGAAAATTATATGTTTTCCGGCTCAATGTGGCTGAATCATAAACGATATGATATGTATGGTTACAGTTTTTGGTGGTAAAGTAAATGATAATTTACTTAGTCGTGTCTTGACTAATCTGTTACCTTCGGGTCAATGAAACCACTTTCAAGATATAGGGAGATATGGCACATTGTAGTTGAAGATTCTGCGTCCTGGCTAAATGTGGCTGAACCATAAAACGCTATAATAGATATGTGTAATGAAAATAATGTGTGGGCTTTGTTGCTGTATCATGTATATGATCATAGATAACCCTGTCTTCGAAGCTTGGGGTTCTGGTTTGATTCCGTACGCCGCGACTTAGGTATTTTGTACGATGGGCTTGGTTTATACTTGTGGGTTGTTTTATGATTGTGTTCGTGTGTGTGTCCTGAGCGGTGGTACATAGTATGGTATAAAAGTTGAAAGACTTGGTACAAAACACTATCCAAACTCTTGCCGTAGCCTACTACCGCCATCTAGCGACTCAACGCAATACTAACATTGCGAGCAACACATTCTCCCTCGACGAGCTGCAACACTGCGCTGAGTGCGCTATTTAGTACCAGCTGTCTTTAACAGATGGCGTTATATAGATATATCTTAGACCTAGTTACAGTTGCTATGCAAAAATCTTCTAAGAAACCGGTCAAGTGTAAGACTCGTGCACCCAGGTTATTGTACTAAAGAATTGATTATTTTTTTACTTTGAATTATTATACAATAATCAAAACACGACTGGTGTTTTCACTTAAGAATAAAAACAGAGAATAAAAAAGTTTCTATTCACGTTCTATAATTGTTAGGAAATCTGGAAATAGGGTTTGAACAGGTGTCAAACTCAGTGGTAAGTACGTCCTTATATATTTTTTATTTCTCATGTGGCGGGACGAGCTGACGGCCCACCATTTTTTATTCATGTAAGTGATGGAACGAGCTTACGGCCCATGATTAAATTGTAAAACCTTTTTTTTTTATGACTGGACATTATGCTGTTGGCCGCAGATGGCCTTGACAGCGTATACACGGGCTTTAAAAAAAATTGTAACACCGCCCATAGACAACAGCAATACCACTCAAGTCCTCTCCACCTGAGTATGAGATGACTCAAGTCGCTTTGCAATGCGTCCATCACCCCGAGACGGAGATGTTACTTCTAATGCGTTTTCAATATTATTGACATTCCAAGCCATTTTTTTATGAATTCTATGGAAATAAAGTTTTTGACATCAATCGTATCAACATTGGGTGTGAAGTACGAAACGCAACTCAGTAATGTCCACAAATTAATTAAGGAATTTATTAAATAAAACAAAACCAGCAACGTATACGTTAATATATTAAAATGTTATTACTAATGCGAAATGCATCACGACTTGTTCTTACTGGAAGACAACAAAATAATTCTACAACATTTCGTACGAAATCTCATTGAGTTAGATGACAGATTTATCTTAAAATTAATAATAACCATTTTCAAGTATTGAGACTATGATTAGTACCATTATAAAACTCATACTTTCGAAATTACCGGACAGGAATCGTATCTAGGACCTCTCATTGCCAGCAGGATTACTATCACTAAACGCTTAGTTAATCCATTATATAAAGTGAGCCAGTCTTAGAAGATGTTATATAAAAGACTTCACAGGTTATATTGTCATACGTAACATAACTTGGGTCCTCCCGTACAAAAGTACGGGACAGACGTGTAAATAGATGGAATATCTTATGATGACAATTTCTTATACTTCACTCAAATCTTGAAAATAAAGCTAGTTTAATCAGTAAGTAAAGCCTTTTTCCTCCATTATGCTCCGAACCTTCGCCGGCGCAGGCCAGAAGACCATGAGTATCGTAGACCCTGAGGACGAAGTGGTAAAAAACCAGTAAGAAACAGATAACTTGTTCTTCCGGGGAAGTAATGAAACCATACCCAATTCTGCCACCAAGTAGTAATGCACTCGCGTTCGTGTTCCCGTTTGAAAAGTGTGATTGCCGGTGAAATTAGAGGCACTTGAGACATTCCACCTTTACGCCTCAGAGTTACGTGGGGGTGGGGGCAGTGGGGGAGGGGGCTGTGGGGGTGGGGGCAGTGGAGGAGGGGGCAGTGGGGAGGGGGCAGTGGGGGACGGGTAGTGGGGAGGGGGTAGTGAGGGAGGGGCAGTGGGGTAGGGGTAGTGGGTAGGGGTAGTGGGGTAGGGGTAGTGGGGAGTGGGGTAGTGGGGAGTGGGGGAGGGGGTAGTGGGGGGTAGTGTGTGGGGTTAGTGGGGGTTGTGTGGGGGGGGGGGGTGGCTCACCTGCAGTGAACGCGCCGAAGATAGTGAATGCGGCGTGGCAGTGCGTGTCGAGCGCGGCGCCGAGCAGGTTGGAGCCGACGGCGGCGCCGCCGCGACCCACCATGTACATCACGCACATCGCCATGGCCCTGCAACACATATAGACATAGACATTTATTTATTTACTAAGTAGCACACAATATATTCTAACACTTTTAACATAAAAAAAAGACGTGTGGCACTCGGAGACTGCCGCGGTAAAGCTATTGCGCGTGATATTTCAAAAAGTCATTAAAAGTTCTGGTATTTATCGATAGATGGAAAAACTTAAAAGTATCACCGCTGTGCCGGTCGGAGTGGGGGGTGTTAGGTTTTTTTCGTTACGGAATTTCTGGATTCGGTCTCCACGCTCAAGGCCCGCGATAGAAGCTATGCAATAGCTTAAAAGAAACAGATGAGGACAAAAATACACAATGAAATGAAACATATACGGACATTATGTTCACATTTGTCACATTTGATCAAGTGGGTTCTCTCGAACCGGTGCGGTGAAAGGATTTTAAGTGCGCCTCAAAGAGGCTCCTTTCGTGCAATTGACACTATCGAATTTTTAGTAGGACATGTCTGTTTCCTCACGATGTTTACTTTAACCGTTTGAGAACGTAAACATAAGTCTTTCAATCGAAAAGGTGCACGTCGGGATTTGAACCGGCGACCTCCGGATTGAAATTGGGGGGTCAGTACCATTGGACCACCACGCTCTCGGAGTGGTAGTGACTATTGCTTACCTGAGGCTAGTGGGGAAGACATCGACGGCGATGGCGGCGAGTATAGACGCAGCACATCCCGAGCAGAGGGATACGATGAGCAGCGCGGTCGCAGCGCCCCCTTGCGGCACGAACGCCGCCGCTACGGTCGCCGCGCCGCAAATCAACATTATACCACCTGACGACGTACAGACAGTATATTAGTGGACACATCACACAGCGACATCTAGATTCAAACTAAGCATATCTTGTATTGCGGGTACCAAGTTAACTTATTTGTTCCTCGGAAAAGTAGCCTAAGTTACTCCTTATTACATCAGCCATCTGCCAGTGAAAGTCCCGTCAAAATCGGTCCAGCCATTTCAGAGGTTAGCCGGAACAGACAGACAAAATTTGTAAAAAAAGTTGTTTTGGTAATGTATCGTGCACTTAGTAAAAAGCGGTTATTTTAATATTACAAACAGACACTCCAATTTTATTTATTTGTATACATTTATAGATGTACATAACGTTAAGTTAGAACCAGTGCTTAAGATTAAGCTGATCAACTTACAGTATAGTGTCTTCCGTCCGATCTTGTTTATGAATACTCCGATCGCAAGGTAGGTGACGGCGAACACAGCGCCCATAGACATCGATATCGGAAACACCGCGACCGACACCACCGCGTGACACTCCGCGCCAGGTGCTGCCAACTGCGACACAGAAATCGTGATTCAATTACTTTTTTTATGTGATATAGTCAAGGCGAGCACATGGCCCACCTGTAACAAGTACAACTAATACGACGCAAGCCCTCTCCACCAAAGTAAGAGATGACTCAAGTCGCATTGCGTTGCGTCCATCGACCCGAGACGGGGATGTGACGTTTCATGCGCTTGCGATTCCACCGGCCTTTCCACCGGAACATAGCAATACGAGTGCATCGCTGCTTGGCGGCAGATTATCAGGTGTGGTGGCAGTACTTCTCCGGGCGAACTTGGCACAAGTTCTACTGCTACTTTGGGATGCTCCTTTCGTACCATCCGGAGGACAAATGTAGTGATTCAAAGGGGTAATCACCTAGGGACGCGAGCAATGTGGACTGTATAAATATAATACATATTTAACACCCAGACGCAGAAACATGTGTTCGTAACACAAATGTTTGTCATGGGTGGGAATGGAACCCCGACAGCGCAGAAGGCACAGTTTCCACTGAACTGTGAGGCCACCAATGAAGTACTTACGCTAGCATTTTTGGCCTTCTCATAGATGATCTGACAGATGTTGATGCTCTCCTGACTAGTGCTCCTCAGGATGCTGTTCAGGATGTCTGGCACCCACACGTACAAGCCGCTGGACCTGTAACAGCACACGGGCCCAATGAAATTACAGGCACATGACATGTAACAACTTCAGCATGATGCAATATAAAAAGTATGTAACATTGGTGGGTGTTAATATGTATTATATGTAAGTATTTACAAAAAAGTATTAGGTATGTATTCTATCAGTGATCCGGTTCCCATAGTACAAGATATGCTTAATTTGGGGCTAGATGGCGCTGTGTGAAATGTCGACAAAAACTTGATGTACATTTCAAACACATCTAGCCCCAAACTAAGGAAAGCTTGGACTATAGGAACCAGACAACTTACAGATTACTTGTTATTTTTCTGTGTGATCATACTGATCATTTATGAGAATGAATCCATATATGATACTGCTATCCTCAGTGTCTGAGACACACAGAATTCAATGATAATCATAACAATTATTTACTGTACTTTTATGTTTGTTTTATTTCTCTGTTCCTTTGTTATTTGTGATTTTCTTGTCTTGTGTTTTTTGCCTGTTGTATGTCACAAATTAATATGATTATCTTTCTTTTTTCTTTCTTTCTATATTGTATGAAAAGGTATGCTTTTCCCGAGAAACACGGCCTAAGAGTGTAATAAGATTGTGAGTAACATTTTACCCCCCTAAGTCCCTAAGCTGGGGTCCCATATCTTTATACGACGGTAACGAACTCCCCTACATAGCTTGTACTATACCAGGCAAGTGATAAAATACAATTATGTACATGTTTTAAGTAAATAAAATAAATAACACAGACCCAAAACAAACATCTACGTTATTTTTGTTGTGAGTATTAAATGGTTATCTGTTCGACCTGTAATTACAGGCATATTAAAGAGGTGCATAACCTTGTCTTGAAGCGACCAGTTATTAGTCGAGTAGTCAGAACAATGATACATTCTTGTTTGTAGATAAAAATGATCCATTCTACTGTTACTGTTACTATTATTTTAATGTGTTTTTCTTTGTTCCCAATAAAGTTTTATTATTATTACTATTATATATTCTTGTTTGTAGACAAAAATGTACGTGTAGCTAAATTTCTCCCTCCATCCATTCACTACCACAAACTCAGTAGTCATAGTAGCTAAGTTCGGTTCCAGGAAAGTACTACTACCATACTTATTTCGGCCGGCATTCGCGTTACTGCTCGCCGGCGCGGGCGCCGGGGCGTTCCGGTTTGAACGGTGTGGTTGCCGGTGAAATTACAGGCACATGAGTCATTCTACATTCAGGTACGCCTCAGAGTTACGGGCGCATACGATGCAGCTGAGGTCTTGATTACCTGAGTAGAGAAGGACCCGAGTCGTATTGCTAGTTATGGGCAGAAGTTACCACTCAACAGCAAATGGGCCATCTGCTCGTTCCGTAACTTAAAACCATAAAAAACCACTCTATAAGATTTTGACAACTATGTGAAAACCCTGGCTTACTATGTGATAAGAACATACCTTAATTAATTACCTAGTATGTAACCTAAAAAGTATATAAGTAGGTTGAAAGTACGGTGGATAAGTCACACAGCGCCATCTAGCCCCAAACTAACCATAGTTTGTACTATGGTAACCAGACAACTGATAGAATACATATTTTTTTTTTGTAAATACATACGTACAAATAAACATTAACACTCAGACACAGAAGAAACATCGATATTCGTCACACAAATGTTTGTCCTGGGTGGGAATCGAACCCACGACGAATACCCTTATCGACCAGTCAAGTACTTAGGGTATTACTGACAATGACTTCGAGAAAAACACAGTCTAATCTCTTAGGCACCTGAGACTGTTTATAAGCAGTCGAGATATACAAGTCTACTGACCGTTTGATAGCGTGTCATATCAATAAACTCTCATGAGTTGTAATGGGTTCAACTATAACATTTAATTAGTTTTTTTTGATAATAATTGTAGAAGAAATGTGAACATTAATATAAGTATGTAAAACTGCACGCCATATATAATCAGTGGTAATGCGCACATAAATCTTTCAATTGAAAAACTCATAGGTGCACGTCGGGATTTGAACCGGCGACCTCCGGATTAAAATTTGGGGTTACTACCGATTGAGCTGTGACGACTGTGAAATACATAATAATTGATTTACTTCATATAGTATTTGAGCAAAGTGATTGCTTATGCACTATATTATGGGCCGAGGTTACCACTTAACACCAGGTGGGCCGTCGGCTCGTTCCGTAAATGGATTACATTAAAAAAAAAAAACTTACACCATAAACACGGCGAACATAGAGATATGCGAGATGAACACGCATCTGAGTAGAGGCGGCTTCAACATCGTCGCGATACTGTTGAGGGCGCCAGCGAAGCCGCCCGCGCCGCCGCCGCTCTGTGCGCACTCCGCGCTACCAGACCTTATCATCAACACCTGGAGATAACATACCAATGAAGTGTGATGAAACCTCATAGCTCACGTCGTGGGTTCGATTCCCACCCACTACAAACATTTGTGTGACGTGCATTGATGTTTGTTCTGTGTCTGGATGTTGATATGTATTATGATATGTATTTACAAAAAAGTATATACAGGGTTACAGGAAAAGTCGTGCTAGATCCGTTAAGGGCGTGGAGTACCCATCATTTCTGACTTATTTCACTATGAAACACCCTACCCTAAACTTAACCCTTTTCGAGATATTCGACTTTTAATTTTTTTATTGAAAATTGCCGATTTTTAGGCTACGAAATTTATTTTTGTTTATTTTGTGTATCTTATTATTATTATTATTGCATTTTTACATGTGTAATAAGATGCTTTAGGACATCAATCATTAAAATAGTGCATAAGTTAATTGAATAGACCGTAGTAGACAAGTGAAAGTAAAAAAATAAAAAATATATTAGCAAGCTTATTTTTCTCTAAGGGATATCTAAAAAAAATATTATGACACTTGTTCGGCAGATATTTTTTAAAATATCTACGTTTCATCAGCTATCTAACGAGGTATAATAATCTAGGGTTTTATTCAAATGCATTGGAAAAAAATTAGTTTCATAGGCGACAGTGGAGAAGAAAATTTATACTTAGCCCTAAAAAGTAAAATAAAACATTAGGTATGCATGAAATGTCATTTATTAAAGGTTTTCACACAACTTTTTCTTATTCTACAGTTCATGTTCAACATGGCCGCCTCTATTTCTGAAACATTGTCGCATCCTTCTACGGAGACCAGTCTTCACTACTCCAGTGGTCAACGTGGTCCTCATTTTATTTGCTGCATCCACAATCCTTTCTCTTAAGTCTTCCACAGACAAAACTGGATTCGGCTCGCTGTACACAAGACTTTTCATGCACCCCCATACATGAAAATCCATGGGAGTTAGGTCCGGACTTCTTGCTGGCCATGGCAACGGCCCACCTCGTCCTATCCATTTGTTTGGATAATTTGTGTCCAGCCAGTCTCTGACACTTCTCCTGAAATGGGCAGGGCAGCCATCGTGTTGGAACCACATGTCCCTGATCAGGTTGAGTGGCAGATCATCCAGCAAATCACTCAAGTCTGCTCTCAGGAAATTTTCGTAGCTTTCCCCATTTAGATTATCCGGGAGAAAGTAAGGTCCAATCAAATGATTAGAGATAATGCCCATCCACACATTCACGCTGAATCTTCGTTGGGACCCTTTCACTCTTTTCTTATTGGGATTCCTTAGTTCTTTTGGGGCCCAGTAATGGACGTTGTGATAGTTGGTTATGCCATCTTTATCAAATTTGGACTCATCCGTCCACAAGATATTTCTTAGAAAATCTGGGTCTTCTACGTCAGCATTTAGCATAAATCTGCAAAAGTCCAATCTTCTCGCGGGGTCTCCTTCTTCAATAACGTGTACCGGCGTGTAATGGTACGGGTATAGGCCAGCAGTATGCACTGTAAACCACACTCTCCATTGCGAAAGTCCCAGATCACGGGCAACAATAGTGGAAGTAGTCGGATCCGCTCGAAAGCGTTGCACTATCTCATTGTCCTGTTCTTCGTCGTCAATTCGTGGTCTTCCCATGTCCGTATTTCGTCTCAAAACAGAGCCAGTTTCTTTAAGTCTTCGATAAACTCTGTCAAAACAGGCCACATCCGGCACTCGACGACCGGGGTAGCGAGTTATGTATTCGTTACGAGCTACCGTTAGAACTGCTACCTGGAGCGTCCCAACTACTTTTTTCCACGAAATGTAATACAAACCCTAGATTGTTAGACCTCGTTAGATAGCTGATGAAACGTAGATATTTTAAAAAATATCTGCCGAACAAGTGTCATAATATTTTTTTTAGATATCCCTTAGAGAAAAATAAGCTTGCTAATATATTTTTTATTTTTTTACTTTCACTTGTCTACTACGGTCTATTCAATTAACTTATGCACTATTTTAATGATTGATGTCCTAAAGCATCTTATTACACATGTAAAAATGCAATAATAATAATAATAAGATACACAAAATAAACAAAAATAAATTTCGTAGCCTAAAAATCGGCAATATTCAATAAAAAATTAAAAGTCGAATATCTCGAAAAGGGTTAAGTTTAGGGTAGGGTGTTTCATAGTGAAATAAGTCAGAAATGATGGGTACTCCACGCCCTTAACGGATCTAGCACGACTTTTCCTGTAACCCTGTATATATGTATTATATCAGTTGTCTGGTTCGCTTGATACAAACTACGCTTAGCTTACTTTGGTGTACGATGGAGCTGTGTGAAATAGTATTGCAAAAACATGATATCAAGTCACAGTTAAAGTCAAAAACTTTATTTCCATAGAATTTATAAAGAAATGGCTTGGAAACGTCAAATTACCAGATTCAGATAAATCTACCATAACGTGATCCGCCGACGATGGTCAATTCATTTCACTTTAATCAATTTGAGAGCGTGGTGGTCTTGTGGTACCTACTGACCCCGAGTTTCAATCCGGAGGTCGCCGGTTCAAATCCCGAAGTGGACCGAGTTTTTAGATTGAAAGTTTTATGTGCGCTATAGCACGTTCTCAAAACGGTGAAGGAAAAAGTCGTGAGGAAACCGACATGTCCTAGAACAAAAAAATCGAAAGTGTCAATTGCACGATAAGAGCTTCTTTGAGGCGCACTTAAAAACCTTTCACCACACGGGTTCGAGAGATTTAGGGACACGAATAGAGTTTAAACAGCTACCGTCCACTTACCGGGAACTCCTCGGCAGAACAGCCCTTGTTCCAGGCGTACATCTTGGCCAGAACAGGCAGAGCTGCCTCCGGGCCTCTGGCGGCGAGCAGATACCTTGGACTCTCGGGCAGAACGAGCAGTATGGCGGCTGCAGCGAGCCCTGGCGCGCACCACAGCCAGATGAAAGCGCGCCAGGGCACTATCTCCATGGAGCCAATACTGAAGGACCATTTGCCCGGGATTATCAGCCAGGCTAGACCTGGAAAAAAGTGAGGGTATTTTTTTATTGGGATATTAATATTGGTGGGTAATTCACACAGCGCCATCTAGCCCCAAAATAAGCAAAGCTTGTAATATGGGAACCAGACAACTGATAAAACACATATATACTTTTTTGTAAATATATAAGAGATTAAGAGATCATAGAGACAATCATAAGAGAGACAAAGAGTTCCTGGACTAACACATAGGCTACTTTGATCTCGGAAAGTGCAGTGTTCCCGTGGGATTACTTATTCACCGCGGGTAAGCCGCGGGGCGCAGCTAGATTTAAATAATTTCAACAGTTACATCATTGTTGTATTGTGCGGTACAAATTGCAATCAGGGCATACGTTTTAAGCTATATATATATAAACAGGAAGTGTTGTTTGGTACTTTTGCGATAACGTTTGTAGGTCAGCGAATATAAATTAATGACGCTATTGAAATTATAATGTTGTGTGCTCTAGATCAAGACCCTACACTTGATAGATAACCTTATAGGACGTCTGCTAGGCATAGGTTACCTATAATCAGCAACTAGCAAGGCTGGCGTGAGTTAGGGATCGAAAGTCACAAGCCACTTCTAATCTTTTATTGCCAGACGTATAAAAAGTTAGATATAAAAGGTAAGCGTTGATCATGTCTCATACGATACTAATCAGCGCTATTAAGTTTTCCTTGTTTTACTTCGACTGGCCTCATAGCTTGGTAGTTACCCTGCCTTCTGCGCTGTAGGTCGTCGCTTCGATTTCCACCCAGGACAAACATTGGTGTGACGAACAGACGTTTTTTTCTGTCTGGGTGTATGTTGTTATGATATGTATGTATTTCAAAAATGTATATAAGTATGTATATCAATTGTCTGATTCCCATGATAAAAGCTATGCTTAGCTTACTTTGGGGCTAGCGCTGGGTGAAATGTTCAACATTATTTACTATTATTTGTCAGCTGTGCGTTTTTGAAGCGGTTGATACATGGAGAAGATACGCAACAGACTTGTAAGTGACGTTCCAAACCCTTTAAATAAGTAAAAATCAAATTAATTTTCTTATTTTTAGTTACAGAAGAAGCAAAGTAACCCATAGTTATGGGCTGCATTGGCGAGACTACTGGACGTACAAAATGAGAGTATGGGGCACGATAGAGTTTAAACTGAAATTTCATAAATAAAAACTTTTTTTTTAGACTAAGCTAGTAAAATTTTATGTAATAACATAAAAAATATATAGTAGTATATAATAGATAATTCAATGAAGTATGTTCCGCTTGCGTGTGCGCAATCTCTACCCGCGTTTAATGTATTTTGACCTCAAGTTTAATCAATAGCCAGTATCTCTTGATAAAAAATTTGACCCACCCTCTTCCCGTCGCCGAAACCTTGTCTGTGGTCCAAAGTCAATGCTGTGACCTCCAACAAAACTGAAATTTTAACCATTAGAGGGCTAAATGATAGGACTATACCCAACGACCCCCCTCACAGCCGAATCCGCGGGCTCACTGGGAATTGCATGATACACGACTAACAGGCTTGACTGGCCTCACAGTTCTGCCTTCTGCGTTGTAGGTCGTGAGTTCGATTCCCACCCAAGACAAATATTTGGGTGTCGAATATAAATGTTTGCTCTGTGTCTGGGTATCAATATGTATTATGTGTATGTATTTACAAAAAAGTACATAAGTATTATATCAGTCGTCTGGTTCCCATAGTACAAGCTATGCTCAGCTCACTTTGGGGCTAGCCGGCGCTATCGATAATATACGAGTTTATACGAGTACCTCAAATTGCGGATAGAACGACGCGAAATCGCGCGCACACGCAGCGAATACGTCGCGCACAAAACTTTCGCTATGAGCGTGTTGATCGATCGCCTTGATAGAAACATGATCACAAATCGCTTATATCGAATGTGGTCTTATAACTTTGGTCACCTTGGCAACTATATTAATAACCAGTTAGTAATAACGATTATTTTTTTCATATTTAATGCCTGACAGTCATTCCATACAATAACCTTTGAAATTAAATTTAAATTAAGTGGGAATCCGCGCAAATTAATGTCATAATATTAAATTATGACTCAGGTAATTCATCGCCTAGCTAATAGATGCTTTAATACACTGACCAAATTTGCAAATAAAAAAAAATATCGCCTTTAACTTAAATATGTATATATACATATTAAATATGGCTAGCTTAAGGATGGACCGCGGGAAACGATTTTAGTTCAACACTTTGCGGACTATTACGAACATTTTGACTGACCTCACAGCCCAGTAAGCAGTCACCCTGCCTTCTGCAATGTAGGTCGTGAGTTCGATTCTCATTAGGGTTGAATTATTATTATTAATAATAATAATATTGTGGGCAATTCACACATCGCCATCTAGCCCCCAACTAAGCATAGCTTGTACTATGGGAACCAGACAACTGATAAAACACATATATACTTTTTTAAATGCATACATATAATACATATTAACACCCAGACACACAACAAACATCTATTTTCGTCACACAAATGTTTGTCCTGGGTGGGAATCGAACCCACGACCTAAAGCGCAGAAGGCAGAAGCCAGAAGGCAGCTGTGAGGCCTGTCAATTACTATTAAATATATGAACTCACCGTACATTAAAAGTGGCTTGTTAATTATGGTCTATACATGCTGTCTATAAAAAGTCTATCTGAGGGACTAACAGAAAGTTTTGATCGATTTGGGCAGGAAGACATTTCTAATAATGAATTAATTAATTCAGGCGACCAAGTATTAATAAAATATATATACATAAAGGACCCATATAAATATATACCTTAACTAAAATACATGTAAAACACACTTAACTATCGCATATTTTTGGAACATGAGACGTAACATCCCCATCTCGGGGCTCGATGGACGAAACGCAATGCGACTTGAGTCATCTCATACTTTGGTGGAGAGGACTTGAGTGGTATTGCTGTTGTCTATGGGCGGCGGGTTACCACGTAACATCAGGTGGGCCGTCAGCTCGTTCTGTCACCTACATCACGTAAAAAAATTAAAATTTCAATAATGGTTGGTACTGGTACTGACTGATACTGACTACTAAGAGTGTCACTGACCTGGTAAAATGATAAATGAGAATGATATAAAGGCGGAGCCCCACGCGATGGCGGCGGCACGGCGCGCGCTCGTGTGGACTTCGCCTAAGTAAGCGTACACCGTCGCACTCGACGCTGATATACTGAAACATATGTAATAAATAAATATCGGTGGGTATTTCACACAGCGCCATCTAGCCCTAAAGTAAGCTAACCAAACAACTGATATTATACTAAAATACTTTTTTTGTAAATTCATACCTTTGTTCACACACATGTTTGTTGTGGGTGGGAATCGAAACCACGACCTCCAACGCAGAAAGCAGGGTTACTACCAACTGAGCTACGAGGACAGTCCTAATGTCAGTCTCTATACGTTGTTAGTTTATAAAAAAAACTTATATACAATAATAATAATAATAATAATAAATAAATAAATAAATTCTTTATTTCTTAACTTATAAATGAAACATTCTGGGTTTGGAATCTCCTTTTAAGCAAAGTTGTTTTGCTTGTGTTAGGAGAAACCGCTAATAATACCCTCACATAATCAATGTACATAATAGTGCAGCTCAATAATTAATGAAAATTCTTAACACCAATACACAAGAACCACCCAAGTATTTCATACTTAAAAGGTGGTTTCAAAATTGTTATTTTAAAATATCAAGTTATAGAAAATAAACATTTTTGTATTTGTATTGTATTTAAATGAAGAAGAATGATGAAGAAGAATAAGTATGTCTACTCACAGACACCCAGTGAGGAACCGGAGCGCCAGCAGCATCCAGACTGTGGTGGAGAAGGAGGAGGCTACGGAGAAGACCGCAGACGCGAGCAGCGCCGGCAGCATCACGGCGCGTCTGCCCATCCTGTCTCCGAGGTAACCCCACAGGAACGATGTGATGATTATACCTGCAACGAATATATAGATTGTAGAGCACTAGAACTCACGCCAAGTTGTCCGGGGAAGTACTGCCACCACACCTGGCAATCTGCCGCCAAGCAGTGATGCACTCGTGTTGCTGTGTTCCCGTGGAAGGGAGTAATTATGGCCTAAGTATCTTTAAGTACCATAAATTTTTATTTTTTTTAAGTAATGTCATAATATTGCCATACCTGTAACAGGTAACTGAGTTGTAAGCTCTAATTATTTAAATAAGACCCAAATTACACTTAGTGATGCAATGAAATATCTTATCTTATCTTATCATGAGGAAACCGGCATGTCAAGTGCACGAGAGGAGCCTTAGAGGCGCACTTGAAAGCATTCACCACACTGGTTCGTGAGAGCTGTTGAATCGATTACCAATACTAAAATAGACATCAGCCTAGTATTTACTAAATTTGCTCCATATCATTACGATTTTCCCGCAGTAAGTCTATCCTATCATCGTAGTAACAAAGTAATTCTAGACACACCCAAATCAGCCAAAATAACGGACTGCAGTTTCAGATAAAACATCGCAAACAATTTGCGACGCATAATCACAAAAGATAGTGTATGACCTCGTAAAATGCTCTGTATATCTTAAAACAATTAGTTACCTACTTACCATTTTTAAATAGTGTTACGGCGACAAATTAAACATGGCTGTTACGGTGAACGAGATTAAAAACAAGACGAGCTTTTTTATTTTATTTGCTACAGTTACGGAACGAGCCGACGGCCCACCTGTCAATATATATGTACGTAGCGTCGCAAGGGACCGCAGGTATCCTACTAATATTATAAACGTGAAAGTTTGTATGGATGTTTGTTACTCTTTCACGCTCAAACGGCTGAATGGATTTGGATGAAATTTGGTACCGAGGTAGCTTATATCCTGGATTAACACATAGGCTACTTTGATGCAGGTAAAGTACAGTGTTCCCGTGGGATTACCTATTCACCGCGGGGCGCAGTTAGTACATAAATACACAGCACAGTGCATATACAGGTGTCAATAATCAGCCGAGGCGTTGACCTGACGATCAACAATAAGTAACGGAACACTGCTATGGATCTCTGGTTAGCGAATAAACGTATCTATCTGGTCTGCGTCCTGTACTTATTCTGATTCTGCCAACGTTTTATTTAAATAACCCCCGGGTATTTGTTTTATCTTGCGGTTTGACTTTGAGACTTGTTTTTTTTAGTAATTTAATTATATTCACTTCAAATTTATTTATTCCATTTAGGTACAAAGTACACTTCGAAAAGTCATTGCACAATATAAACATATGTAAAAACAAAAACCCTCTAAAATAAGTACAACAAAAAACAAAACAAAAATATATGTCAAATTGAAAATTCATCAGCAAATGCTTCGTCAAGAGTGTTATACAACTTCAATTAAAATATTTCTGATAACAGTACTACATTTTTTTTTTCTAAGTAGTAAAGAACAAAGCCGCTATCATTTTCTTTATTAGTAAATTAGTAATTGCACCCATTGCACAAGCGGTGATGGATTCGCGATAATGTATTCCAGTTTGAAAGGTGTGGTTGCCGGTGAAATTACAGGCACATGAGACATTTCACCTTCACGTCCCGGAGATATGGGCTCATGCGATGCGACTTGGGTCTTAGCCGGAATACATTATACTTTGGGCACGGTGGCAATACCTCCCCGGGCGAACTTGGCGAGAGTTCTACTGCTCTTCTGTTTGTCACACAAACGTTTGCCCTGGGAATCGAACCCACAGTGAGGCCAGTCACTTATAAGGAGTTAAGTTACCTATGAAAGCAGCTGCATTGACCAGCCCCTTGTGCCTGGTGTTGAGTTTGAGCTCGCACTCCGCCGAGGTGATGGCGTAGCTCATGCCGATAGACTCCATCGATACGTTCAGCATGATAAGCCCACTCGTGAACAGAGCCAGGTGGTTGAACTTGCCATGACCTGGAAAATGTTCAATCCATACACCAGCACCAGGGTTCCCTGTGTCACAGGTGGCGTGGACACAAATTACATAAGACTAGCTGTTGCCCGCGACTTCGTCCGCGTGGAATTAGGTTTTATCACGCACTCCTATTTTACCCCTCGGAAAAGTAGCCTAAGTTACTCCTTGTTACATCAGCTATGTGCCAGTGAAAGTCCCCTCAAAATCGGTCCATACATTTCAGAGATTAGCCGGAACAAACAGACAGACAGACAAAAATTGTAAAAAATGTTGTTTTGGTATATGTACCGTGTATACATCCATATGCACTTAGTAAAAAGCGGTTATTTTAATATTACAAACAGACACTCCAATTTTATTTATTTGTATAGATAATAACTGTTACACAGCTGCGGGTGGAGAAAATGGCCCACCAGGTGTTAAGTGGTAACCTCTGCCCATAACAAAGCAAGTTTAAGAGCAGTAGAACTCCAGCCAAGTTCGTCCGGGGAAGTACTGCCACTGCCACAGTGACGTGAGTTGCTGTGTTCCGGTTTGAAAGGTGTAGTTGCCGGTGAAGTTACAGGCACATGAGACATTCCACCTAAACGTCTCAGAGTTACGAACGCATGCGATGTGACTTTATTCAGTTATTAAGTAAGGAACCACTTAATAGTATGGTAGGCCATCTGCTACTTTTTTACGTCCCTACTAAATACTAAATAGGGCCATAGATGGTTTATAAGTACATTTCAAATGGCCGGAACGCCAAATATTTTTACCCGGTATTGAATAAAAAATACAGCCGACGAAAGCAATCTTGGCAGATTAATTGGCTTGTGTAAACAATTGATCGTGATAAAATTACGTTGCGATTTCATCAGGCAATTCTTTAATTGATTTTATTCATAAAATATTTTTATTTACCTTATTAACTACTACACAATAATACCCATAATTACCCAGCCATTAGTCATTTAGTCCTGACTTTAACCTACAAAGTGCTAGTATTTTTACCCTAGTTGATTTTTCAACGTATGGTAAAAATTTTGATTGTCAAGAATGTCATACTTACCGGTCAATTCAAAGGCTTCCTCAAATGTGTGTTCATGAACTTTTTTCGGATCTCTCTCCACATCCGGTAGGAATTTATCACTTTCCTCCGTCTTCATATTTAGGCGATAACGTTCCAAATATTCCAATAATCCCGGGTCAATCAAACAGTTAAACTATGTGCCTACGTAATTACTTTTAAGTGCTCATAGACTAAATGGTAATAGAAAATTTCGTAATGTACGTAAATTTTTGTAAACGGTGCACAAAACAGAACAAATCTCACTAAATAATACCTTACTGGTAAATTTCACGTAATTATTGTAAACACTTAAGTAAACAATTACACTCAGACTTTAAATTTCATTTATATTTCACGAGTTACAAAATACATTCGATCCGACACACGCGCGCATGGTCGCGCGCCGCGCGTCTCATACTAATTCTAAATTTAAAAAAGCATCGCTCACGCTGTTGTATTTACGCGGGAAACGCACGCCGCATCGAACGCGTCAAGTCGAAACGTCATCAAATTCCTTGGGACCTGATGACACCGACCTCTTTTTGCAAAAATGATGTGGTGAAAAAAGTTTCAATATGTAAAGAAGAATTATTGAATTACACTTTAATGTATGTAAGGCGAATGGTTGTATTTATGTGTGTGTTTTTACGTTTTAACTCCTTCAAGCTCAAACGGGTTAACGTATTTGAATGAAATTTTGTACAATGACAGCTTATATCCTGGATTAACACATAGGCTTTTGATCCCGGAAAGGTGCAGCGGGTTTTAAATAAGTCAAAGTTAAAAACTTTATTTCCATAGAATTATTAAAGAAATGGCTTGGAAACGTCAATAATATTCAAAATATAGGGTCACGCGCCTACTTAGCGCTAAGTTTGACGCATGTTCAAACCCTATACAACACTCGATGGGAGAACAGCAAGAAATCCCTTAAGAAGAGATAGGTACCGTTTTTTTATAAATTGAATAAAATAAATAATAAATCAATTGACATACATTAATTTCGTAGTTTTTGAGAAATATTAAAACGAATTAATTAGAAAGTACTGTACCTACCTATTTTCTATTTAGCTATGTGGAATACAATATAATATTTAAAAAAATCTTCTAAATTCAACCTTCGAAGATGATTTCGAGGGCGAAGTGGCATGTAAGTACCTATCTGAGACGCAAGAACGCGCTGGAGCGGGTTAATCACCGCAGTTCAGTTTTAAGTTTATAAAATCGTATTATTTTGGCATTTATACATCTAGAATCTTGAATCGGAGTTTCAATGGGCTTCTTTATTCAATGGGGTATACGACAGGTTGCCATGCGAAGATAATATTATCACGATCGCATGAATAAATCAGCAAGATAGGTATGTGACCAGGGTAAGTAGCACAGACTTGAAAAAAGAAATCTTACGTATAACATATCATAATTTATAATCATTGTAAAAACAATGACAGTAATATTGAGGTTATCGGCAGTATTTTGTATACACAATGATAAAATGCGTGACGGCTTATATTTACAGATGGCGTCATTTTAGGCCTGCGTTTGCCACAAAATCGATAAAGTCAAGCGATTGGTACGAAAATGGTTGACGAGCGCAGGTCCCCCTCAATGATTGCAATATGTAAGAAGAACACATACAAAGAATAGTTATATTGATTTTGTTACATACAGACACGGAACTTGGACTGAAAAAATACATACGTACGAACTTAGAACCTCGTCCTTTTTGAATTCGACAATACATACAGACGAACATAAAACCTCCTTTCTGAGAAGTCGAAAATACGTACAGACGAATACAGAACCTCCTCCTTTTGGAAGTCGGCTTTGAAGTGGAGAAGCAAAATCTAAAACTTTATTTCCGTCGAATTCGTAAAATAATGTCTTTGAAACAATGAGTGGCCAATGAGTCTGTGGGTGCTAGACCACAGCCTACCCCCTTTCCCGTCAAAATAATTAACCTAAAATTTTCTAGGAATAATTTACTAGCGATTGAAATTAAAATTAAATATGGTCACGACCTAATCCACGTGTTATCTAAATTATAATTTAAAACTTATAACATTAATAATGATATAATTAATATAACTGTATTGTTCAGGGCCACCCACAAATTAAATATCTGACCTAAGGTCATTGACCACCTTTTAGCCGGAAGCTCGAAATACGCCTAATCGTACGCATTATTAGGTCGACGTGGTTAAATCATCAAAAAAAGAGGAAGCGATTATTTTATAATGGATGTCTAAGAAATAACTTTACCAACTGAACGTGATCTAGGAAGGAACAACGACATAGAAACTAGTGACCCTATATGACTGGCCTCAACAGGTCAGTTGGTAGTAACCCTGCCTTCTCGAGCTGTAGGTCGTGGGTTCGATTCCCACCCAAGACAAAGGTTTGTGTGACGAACATAGATGTTTGTTGTGTCTGGGTTTGATATATATTATTTACACAAAAGTATATAAGTATTATATCAGTTGTCTGGTCCCCATGACACAAGCTATGCTTAGTTTACTTTGGGACTAGATGGCGTTGTGTGAAATATCCACCAATATTTATTATGATTATATCTAGGCTAGTAATTCTGTTGTCTTTATAGGTACAGGAATAACTTATAAATCAGCGGATCGATAAAGCTTAGTGACCCAAGCTATTATTTAGAAAAATACGTACGTATTTATGAAAAACTTCCGAGCAATATACAAATATTATCCTATAACTATATGACTGAAAGTATATTAACATGGAGGAGGTCTCATGACGGAGTGGAGGTGCCCACCTCACAGGAACTTCTCATCTCGACGTAATTCCGTCGTGTAAGGACTCGATGGCTTTATCTTGAAAACCCTCAGTAGTGTCCAGGGTTTGATTGTAAAAGCATGTTTAGATAACTGTATTTTTTAACAAAAACCTTTTACAATTATTGAGCTAATATTTCTTTAACATTAAAAGTATTTTAAAACTATACAGACGATCACGTGAATTAAACCAGATATATGTGCATTGTTTACAAAATAAACATTAATATTTATATAAAAAAATAAACTTAATATTTATTTTAACATATACGTAACCTTGCTTAATCTTTGATACTATCAGTTTAATACAAACCGGTTACTATGCACATACTAAATCTTTTTGCCATTTTGAGGTAGGTCATGGCGTGAATAAATTATTTGCATTCATTTCCCGTTACGAGGTTGAATAAATATAGATATAAATTACTATTGGTGGACATTTTTTGCAGCGACATCTAGCCCCAAACTAAGCACAGCTTGTACTATGGGAATCAGACAACTGGTAGAATACCAATATACTTTTTATAAGCACATACGACATACATATTAACAGAACAGAACAAACGAAGATTCAACGTAATTGCAGGCGCATGAGACGTAACATCCCCGTCTCGGGGTGATGGACGCAACGCAACGCGACTTGAGTCATCTCATACTTTGGTGGAGAGGACTTGAATGGTATTGCTGTTCTCTATGGGCGGCGGTTACCACTTAACATCAGGTGGGCCGTCAGCTCGTTCTATGACCTAGTTGACATAAAAAAAAGAAACATCTATCATTGTCACCCGAATTTTTGTGTGTGTGTTCTAGTTGAGTAGTCCATGTGACTTTTCCGGCTCCTTCATCAGAACAGCTCCAATTTATAAGGTAGGTATTAAAATGTTAGTCTAATCCTTTTACAAACGAACTGACAGACATACTAAGGAACATTCACGAATTTAGTTAATATTATCTATCTAAATAATGTATTCACATCAAAATAATAATTAAGTAATATTAATATGTCAGCAAATTTTCTTCCGGTCTCAATTAATTTAGCTTAAAATTAAGCGGAAAGCCTCTAAATTCGCTGGGCACAGAATATATTTTCCATACATTCAAGTGCAGTCAGCGACAAAATTTGATTACTACACACAAAGTTCCTAAACGCGCGAAGAGTCATCCATGGAATCAATTATTTAGCGTAAGTGTTCAACGACTTGTGGCTGAGTGTACTTGCAACAACATTCTAGAAGATTCACAAATAAAAATATGTTATAATGTAAGTTACTGATAAATGAGCAACAGGCGCCTGGCTATCATCTACTCATGACGACTACAATATGACTAACCTTAATAATCTAGCCCCAAAGTAAACTAAGCATAGCTTCATATCATGGAAACCAGACAACTGATATAATAATTATATACTTTTTGTAAATACATACATATAGTACATACTTTTTTCTTACACACGTACAAATAATACATATTAACATACAGACAATCAGAGACAGACTTTGTCACAGAACAAACATCTATGTTCGTTACACAAATGTTTGTCCTGCGTGGGAATCGAACCCACGACTTACAGCGCAGAGGGCAGAGTTAGTAACCAACTGAGCTGTGAGGCCAGTCAAACCTTACGCCAGGAATATTAATGTTATGTCTCAACATAGTGCCTTTGATATTTCTCTGAGCAAAGTCGCTCAAGGTTTGCGCGTTGTATGGGTATGTGTGACTTGGGTTGGTAACGGTGGTAATTACATTACATATGTTTGTGTTGTTAGAATACCACGCCATGGATTACTTACAGACTCACGACTAGGATTGACGCTGACATTGTAGGTCGGGTAACTTTGCCTACAAAGTGAAGGTACCCACCAGGTACGATCAAACATTTTTTGTGTTACTTAAAGCTTATTCTCGGACATTGGATGTTAGTTTTTCGTGTCTGTGTATGTCCATGCCACCTGAGGCACAGGTTTCATAGACCCTAATCCGTGGAACTAAATAATAGACGTGTTCTGATGGCAAAGTTGTTGTACTGTTATTATTAAACTCAATTGCGTAGATTAATTTAAATTGGTAAAGAAAAACAAGATGATTAAAAGGAACTAATATAACTCATGGATTCATTAATGAGATTCTCTATTCTTGCAAAATGAGATATATCTCACATATACTACAATAGCTGGACTAAAATTTTATTATCATAATAATTGGTATCTTGTAGTAAAAATATTGATAAATTAGTAAGCTTGACATCACTTATCCATCCAGTTGTATTAATTTTGTAGTATTTTAGGCCATTCATGCTTATTTATCGAACTTTTCTAGATAGACGTGGCTCATGTTATTTAGTACCTATAGAGTTTTTAAATTTATTGGATTATTCGTGCATTTAAAGTCATACACATTTTCAATTCCTTAAACTCATATGGGTGAGATTCAAAATGTGTTCACATAGATTTATACGAATACGAATATTGGAAATTAAGCACATTCCTTCCATAATTACCTCTAGCATAATTTTATTATTCCAAATTATGTTTGATTTCATAATAATACGCGAGATAAAAAAAATCTGGAAGCTATATATAGGTATTGGAACCTACTACCCGATGATTTGTTAAGACTATCACCGCTATACTACCACAGTTTGTTCTAATAATCACAAAGTGATAGGTAGTTATGTATCAATCGTCATAGACCACGACCTTGTATTACAATTTTGTTCCTATTTGGCGCGATGCCACTATTCTTCAGTACTCTACCGGTTTTGTGAAAAATATCAACCACTGCTGGTTTATTTCACTTTAAATTAAGACGTCCTGATTGGACGCGGAAATGTATGACATGAATTTTATTTATGTCGTGATGCATATTTTGTTTCAGTGTATTAGTCGCTCTGAAAGCAGATTCGACACGAGTAGGGGACGACGTACATATACTTAGAAAAACGCAAACATCTATGTCGTAACGATCGAGTTTCTTTATACATATACATTGATTAAGCTAATTATTAAATGTCATCATTTATTTCATTAAGATACAAATTATAGCATGAATCTCGTTAATATGGTATAAGTTAAAAGATTATATAGATTTTGAACAGAGCCTTAAGCTTATGCTTAAAGAGTGTCTAAGCCTGGGCCGCGCGTTTCAGGCCCGATACTTCTGGTAACAAACGTGCCCCAAAATACTTTAAAAGTTATATTATAACTGTCCCGAAAATAATAAACTTGATTAAAAAGTTACATGTATACAATGAGAAAAAGCTAAAGAATATAAATAATATAAAAGGTAACACTCATTGAATAAACTTCATGATAATTATTATTATTACTTCCGAAAACAAGTGCCTATAAGTTTGAATACCATGACACCATGCTCAGATTTATTTTATAATATTTAGTTGGTAGGTACATCTTCTGTACACTCCGCAGTATCAAAAACGGTATTTTTCACCATCATCTATGGTGTCCAGCGTGACATCAATATATCTTTTTATGTATATTAAATTACTGAATGAATAATTGAATGAATTTAATGCTCTATCAAATGGGTCTCGTTTAGACCAACCTACTAAGCTCTAAGCCCTTATCAATAATCACTAATGGAATACCCTTTAGAGCCGCGTGGTCCTGAAGTACAATCGAAGATCATTAGATTAGGTTAGAAACGGTGCAAGAGAGCTATTTTGAATTTTCTCGTGAATAAATTATGCTTCTGTTCTCGAAACGGTAAAGAGAATAACTTGAAGAAACCAACATGCTCTAGAATTAAAATAATGATTCAGTTGTCTTGTACAAATGGGGTTCCCGTGGTATAGGTAGTTACTTATAGCCAATGAACGTTAATTAGCGTCAAAAGTAGTCCTGTGTGCATACGGTAGTAATATCATACCAATGTCTGGAATGAACTGGAAATACTCTTGCTATTGATGATTCTGTCGTGATTGCGTCGTTCCCAATCATTTTAAACTAATTGAGACAATACAAGACAATTATTTCCATGATTAAGTCTTGGTACAACGGTCTTATTAAGCTACTAAAAGATTTAAAACTTAGTCGCCTTTTCCAGTAATCGATTTAGTATGAGAATATATCAGAAGTTGCCTGTAACCTACATCTTACGACTGCTTGCTCATTCTAGAAGATCTATGAAAATGTTCCGAGCGTTTTTCAGCTCGAGTGTGCGCGCACCCGATATGACTTTGAAATATTTTCACGAGCTTTCATTCAGTGTATCCGCGACCGCGCGCAGGTCGCACGTATCCGCGACCAGCGACCTCCGCGACCAACTTCGCGACTTCGCGATGGAGACCGCCGAAAAAAGTGGTGTTTCCATAACCTTCGAAGAAGCGCTGGACAGGACTGGTAAATAGATGGTTTCGATGTCTATATTAAAATCGGCAAGTCACTTCACTTCGGCCAGTCATCACGAATTGCTTAGCTCTTTGTGCAGAAATCTGGACGTATCGGGGAACACAGAAAACACCAATTTAGTGCCAATTGTATTAGGATTAATTATCAAAGCAGTTCCATACTTTATGCACTACTGGTTTTATCAAAGAAGTGCGTCTTAAAGAGGCTCCTTTCATGCGCTGTCAGTCTTCAAACTTTTTAGGTTCTTACTTGTCGGTTCCCTCCCGATGTTAGATTGGCGTTTTAAAACAATGATTAAACCTAAGGGTTGTTTTAGTACGTTTAGTATAAGTATCACTATATTCTTACTACACATAAGTAATTTTTTATTTGATACAGTTACGGAACGAGCCGACGTCCCACCTGATGTTAAGTGGTAACCTCTGCCCATAACAACCGATGCGACTTGGGTCCTGCCCTACTAGGTACGACAAGACCCAATCGCAGGCGGCAGAAATGTGCATGGTGGCAGTACTTCCCCGGACGAAGTTGGCGTGAGTTCTGCTGTTCTTGAAATTGTACATTGTTTTGGTTGAGTATATTATTATATCACCTGCATTGACCGATTCATATACCGAGGGTGGCGGCATAGAACGCCTGCATTGGGAACTGGGTGTCAACTAGGCCACCGCTACGCCATTAGGTGCGAGATTTTCAGGGTGGTAGCCTTATTCGAGCTCATTGTAGGTTTTGAACCCCCAACCTTCAGATCGTAAGCCGACGGCGCTACCAACGGAGACTGTTAATGCTTCGTATATTTGTAGTGCCTTGTGTTATAGAGAAGTTGAGGCTGCATGTAGGCACAAGTCAAAGTCAGACACTTTATTTCCATTGAACTCATAAAGAAATTTCTTGGAAATGTCAATAATATTCAAGACATAAAATCACGCGTACCTACTTATCGCTATGTTTGACGGCTGTTCAAATCCTATCCGACCCTCCATGGTGAAGAACAGGCAAGAAACCCCTAAAGGCAGACACATAGGATATACTGGTAGTGCTTCTTCTTATGATCTTTTTTGCCTCGAACCATTAGGTGTAGTGCATCATTTCGGGATCAATACATTACTAATCGAGTCTTTGAAGGTCTATCAGATATTTGTCTTCATGTGTCTCAGTTTTCGGCGCAGTAAGACAGACGACGATTTTTTCATGTAATTCTTAGTATAATAATACTACATGGTAACACTTGCTAAAATACATTTGTTATTGGTAGAGGACGCTTGTAATTTCATCGGCCCATCCCCCATAAAAAATAATAATTAATTATTTTAATACACTTTCACTGACAAGATGCAAGAAAGGTACGTTACTTTTGATTGACTCAGTTAAGAAATGACTAGAAAGCAGCTGGCCCACCTGACGTTAAGCTGTGTCCTCGGCTTTGCTTATTACATAATAATTTTGCGCAGCGATCGGAATAAACCGACTTCACCGCCAAAGAAAAACAATGATTCCCTGAAAAAGAACATTATTTTTTTCCTGCTAATATGATTTAAAAATCAAATTTTCTTAACCGAATTATATGAAATTTCTATGCGACCAATTGGAAATTTATCCTTTCACATCAAAATAATTATTTGAATCGGTTCAAATATGACGGAGTTAAGAGGTACCAAACATAAAAATAAACAATAATACAACCGAATTGATAACCACCTTTTTTGAAGTCGGCTATTTATGGAACTCTTCAGTTGTTACAAGTTAACATTGTATTTTATTTACATGTCATTCGTTTATCTTGTGGCACCAAATTGAAAATTGGCAATTTTTACTTGATGGTAATTAATAATGGATAAGATATCGATATAAATATATATTTTTACCATTTTTTCTGTGGTTAACTCTCTCTGTGTGAGAAAGTTGCCAAAGGCTTATGAGCACTCTATCTATCTATCTATTCAGCCCGTAACACCCACTGCTGAGTATAGGCCTCTTCTCTGGTACGCCACTGTTGCCGGTCTTGGGCAAGTCTCATCCACTGATTTCCTGCTGCCTTCACTATATCGTCTGACCATCGGGCTGGTGGTCTGCCCTGGGGCCGACGCATATCCCTTGGCCACCATTCAGTGACTGCCTCGGTCCATCGGAAGTCTTCCCTCCTTTAAAACCCATCCTTCACGAGAATCTCTATGTACTCAAGATTAATTGGTTTCAAACGTGGACATATTAATTTCACTTCAGTATCACATTCTAATATTCTCTAAGGACACAGGCTACTGTCAACAAGCGAGAGTGTATGGCTTTTAATACGAGAACCACAACGATATGTCATTGGATTCAAGGACACGCTTGTTTTCTCACTATGTATTCCGTCACGCTTCAAAGAACGTATTATATACCTTACATTCATTTTGGCAAGTGAAGAACTCACTTGCACTTCAAGGTTTGAATCGGCGACCTTCAGAATTAAAGTCGATTTTTTTTTTTTTTTTTTTTTTATGTAATACATTTACGGAACGAGCCGACGGCCCACCTGGTGTTAAGTGGTAACCTCGGCCCATAACAGCCGATGCGACTTGGGTCCTCCCAAAGTAGGTATGACAAAACCCAAGTCGCATCGTATGCGCCCGTAAATGTGAGACGTGAAGGTGGAATGTCTCATGTGCCTGTAATTTCACCGGCAACCACACCTTTCATCATTCATTCATATCCCTCTGCTACTACGCCACGTTCTTCTCACACCTCCTCTCCTTAGCTGGCTGGTCTTCTGACAGAGCTGCTTTGGTGCTGCCACGGGACGTAACTTCGGTTTTTTAAACAAACTGTATATTTAAACAATAAAATGTGCCCATAACCAAAATGATGTATTAAAAAGGGCAAAAATTCAGCTGAATTTAATAATGTTATATATTGGCTTATCTGTAGATATCTAAAGACTGATTGCAGTTAAGTAAATTAAAACAATTAATTATCCAATTATCGGCTAGTACCTTTATGATGCTTGCGTCATGCACCTTCCTGCTTGTTCTGACTTTTAAAAATATATTTTTTAAGATTATTTCTGAAAGTAATTATATTTTCATTTAATAGTTATCTTTAGATGCAAAGGGTTTCATAGAAGCAGGCTAACGTAAAGTCAGCCTGAGCGCGAAGGACCATTAAAATAATAAAATAAATAAATATTAGCTTACATTTCACACAGCGCCTTCTAGCCCCAAAGCATAGCTTGTACTATGGCAACCAGACAACTGATATATACTTTAAACCTTTTTGTAAATACATAATAACCCCCACTTATATAACCCCCAGACACAAAATAAAATCTATGTTTATCACACAAATGTTTTTCCTGGGTGGGAATCGAACCCACAACCTACGCGCAGAAGGCAGGGTTACTACCAACTGACCTTTGACGACAATATTCGTTCTTAAACGTCTTAAGTATCCTTTAATCTTTTCATTTTAACTATTTATTTAGTATATTACAGCTTTTGGGAAGTGGGTAAGCTCAATTCAAAGACATCTAAAATTCTTAAGGATATATTCAAGAATCAATTCTAATTTTCCATTGGCCTATTGAAACGTGACGGAAAGGCGCTTTAGAGGATCCAAGGTTTTAAATAAGTGACCTTGAAAGCTTTTGTATGGTAAAATAAATACCTCTGTAATATTATTTAAATTGGCCTCACAGCTGAGTTGGTAGTAACTCTGCCTTCAGCGCTGTAGGTCGTGGGTTCGATTCCTACGCAGTATAAACATTTGTGTGACGGAAATGAATGAAAAGCGGAGACATTCCAAATGTCATTATGTTACAGGAAACGGTCTGTACAACTACCTTCTCCTGGCGACTAGTTCATTGATCCTCCTCGCGATCGGAGTGGACCTGTTCGGCTTCAGCCTGGTGGTGAACGCAGCCTGTGACCTGGACCTCACTGTCTCTGAGAAGGGGATCCTCACGTCTATTCCGTTTATTGGTAAGAGCTGGACGAATGGAAATCAGAATACTAAGACTAAGACTAGATCTCTCAAACTAGTTTGCTGAAAGGAATAAAGTGCGACTCAAAGAGGCTCCTTTTGTGCAATAGTCTTACGATGTTTTCCGTCACTGTTTTGAGAACCTGAACGACCGCCTTCCGAACCTGTCCTTTTCATTTTTACCCGATAAAACGGTTTTCCGGAAAGAAGTCATTTGCTGTTGACACACGATCTTTGTTTATGCGTTGCTGTCTCTTTGTTTCAAACATCTTAGTATTTAGTACTTTAGTATTCTGGTAATGAGTGAATGTTTGGCAGAGTTGGAGTTGCTTGATTATTCTGCTAATTATAGTACTGTTAGGGTGTCCAGCTTTTTAGTTTAGAATCTGTTCAATTCTTGGTGTATTTTATCAAGATCCATATAACCAAATTGGCGCAATGAAATGGGGTGGTCGCAACGCAATGCGACTTGAGTCATCTCGTACTTTGCTGGAGAGGAATTTGTATTACTGTTGTCCATGGTGTTTATATGCATTTACAAAATAATAGTATTTTCGTATTATATCAGTTGTCTGGTTCCCATGATACAAGCTATTTACTTAGCTTACTTTGGGGCTAGATGGCGCTGTGTGAAATGTCCACCAATATTTATTGATTATTTATTTTATACAAAACTACCAGTGGAGGTTGAGAAGACCAATGACAAATGAGATCTCATATTTTCATGGAAACTTTGTTCCAAAGGTATACTGATGACTTCTTTCGTGTGGGGCTACGTGTCGGACACGCGAGGCCGGCGGCTCACGCTAGTTGTGCCACTGTTCATCTCCTTCATACTGTCCAGCATCAGCAGCCTCTCTCCGCACTGGCTGTTCCTGGGGCTGGTGAAGTTCTTGTCAATATGTTTGTAAGTATTACCTTTTATTGGCTAAATAAATGATGAGATGGACACTTAAGATGATATCGATTTTTCCGTGCTTACGACAGGACTGGCCTACTGTTAGGATTGAGAACAGGTTTTCCCCATTGAAGGTCGGATAGGGTTTGAACAGGCGTCAAAGTTAGCGATAAGTACGAGTGTCTTTATGTTTTAATATTATTGACGTTTTCCAAGGCATTTCTTTATGAATTCTATGGAAATAAAGTTTTTAACTTTTGACTTTGGTCATGGTAGAATATGGCGACGGATATTGATAAGTCTGATGTTGGCCGCAAAAGGTTTTGTCACTGACCGGCCTCATAGCTCAGTTGGTAGTAACCCTGCCTTTTACGCTGTAGGTCGTGGGTTCGATTCCCAGGCAGGACAAATATTAGTGTTACGAGCATAGACGTTTTTTATGTGTCTGGGTGTTGATAAGTAAGTATTAACAAAAAAGTTATATAAGTATTATATCATTTGTCTGGTTCCCATGATACAAGCTGTGCTCAGCTTACTTTGGGGCTGGATGAACTATATAGACGCTAAATTTGTTTCATTTCAATTTCACAAGCGTTGCCAAACAGTTTCTGCTTTGCGTGTTCCTTTTTCAATATCAGTCTGGCAAAAAAGTGATTCATCAGAGTCAATCAGTTACCCAATTTAGTGCAGCCCAATTTTAAATTAGCTCATATAAAAATTGTACTTCAGTAATACTGTGGCAAACGAAACCACGCTGAGACTATCTTTCCGTTAAGAGATTTGATATAATAATAATATTGGTGGACATTTCATACAGCGCCATCTAGCCCCAAAGTAAGCTAAGCATAGCTTGTATCATGGGAATCAGACAACCGATAATACATATATGTATACTTTTTTGTAAATACATGTAATACACATTAACGCCCAGACGCAGAACAACATCTAAGAAAACATCTATGTTCGTCACACAATTGATTGTCCTGGGTGGGAATCGAACCCATGACCTACAGCGCAGAAGGCAAAGTGACTACCAACTGAGCTATGGGGCCAGTCGTAATGTTCTGTATTCTACAGGTCCAATTACAATGTTCGTTATCTTGACATTCAAATGGTCTCGTAACTTAAAAACAGTAAAGCCCAGTTGTAGATAAAGTGCGTAGTGCGCATACAATTGTAGGTTCATTTAGGATACATTGTTCATGTTCCTTCCTAATTATAAATTGCAGTAAAAAAACGTTGCGAGTGGTTCAAATGATATTGTATTTGATTATAATAAGTCAAGGTAAAATGAAATGCGATTAAATTTATTTATTGCGTGGGTGGGTGGTAGGGTATCATATATTTCTTTTAGAACAACATTCACTCAATATTAATTGGAAGACAGAGTTTCGCTAGACTGTTGTGTAAACAAGTCCAGTGCTGGAGATTGCTGGAGATATTAAAAGAAATAACAACCTTATTATTTTATTATATATTATTATATATATATATATATTAATATATATATATATATATATATATATATATATATATATATATATATATATATATATTATAATAGGTAGGTACTTCTAGTTATTTGCATTCGACATTTATCTCACATCCGTGAGATTGTTTTCATTTCAAGCTTTCAATAGCATATCTGTAATTTGTTACACTTCTTGAGTTATTCATACATAGTATGTTAATAATATACATAAATGTTTGAGAAAATTCAGTACCTACACTACATTGCAGCAGAATTGTACCAATTATATCTTTGTTCCAAGTACCTACTCCCACTAGTAGGACGGTTTTATTGGTGCAAAAGGTATTGTTTTTTTATGTGATAGTTACGGAACGAGCAGGTGGCCCACGTCGTGTTAATAGTAACCCCATAACAAGCAATACGACTTGGGTCCTCCCCTACTTAGGTACGACAAGACCGAAGTTGCATCGAATGCGCCCGAACTCTGAAATGTGAAGGTGTAATGTCAGCATACAAATAGATTTCATTTATATTTTCTGGAATTCCAATTTTCTTAATTTGTTTTATAAATTGTGTTACTGGTTTCTTTTAATTTATTATTTTAATTTTTTTTTTGTATAATTTTAATAAATCTTTCTTGTATATTTCTTGTGTGTATGTAGGTATATGTGTGCTAAATAGCGAATAAACGTTTGTCTGTCTCTGTCTATGTCTAATATAATTTGGAACTCCACTGTTTTAAAAAGAAGTCTGATTATAAGTAACATGATTAAAGACAGATTATTCTAACAACATAGCTTTGATCGGTAAAACGAAAGTGTTTACGCGCCGTACTATGCAAAAATATTCTGTTTGTTCTATGACTGGCCTCACAGCTCGGTAGTAACCCTGCTTTCTGCGCTATAGGTCGTGGGTTCGATTCCCAACCAGAACAAATATTTATGTGTTGATATGTATTATACGTAAGTATTTACAAAAAAGTTTATACGTATCATATCAGTTATCTGTTTCCCATGATACAAGCGATGCTTAGCTTACTTTGGGGCTAGATGGCGCTGTGTGAAATGTCCACCAAAATTATTAATATTTTATAATATTATATTATATTTATTTGCGATAGGCTTTCATTTGTTCGCAATCTCATCTGATGTTAAGTGACGATGCGGTCTACGATGTAGCATGCTTGCCTAGTAAAATACCTATTCACTCTCGTCTTGAAGACCTCCAGATTATAGTTCAAGAAAGTCAAACCTCGATACGTATCAAATGTTTGCGCGAATTGATTGTCACTATGCGATGTACTGTGCATGTTTAACGAACCGGCTCGCTACCATCTGTATCAACAAATAACGATTTTTCACCGATTTGTATGAACCGATAAATTACGATATACAACTAAAGGTTTAGTAGCTTCTCCACTCGGGTTCGCTGCTGTGGTAACCCAGAGGACCAATAGACAATGTTATCGAAATTTTGAATATCTATTTTTATATTGCTGCATGACAGAAGGACAAAACAACAAAATCCTTCGCATTTTTAATTTAAAATAAACTATGTTTACATTTATTATTACAGAACTGTGAGACCTCTCAAAGGAATCAGATAAGAATGAGAAATTTCGGAGAATACCTCCTACAAACAAACTTAATATTAGTTATCTTTTTATATTAATGTAGATATATTTATTCATAACTTTTTTTAGTGAAATCCGTTATATTTGAAATCCATGCACACATTTCTTCGATGAGAAATCGAATATGAATTTTGTTTCATTCCCCATAAGAAGAGAAGAAGACAGCGTCTCTTGCACCTTTGCCTTATTTGTGCTAAAATAAATGTATCATCTATCTATTAAATCATTTCAAATTTCAGCTCGTGTGCAGCCAATTCAGCGAGCTACACGCTGGTGGGGGAGTCCTGTGTGCAGCGCGTCAGGAGCAAGTACATGCTCCTGATGACCTGCCTCATCATACTGTCACCGGCAGTCGCTGGCGGTGAGTATCGATATCCGTTATCCGGCTGATCAGAACGCCCTGATGTCAAGCAATATCTTCTGCCCATAATAACAGCAATACACCTGTGATTGTCGCTATATGTTTGCGTCGTTATATTATGTAATAGCTGCGATCCGCGGTGTTACCCGCGGCGAATAAATCATCCCACGAGAACCGTACATTTTTTTCATTCCATCTTTGTGCCAAATTTCATCCAGATCAGTACAGACTTTCTGGCGCGATTGAGTAACAAACATCCATAAATAAATATTAGTGGACATTTCACACAGCGCCATCTTGCCTCAAATTAAGCTAAGCATAGCTTGTATCATGGGAACCAGACAACTGATATAATAATTATATACATTTTCTATAAATATATACATATAATATATATGAACATCCATCCAAACTTTCGTATTTATAATAGTAGTACCAGCTTCCGCCAGCGGCTTAGCTGCAAGGATTACTTACAAAATCTCTGAAATAACTTAACTAAAGCGAAAAGAAAAGAACTAACTTTAAAGAGATAACTTTGGCAGCCAATATTCAGCCTGCTGCTGCAGTTATTACTCTATTTGATCCAAGTGCGAAATAACGAGGAATCATTCTCGTTCATTTGAGATGGAGTCTTTTTTTCGTTTTGCTACGCAAACTAATTATCCTACAGTTTTAGCACTAGAGTGTAAAATATTTAATTAGTCCGAAATTCACATTTGGCAGTGTTACAGATAGAGTGATGTCACATACAAATTCTTAATTTGTGTTTATTTTTATGTCGTTATTATGCCAACGTAGTATGTTTACCGTTGTAATTACATACATAAATACTTAATTACAAAATGGTAATATTAATAATATACCTAATTACTAGTACTACCTAACTAGTTTAAAAATAGTACATTTTCAAGTAAAATTCGTTATTGTCATTTTTACATTATTAACCAGACAATTGATATAATACTTATATACTTTTCGTAAATACATACATATAACACACATTGACACCCAGACACAGAACAAACATCTATATTCGTCTTACAAATATTTGACCTGGGTGGGATTCGAACCGACGACCTACAGAAGAAGGCAGGGTTGCTACCAACTGAGCTATGAGGCCAGTCAATGATTACGCAACATTAAATAGCATTAACATTTCCTTTTCCAGTGCTCACTTACCCAACTCTGAAGCTCGACTTCGCAGCAGAGGTTCCCGGCCTGGGTATAGAGTTCAAGCCGTGGCGTCTGCTGGCTGTGATCCTGGCACTACCCTTGGGGCTGGGGGCTTCAGCTCTCTACTTCTTCTACGAGTCCCCGAAGTTCCTCTTCAGCCGAGGCAGAAAGGAAGAGGCCGTGGAAGTGCTGAGGAACATTTACAAAATGAATCACAGAGGATGCGCTGAGACTTTCCAGGTTATTATAAAATAATAAATATTGGTGGACATTTCACACAGCGCCATCTAGCCTTAAAGTAAGCATAGTGTACACAGCATGTACTATGGGAGCTGGACATATTTTCGTTTTTTAAATACATACACGACGTAACAAATGCTTAACGAACCCACGATCTACAGCATAGAAGGAACAGTTACTACCGATTGAGCTACGAGGCTGTCAATATTTAATTGTAATTAAAATTTTCATAATGTGCGAAAATAAGGATGTCCTCCTTTCTAATCTGTTCTTCCTGATCGAAGGTTTGAACAGGCGTCAAACTTAGCGATAAGTACGCGGTCCTTTTGAATATAATTGACGTTTCCAAGCCATTTCTTTATGAATTCTATGGAAATGAGTCTTTGACTGTTGGTTACTTTTGACAGATCCCAGCTATATCGCTAGAGGAAGTGGTAGCCCAGAAGGCGATGTCCCTCCCGCGCGCCATGTTCGAGCAGAGCTCGCGGCTGTTCCGCCCGCCCTACCTGACGCGGAGCCTCCAGCTCTACTTCATAGTAGCTGTCGTCTACATCACGTGAGACAGGTTTTATATTGCTCTTTGTGTCCACAAACTAAGGGGAACTCTTCTCTCTTGGAAGTTCTATTCGAGTCACTGGTTCTCTCGACCCAGTGTGGTGAATTTTAGCCTCAAAAAGGCTCCTTTCGTGCACTTGACACATGTCTTCGAATGTTTAGTTCTAGGACATGTCGGTTTTCTTCACCGTTTTGAGAACGTGGTATCGCGCACATAAATCTTTCAAGCGGAAAACTCATAGGTGCACGTCGGGATTTCAATCAGTGACCTCCGGATTGAAACTAGGGGTCGGTACCACTAGACCACCGCGCTCTCTCTTGGATGTGATTGTGGCTTGCTGTCTGTGGGATACAGGATTAACTGATACAATTATTTGGGGCATCGCATTGAATTGCATTGCAACACAAATATTATTATATTAAAGTTGTAAAATGTATAACATTCCAGAAACAACAGTTTCTTGGTGTGGTTGCCTCACATCATGAACCTGGTGCAGTTCTCGCTGAACAACAGCCTCAGCAATCCGGGGGGCATCTGCTCCCTCATCAGCGCGGAAGTCAAGCATAAAGCGGAGAATTTCACCACTCCTACAAGAATTGTAAGTATCTCATGAAATTGTGTTGTGAAAGGATTATAATGCGCCTGATAAGCTCCTTTTATGGACTGTAAGTAGCTGATGGAAGTATACAGAAAATATATTTTTTTTGTAAGAAAGTAATGGAACCTGGTGTTAAGTGTCAACCTTTACCAATAACAAAGCAATACTTCTTGGGTCCTAAGTAAGGACTTAGGTAGAGAGACCCAAGTCTCAGGGTATGCGTCCGTAACTATGAATGCGACGAATGTGATGAATGAAACGTGAAGGTGGATTTACTCATCTTTTAAATTCTTATGCTTCGGATATAAAATATAAATCTGTTCATTTAATTTTATAGACATGTCAATAACAAGATAAAAAATTGGAAAAAAATACAAATTAGACTGAAGTAGAGATAAAATCGGTAGCTGTTGGCTTATGGCGAGAGCGAAGAGCTCTCAACCGGTAAAGATAATGTGGAAAATTGCCTTTGAAATTTCTAATACAAAGCATTTATTGCACTATGTTGTTACTAAGATCTTAATATATATAGAATAAAAACATAAACCCTGTTAGGGCACAGCAATTTTATTATTCTAGGTGGCAATTTCTTTTAATTATTAGTGTACATTTTAGTTTATTATGGTAACGTTAGTTTTAGCCTTACCTTAGCTTCTATATTGTTGCAGAGCCCCGACATATGCCTGGGCACGATCGAAGACAACGTGATCCTCACGCTGATCGCCTCCCAGAGCTGCTTCTCGTTTCTCAACTTCGTGATCTCTTACCTGCCGCATCGGAAGAAGGCGGTGCTGATCACCACGCTGTGTCTCTCCTCCTTCAGCGGGGTCTGCATCAACTGGATGCCGGAGCCCATCTCCAGCGTCTTCATGTTCATGGGTTTCACCTGTACCTGCCTGGGTATGGGCATACTCGCCTCCTTCTTTGTGGAGTTGTATCCGACCAGTTACAGGTAATAGTCAATAGTCAATGGTCACTAGTCAATAGTCAGTAGTCACTAGCCAATAGTCAATAGTCAAATGTCAATAGTTAAAAGTCAATAGTATTACAAAATAATACAATTTTTGAAAATTATTAATTAAGGTTATATATATTAATTAATCAATTAAGGTTAAAATAACTTTTTGTATTATTTTGTATTTGTATTGTATTATTTATATGCGCCAAAATTGTTTTTCTACCTGACTGGCTGACTGGTAGAAAATGCATTTGCATTAAGTCCGCCTTTTGTACATTGTTTTTTTCTGTGTGCAATAAAGTATTAAATAAATAAAATAGTCAATAGTCAATAGTTGATAGTCAGTAGTCAGTTGTCAGTAGTCAGTAGTCAGTAGTCAATAGTCAGTAGTCAAAAGACAGTAGTCAATATTCAATAGTCAATAGTAAGTATTTTATTACTAATATTGTTTTACAAATCCGTTTCTAATATTCTAAATTACATATATTAATTACTCCCAGATTATTTTAACAACTTACCTACCCTCCGATATATTATTAAAACAACATTTTGATACCAGGGGTATGGCCGCATGCCTCAGCATCATGGTGGGTCGAAGCTGTACCTTCGTGGGGATCAACCTGGTGGGAAACCTGATCTTCTACCACTGCGAGATCACATTCTACTTGTGGTCACTGCTCGTTCTCAGTAAGTACCACCGCTTTAAGTTTTACAATTTCCGAAAATCTTACTGCTAGCTAAATGAGTAGGGTTAATAAATAGATAGTTAAGGCTAATTTATTATAGATTTTGCAAAAATATTTCAAGCTACTTATTTGTACTATTAATTATACTCTGTTTTACATACCCAGTTTTGAGAAACTTATGCTAAGTTCGTCCGGTTGGCCAACGGCCCCATTACACTCACCTCCCACAACGCACTTGTTTCGACATTCATCCTCTCTACATGCCCAAACCATCTGAGCGTACCCTTTGATCCAGAAGAAAATCGCATCATTAAACCATTAGCCATTAATCGCCTCACAGATCAGTTGGTACTAGGGTTAGTAGCCTCTTGCGCTGTAGGCCGTGGGTTCGATCCTCATCCAGAAAAATATTTGTTTGACGAACATAGATGTTTGTTCTGTGTCTGGGTGTCAATATGTATGTATTTACAAAAAAGTATATAACTATTATATCAGTTTTCTGGTTCCCATGATACAGGCTATACTTAGGTTACTTTGGGGCTAGATGGCGCTGTGTGAAATGTACACCAATATTTATTTATTAACGGTTCATCCACTGACGTACTTGTGTTTTTTATTTCAGGTAGTGTGATTGTCGCCTGGTTTCTGCCCGCGGACAAGCCGCCCGTTAAAATATACGAGAGTAAACTATAACATTTTATTAATGACTAAATGTGATTGTAATGGTTTTGTGATGAGATTCCTTTTCCTTGGTAATTTTGAATGTAGTAAGGTCCCGAATCTTTTGTCAATATCAACATTTATTGCCCAGCGCAATATCTACTTCTCTTTCACTGAAAATTTATTTCGGGGCGGAGCTAGGAGCCTAAAAAAGAAGAAATAGCTTCATAATGCTCCCGACTTCGCCTCTGTGTGCTCAGAGCTTAAAGGAAGCTTTGATCGGCTACTTTTGAAAACTGCTTACAAAATATGTACAAATGTTGTGATGATATTGCAAGATACACATTTTGTGCTGCGATGCGGCCCACTACAATGTATTCTTACCTTAAGGGCATTAGTAAAAGTATTTATCTTTTTAGACTGAGTAAAGGCAAAAAATTTAACCTTTTGGAAAATCTTTTAAATTGGTAATAGGTAATAAAATGGTAACCTCATGTCAAAAATTATAGACAATCGACATGAAAATGAAACAAAGACAAGTAATATTTTTCGTACGGTAATGAAATAAAATGTATTTTTTTATGGTTTTAAAAAATGCTGCTGGCGTTTCCTTTTTTTTGTTTTGCCTAGATTGATAAGAAACATAAACTGATAAACAAATAAGTTAGTGATAAGAAAATATTGAAAACAAAAAGAACCTTCTATTTCCTTGTACAAAGATAAAGTTTGTGTGATGTTGCAAAGCAATTATTATTATTATATTTGTTTTTGGATGAATGTGCCAATTCTAGAAGATTATATTATTAGTGGCGAATTATAGAGTAGTTAGATGTAAAATAAAAATATTATGTTTAATATTAAAGTATATTTACAGGCATAGTTTCAATTAAAATAAATAAACATGATTATTATGAGAAATTATTATTTAACGTATGATAATTATTTTAATACTTAAACGTACACCTTTTATTTGTGATAAATTACTTGATATATTTAATAAAATAAAATATGAGTATCTCAGGAAATGTCCCTTGCTTTATTATGTATAATTAACTACTTATTTACTAAAAAATTCAAGACAAGACTTGATATTTTCAAAAATTGAATATACATGTATGTATAAAAAATATAGTCAATTTTTATACTGACTTGTCCTATGGATTCTGCTAAAATAAGTCAGTCTTGACTTTACAACGTCAATAAGAAATTTCAAAATAGTAGTCCTAATACTCGTATATACTCGAATATATTTACTGACAGTAGCACCAAGATTACCATATTTTTTAATAGAATCAGAATGCCAGATAGTACAAACATTCAAAATATACCAATCAAATACCATGAAGCTTCGAAGGTATGGTTGCCTGTAAAATTAGAAGCACACGAGATCCCCTTCTACATCTATTATATAGAGGCGCAATAAGATACGACCTGGTTTGTCCCATACCTTAAAAGGAGAAGACCAGTTTACACCTTTCGTTGACAACAATTTTCTAGCCTCAAAGGTTTGCTGGAAGAAAATTATTTTTAGTTGCGGGGCAAATAAAATGCGTGATGATCTGATGGTAATCTTATTCCTTGTTACAGTAATCCTGCAACTAACGGATTTCCACCGAAAGTATATTACTAAACCCATTATTAAATACTCAAATAAACCGTCGATCGGAATCATCACCAAAACCTCTCAGTTACTCTCCATTTCTTAAGTATCTTTTCATACTATTAGTATAAAAATATTTTTGAGAAGTGAAGGTGGAATGTCTTGTTTGCGGGTGGGTAACTTTAGCAGCAACCACGTCTAACAACTAAAAACTAAACCACAGTAATAATAATAATAATAATTACAAATATAATACTACTAATTGCTATTATTATTAAATATTACTATGATCTTGGAACAGAGTAATGCTAATGCTTTACTGCTTGGCGGCAGAAATAGGTATAGTGATAGTAAATTTCAGGACGGACTTGGTCCTAGTTCTGCCATTACTTAACTAAAAACATTTGAAAAGTTCCAGTACTGTTTCCGAGCACAGTTTACTATACACTACGCTACATGTAAGTAGATATGTATGTGTCCAATCCTGTGTTCTTATCTTCTGCCTGCTCTGAATCTTCTTGTCTCTGTGTTTCTTCTTTAGTCTCTTCCAGTTTAATCACCATAATGGCACCAATGGATACTGCAAATATAGCGTTGCTATTATTTTATAAAGTCTAGTATGTAATTAATAATATTGGCGGACATTTCAGACAGCGTCATCTAGGCCACAAGTAAGCTAAGCTTACCTTGTACTATGGGAACAAGACAAGTGACATAATACTTATATGTTTTGTTCGTAAAAGAAATTGCAGGCGCATGAGACGTAACATCCTCGCCTTAGGGTGATAGACGCAACGCAATGTGACTTGAGTCATCTCACACTCTGGTGGAGAGGACTTGAGTCGTATTGCTGTTTTTTATGGGCGGCGGTTACCATTTAACATCAGGTGGGCCGTCAGCTAGTTCTATACCCTAAATTACATAAAAAAATACATACACGTAATACATATGAACACCCAGACAGAACTAATATCTATGTTCGTCACACAAATGTTTGTACTGGATAGGAATCGAACCGAACTACAGCGCAAAAGGCAGGGTTACTACCAACTGAGCTATGAAGCCAGTCGATTAATTTACATTGAATTATTAATAATTTACATTACAAAATACATTCAATAAACTGACTTATATGTTAATAGAATAATACGCAAGTAGAAATTTGTTTTCAAGTCATTTGTTACAGGATTGAACAGTAATGAAATGTGTAATTTCACATCTAATAAATTTGAGAATATGGGCAAAACATTACTTAACTTAACTTAACTTGTAACAACTTAACTTAACTTGTAACTTAACTTAACTTGTAACAACTTAACTTCACTTGTAACTTAACCTAACTTGTACTTTACAAAAATATGTTATACACTTACACGCTAACAAAGCAGCAACAGCGAGGAACGGCGCCGGGCACGAGTAGTCGAGCAGAGCTCCGACAGCCAGGTTTGAAGACACGCCGCCTGACCGACCCCACCACGCTCCCCAGCAAACTCCTAGCCCACTGGAACACACATACAAAACATATTCAGTGTTCTGGCCCAATACTCTGGATACAAAACTTTCATATTTTCATGTTTTTCACGAGCTTTTTTATTTCACAATATAATGCAATGACTGGCCTCACAGCTCAGTTCGTAGTAACGTTGCGTTCTGCGCTGTAGGTCGTGGGTTTGATACCCACCCAGGACGTACATTTGTGAGACGAATATAGATGTTTGTTGACTATTGTTAATAAAATGTATGTATTTACAAAAAAATCAAATAAGTATTATATCAGTTGTCTGGCTCCCATGATAAAAGCTATGTTTAGCTTACTTTGGAGCTAGACGCTGCGTGAAATGTCCACCTATTATTATTTATCAGTTTCAGCATGGAATCCCAAGAAAGGGCTTATGATATTTTTTTAAGGCTGACAAAGCATGTTAGAAGGACATTGTTCTTACCTGAGTTTGGCCGGAAGTGCATGTAACAGCAGTCTTATAAGTAGCACGTTGCCATTGAGGCTGGCGGCGTTGAGGGCCGCAGCCGCCACCACGGCGAGTCTGTTGGAGGCGGAACATCCGCACGCGCTGGCGGCTAGCAGCGCGCACGCGAAGGCGCACGCCCCGGCGCACGCAGCGCACGCACGCCGCACGCCGCCGCCGCCGCCGCGCCCGCAGAGCAGCGCGCACGCTGCGTTGCCGAGGACGCAGCACGCGCCCACTATCAGACCTGATGTGAACACCTGGGAAGATAAACATATAAAAATTGTAGGGACACGTACCTCTGACTGGCCTCGCAGCTCAGTTGGTTAGTAACTCTGCCTTCTGCGCTGTAGGTCGTGGGTTCGATTCCCGGACAAGCATTTGTGTGAGAAACATAGATGTTTGTTCTGTGTCTGGGTGTTAATATGTATTATATGTATGTATTTACAAAAAAATAAAATAAGTATTGTATCAGATGTCTGGTCCCATGATACAAGCTATGCTTAGCTTACTTGGGGCTAGAGGGCGCTGTGTGAAATGTATTTTTTTATTATTATTAACTATTTTTTTCAGTTTTACTTTTTGTAAATATATACATATCTTAACACCCAGACACATAACAGGTGAATGGATCACTCAAATGAGTCAATTCGAATAAGTTTCTCATTCTCACCTCCTGGTCAATATTATCATTACAACCCCCAGTAGCCGCTATACTGGCGTTGAAAGCCGCTACGAGTTCAGGTTTCGCGTACAGCTTGGTGTGTTCCTTCCACGAGCTGGTCTCGTTAAGTGTCCTCGCTGCTGGAGTGAGGGTCTCAGCGCGACAGTCCCGGGCCTGCATGCGCACCAACAGCTCTGGTATCCACATGCTGAGGCCGAAACCGCTGAAAACATAATATCCAAATGTAGCTAAACCTGCAATTACCAGAAATAATAATAATATTGGTGGACATTTCACACAGCGCCATCTAGCCCCAAACTAAGCTAAGCATAGCTTGTATCTTGGGTACCAAAAAACTGATATAATACTTTTTTTTTTTGAAATACTATTTGTATATTACATATTAACACCCAGACACAGAACAAACACGTTCGTCACACAAATGTTTCTCCTGGGTGGGAATCGAACCCACGACCTGCAGCGCAGAAGGAAGGGTTACTATTACTAAGGGTTTTGGAACTTGAATAATTACATTGTTTGGAACAAAAGTAATACCTCGTATCGTTTACTCGGAGGTATCTTTTAAACAAGCAATTTAAAGAGTATATTTTTTATCATTTACTATTTTTAAAATTTTTGCTTTTAATAAATCTTTATTTCATTTTTCCTGCGTGTAATATATATAGGTGTGCTAAATAGCGAATAAACGTTTGTCTATGTCTTTGTCTATGCCTAGAGGTTACATCACTTTACTTATTTTATTTTATTTATTTATTTTTACAATTTTAGGAAATCTTACAGCTAGCTTAGTGAATAGGTTAATAAATTAAAGGCTTACGGCTAATTAAAAGATTCCACTTAAAGTGAATATATGTTAGAAAATATTAAAAACAGGGTAACTTACGCAGCCATGTTCGCGAAGAAGACAAACAGTATTAGACTGGATTTCAGTGCATATCTCTTTGACACCAATATCTTCAGGTCTCTTAGTACTCCTATAAAGAGTTCTTTGGTTCTATTATCTTCAGCGTTCATTGTCTTCGCCACGAATACATCATCTTGGATCAACTTCTTAACCTGTAACCAATCAAAACACTTGGTGAGGGAAACGAAAGTAAATAAGAAAAATAAATGGATACATGAAGAAATGGATACTGAGGCAATTACCTACTCACTTATGGGTTGGAATTTTGTTTATTTCCTATTTTTTCCTAATTAGTCAAGGACATATAATTATTCAACTTCAGAATTGACAAAACTGTACGTTTACAGTAGGTGCTAGATAGATATAATATAATAATAATATTGGTGGACAATTCACACAGCGCCATCTAGTCCCCAAATTAGTTTAGCTTGTATTAGACAACTGATAGAATACATATAAATATATTTGTAAATATATACATATAATCAGCCAGACACAGAACAAACATCTATATTCATCACAAAAATGTTTGTCCTGGATGAGAATCGAACCCACGACCTACAGCAAAGACAGAGTTACCACCAACTGAGCTGTGAGGCCTGTCTGATATGACAATGACTACTGAACATCTTTTATCTTGTCCATGTTAAAACAAGTCAGTTACTGCTTGTTGTTTTACCTTGAATTCAGCATCTTTCCCATGGTTCTTCCCATTGATCTTAGCTAGGAGCTTCAACGCCTGGTCTCCTCGGTTCGTGTCCAGTAGAAATCGCGGGCTCTCCGGCAAGTAGAAGACCCAGACGCCAGCCGCGAAGGCAGGTAGACTGGCCAGCGCCGTGAACAGCCGCCAGGAGTAGACGGGAAGGATGGTCGGGTAGTCTACCTTGAACGGAATGATAGCCCATGCTGCCGCTGAAATTAAATATTTTTTTTTTATTTTTCTTTATTTATTTAATACTTTATTGCACACAGAAGAAATGTACAAAAGGCGGACTTAATGCAAATGCATTTTCTACCATGGACATTTCACACAGCGCTATCTAGCCCCCAAGTAAGCTAAGCATAGCTTGTATCATGGGAACCAGACAACTGATGTACATACTTAAATACTTTTTGTAAATACATACTTAAAATACATATCAAAAACAAGAAATAAAGAAAAAAGTTATTTTTGTGTTACATTAGTAATAAAATTAGGTACAAATAAAATAAAATGTGACTTGTAACAGCAAAAAAGACTACCATTCAGCATGTGCTGTATCAGCGGTGTGTACAAATATTTATGCTCGTCACACGAATGTTTGTCCTGGGTGGGACTCGAACCCACGTCCTACAGCGCTGAAGTAAGTTGTAAATAAATTAACTTCCTTACAGCGAATGGTAAACTATTAGAAGATTTAAGATCGAAATTAACGGCTTTGTTAGTTTAGTTGGTAATCCTGGCAGCATCTTTGGATAGGTTCCAAGTCGAAAAATCGAATAACAATTTTCTCTAAAATTGCCCTGTTGCAAAATAAACTAAAAAGTACACGTGACCCTATGTTTTAAATATTTTTGATGTATCCAAACCATTTCTTTATGAATTCTATGGATATTCTATGGATAAACTTTTTGACTTTGACATAGTTACACAGCCCAATTTTATTACGCTATTATTTTTTTATGTTTGTTATTGTTTTCATTTAGTCTAGAACTGTAATAATTGTTGCAAATAAATGTTATTTTTTTTCTTTTCTTTCTTTCTTTCCTAATTAAACTAATGAGGCAGAATGGAGCCATCCTCTATTATACCGATAAAGTGTTGATATAAAACAGACACTGATTGCAAAGTCATACAACTCGATAAGCGCACCAACAATTATATTATATCAATCACTTTCGCCACAACTTGACACCATCTCATTATGTGCGTCAGAATCGTGACTTTGAATCTCACTTCCTGCACTCTTACACTTGAAATACTTGTAACCTAATGACCGCTACACTCCTAGCGTTGCCAGGCGTCCGGATAAAGCCGGACACAGTCAGGCTTTTTGGTTGCGTGTCCGGCCAAATTAGTTGGTTTCTGGCTTTTGTTAGGCTTTTTAAATTTGGCCAGTGCTTTTTACATTTCTCATATGTATAAATAAATAAAATAAAAAAGAACAAAAATAAGAATATATAAGACTTATTGAGTCAATTTTATTTTTGTTTCATTAGAATTTAAGAAGATTTTATGGTAAATGATGATAAAGCGTTATTTATTTTTATAAAATTTCTCGTATACTAAGACTTAAAAATTAAAGATATCCGGCTTTTTTACTCAAATGTCCGGCTAAACTAGCTGGACTGTCCGACTTTTAGGTTATAAGACCTGGCAACCCTATTACACTCCTGATTTGTCTAACGGTTACCGACACACGAGTAGAAAGCAAACCGTTGCACTTGCAAATTTCGTCTCGCATTTGTTAGTTAAACAAATGTGGGGTTTTACGCAGCATTTCTGTAAACATTTATATGACTGGCCTCACAGCTCAGTCGGTAGGTAGTAACTCTGCCTTCTGCGCTGTAGGTCGTGGGTTCGATTCCCACCCAGCACAAACATTTGCGTGACGAATATAGATGTTTGTTCTGTGTCTGGGTGTTAATATGTATTATATGCAAGTATATACAAAAAGTATACAAGTATATCAGTTGTCTGGTTCCCATAGTACAAGCTATGCTTAGCTTACTTTAGACCTAGATGGCGCTGTGTTAAATGTCGACCAATTTATTTATTTATTATTATTATTATTCCCGTACTTTGACGATGTGGTTCGATAATAATTATCAAACATAAATAAAAACACTCCAGATAGGTAGTACAAATATCCGAACTCTAATTCTTGAATTTTCAGGTATCAGTAACTACGAATAACTTGGTATTTAAGACAGTTAAGACAGTTTGTCTGTAGGGACTGCATTACGTGGTCGGCCTACAATACATAGAACCGTAAATCGATTCGCAGTTGATGCAAACTTATTTCACCTTCCAAGATGTATTGCCGAGTCAATTGCTCACAAATTATTCAATTCCGTTTAACCATCAACATGAATTAAATACTAGAATTTTATTGGAAAATCGCAGTGAGTCAGTAGCGGCGTCTATGTTAAATTTCAATTTTGGTTTGAATATACAGTTACTTTGCCTTTTAGTACTTCTCAAGTTTTATTTTATTTATTTTGTATACCGATGACTAAAGTTAAGATACCGACATATCTTAGAAACAACAATTCTAAGACAAATTCCAAAAAGAACCTCTTTAACGTTCTATAATCCGGTTTCGGGAAGGTGTCAAAAGAATTTTATGGATTTATAGACGACTAGAGTCGATTTTTCTGTCAGTTAGTTACGGAACGAGGAAGATGGCCCACCGGATATTAAGTGGTAACCTCTGCCCACAACAAAAACAACAGTCTGTGGTCCCCTACTTGGGAAGCCCGTAACTATAAGACGTAAAGGAATGTCCCAGGTGCCTATAATTTCAGCGGCAACCACATCTTTCAAACCGGAACACATTAAATAATTAATTACTGCTTAGCGGCAGTAAAAAATGTTTTTTTTTTATATAATATAGTTACGGGACGAGCCGACGGCCCACCTGGTGTTAAGTGCTAACCTCGGCATAACAACCGATGCGACTTGGTCCTCCTCTACTAGGTACGACAAGACCCAAGTCGCATCGTATGCGCCCGTAGCTCTGAGACGTGTAGGTTGAATGTGTCATGTGCCTGTAATTTCACCGGCAACTTTAATGTGGTGGCAGCACTGCCTGAGCACAAGTTCTGAAGCTCGAATAATAATATTTATCGTGGTAATCTCGCGTTTCATCAGCCAGGCTTGTGCGTAGCGGAGATTTCCGAGAACTTACCAGGTAATACGAGCCAGGCCATGACGAAGCTCATGCCTACTATGCTCAAGTAGAACTGACGCTTCTTCTCCCCGACGAGGTCGGATACATATGTGAAAAGCAGGTTCGCTGGACCGCCTGAAATTAATTGGTTTGATGAATAAATATTGGTGGACATTTCACACAACGCCATCTAGCCCCAAAGTAAGACAAACATAGCTTGTATCATGGGAACCAGACAACTGTTATTTTTTTTGTAAATACAATTAATACATATAAACACCCAGACACAGAATAAACATCTATGTTCGTCATACAAATGTTTGTCCTGGGTGGGAATCGAACCCGCGACCTACAGCGCAGAGAACATGAAGTTTTCATAGAAATGCAACTAACACACAGTTCTGCCGCCGCGCAGTATTGTGCTCGGTATGGCTGCAATTATTCAGCTATTAAATAAATAAAAAGCCTTTATTTCTACTACCTAAATATTTTTACAACCAAAACAAAACTGCTATTATACTACTTCAAACCAAGAACGTTCGTTTGGATGCTACTCGCTTTAACAAGTACTTAATAATAAACAGATTGCTGCGCCTGAATATTTATTAAATTTTGTAATGTTTGTGGTAAATTTTATCCCTTTCATTTAAATTTTTGTGTTTATTAATGATCTTTGTTGGTCGAATAAATGATTATTAAATATATATATTATATATTAACGAAAGAGAACAACTTAAATTACCAATTAGAAATCCATTAAGAGTCCTGGCCGCGAGCAGCACCCTATAATCCGGTGACATGCTCTGCGCCAGTGTGACGACAGCGTCCAGCAGCAGCGTCAGGCTGATGATGTTCCTCCTGCCGAACACGTCTCCCACTATACCCCAGAAGAAAGCACTTGCTACTCCACCTGGAACAAAGGTACCGTTAAGATCAAATCTCTAAGATAATTCAACCCGTCAAAACTGGGGGGCCCACGTTGTTCGCGTCAGTAAGTGAACCTTTGAACCTAACGTGACATTTAATGCATGGTGACATTTTGGTATGGCTATCAGAAACGAAACCTTACACAGCAATGTGTGGTGTGTATAACACGTGTTGCGATGAAAGTTGTAATTAGCTGATGTCTATGATACTGTCTCGCTAATGGCATCAAGGTGAAAGAACTGGCTTGCGTTGCTCGGAAAAGTTCCATAATAATAATGCTCGGAAAAGTAGTAATTCTGCCTCCTGCGCTGTAGGTCGTGGGTTCGATTCCCACTCAATACAAATATTTGTGTGACGAACATAGAAGCTTATTCTGTGTGTTGGGTATTAATATGTATTATATGAATGTGTTTACAAAAAAGTATTATAAGTATTTTACCAGTTGTCTGGTTCAGAAAGTACAAGCTATACTTAGTCTGGGGCTAGATGGCGCTGTGTTATTTGTGTACCCATATATATATGCGCTAAAATCATGCCTTTGCTTTGAATCAAGGGGTCTAGTTTTAATGGGATTTTAATTATTTGATATATTTATTTATTCCTAATAATAAAAACATCGCCAGCGTCACACCGGCCTAAAATATCTAAGAAAAAAATAGTACTTCCAACTGTTTATCAGTATGGTATTATTAGCGACCCATTCGTTAGTTATGGCGTCTTATTTTATTGCTGATTGATTGCTTTAGCAATAAAACAATACGAAATGGACGAATACTAGGGTGTGCGTAGACCTAATACGTACTTAGTTTTAATATCTTTATTTCGTTGTCTGCTTATTGATATGCGCTTTATGTAATACGATTATTATAATTAAATTCCATTCTAAATTCATTTATAATAGGAGAAGGGATTTTAAATAATCGTCGCATTTGCGACAAATGTATAAAAATATGGGGCTTTATTTTCAACGTAAGTGACATTAGCATATATGTATCTCCTTCTGTTTCTAAATAAATAAAAGAGCAATGTTTAAGTCTGTCAAATAGTATCGTGTGAGATAAAATAATCTTTATTGAAGTTATCATATCCTGGAGGAGATTTGACTCAGTCCTAACCTGAATCCAAGCCAAGCATAACAAGTGTCTGGTGGGTCGAATTCCTAAAACCTATAACGGGGCTCGAAATTTATTTGTTTTCATCGTTAATTATGAAACTTATAGTCAGACAAAATAACCACAGTGTTGAAATAAGGTGGTGTACCCATTTACGTAAACGTTTATTTTACACAGTGAATTTTACACAAGCTCAAATTGATTAGCTTTATCGCAGAGTGACCTATAGTTAGACAAAAAACCACAGTGTAAAATAATCTTAACTTCTTACCTAGATATTTATTTTGCATACAATTTTTTTTTATATTTCACACTTGCCCCAAAATAAGCATAGCTTGTACTACGGGACAACTGACGGACAACCAGACAACTGGTAGGATACATATATACTTTTTTTGTAAATACATACATAAAACACATATTAACACCCAGACACAGAACGAACACCTATATTCGTCACACAAATGTTTGTCCTGGGTGGGAATCGAACCCATGACCAACAGCGCCGAAAGCAGGGCTACTGCCAGCTAAGCTATGAGGCCTGTCAACTGTTATTCTAAGGGTCGATTCCAAGAGATATCCATATCACGTGTGACATAGAAGAATATACAGAGCAGAAGTCTCACCGCTCATGAAGGCCATGTTGATGAGTCCCGCGTGGTAGGTGGTGAGATGCAGCTCGCACCTGGCCGCCGGCAGCATGTATGACATCAAGCAGTTCTCTACTCCAGTCGTGAACAGCCCCAGAGAGCAAGCGCCGAGGACGCTGCGGCTGAACCACCCATATCCTGAGGAACGTAACCCTTCATCACGCTAAGTTTCAGACCAGTGAAGCCACCCGAAGCCTTGAGCTGAAAATCAGCGCTGTTATCTGTTGCAGCACGTGCTGAGCTCAAAGCTTTTCACACAATCCGGTAAGCGACAGCGTTCCACATTTTTTTTTGTTTTGTTGTATGTTTTTGTGTTTTCTTGATGTTTGCCATTATTGTGTACAGTATGTGTGAATAAATGTCTTATTTCTTTCTTAATTTCTGTGACTTTTTAAACTAAAAAAAATATATCTTAATACGGTTATAGAACACATAACCGACATGTCCTATCCAAGAATTTGCGTAAAAGATCCAAAGACTAGAACGTAAGGCGAACGTCATTTTTAAAGCTAAATATAATTATGCTCGCTCGGATTTGAACCTGCGTCTTCCGGACTGAAATTCAGGGCTGTACCACGTGTCCACCACGCTTTTGAACGCCAGCACACGTTCCAAAATTTCCAAATTGTTTGTAGCAAAAGACATGTTGCAACAAGCAATACAAAGAATTTGAAAAAATTTATTCCGACAGCATTGATTTCACAACACAGTAATTAGTTTTCCGAACCACTGTATGTAATCTCACAGGCGGGCTCAACGCACACCTCAGTGTTTTGTATAACACGTCTGACAGCTAAATATTTAGATTCAAACGCAGTGGCATTTCATAACAATGACACAATTAGGAGATAAAGAGAGTCGGCTTATTTCTCTCTTCTTATTCTAAACAAGTGATATGCCTTTTCGAACGTAGCATTAACTTAACAAACATCGAGTTGGATATTTGGTAACATACATAATATAGAGCAGCATAAATTGTAACAAACATCGAGATGTACATATTTTGGTAACATACATAATATAGATCTCGATTTGTCGTGACATTATTTTAAATGTAAAAATCATTAAAAAAGAATATTCACGTCGTCTGGTTCCCATGATACAAGCTACGAGTATGCTTAGCTTACTTTGGAGCTATGATGGCGCTGTGTGAAATGTCCACCAATATTTATTTATTTATTTATTATCATATCACGCTCTAACAGGGGTAGCCAGAGTTGCAACAGGCAACTTTCATTTCAGTTACTATCAAAGAAATTTAAAAGTACTACAGCCAGGATTCTTTTACCAACGAAATTATCAATAAGTAATTTTTATTTTTCATTTTATATTAATTAATTTCACACAGCGCCATCTAGCCCCAAACTAAGCATAGCTTTTACTGTGGGAACTAGATAACTGATATTAAAACTATATATAATATATAGTTTAAGTTAAGTTTTTATATAGTTTTAAGCACATAAATACATTTAATTACATCTTAACACTCAGACACAAAACAAACATCTATGGCGAACACAAATGTTTGTCCTGAGTGGGAATCGATCCCACGACTAACAGCGCAGAAGGCAGAGTTCATACTGTGCCTACTACGATTAATTAGTATTTGATCATCTACGATAATAAACGGATGTCTATCCGAATTAGATCTTTTATCGATTTTAGTCAACATACTCATATAAGCACAATACCAACTGAGCTGTGAGACCAATGGAATGCCAATCGTTATCAAGTAAGATGCAGAGTTCAAATGGCAAACAGAATTAGGAACCGGTCAGGCGATGAAAAACCTCGGCTGGCAACCGCTACCAAGAAACGAGAAAAAGAAAAGGAATAAGAGTTGGGTAAAGAATACTGACTGTGGTACAGACTTTTAGTGTTTTAGTTACGGAACAAGCAGATAGCCTCTGCCCATAACATACATTATGGGTCCTCCCCTACTTAGGTATGACTCAAGTCGCATCGTATGCGCCCATAACTCTGAGAGGTGGAATGAATGCCTGTAATTTCACCAGCAACCACAACTTTCAAAACTTCAAATGCATCACTGCTTGGCGGCAGAAATGGGTAGGTATGTATAATTCTGCAATATAAGCAACAAAAGGCAGAAATGAATGACTTACCGACAGAATCCAGCGCAGTCTCGTAGTCTGCTGTATCTGGCGCCGTCTCCTGTGAGGCTCTGGTTACTCCTTTCAGACTGGCTTCAAGAAAAATAGTACGTACTGTTAGACACACAAATCCGTTATGGTCAGAGTGAGAGGCCGTGCTCGGCAAGGATTCCGTTATAACGAAGATCATCCCTCAATGTTTGCACCAACCCAAATACTTGAGTCTATTCTATTCGAGTCACTGATTCTCTCGAATCAATGTGGTGAAATGATTTTAAGTACGCCTCAAAAAGGCTCTTTTCGTGCATTTGACACATGTCTTCGAATTTATAGTTCTAGGACACTACGGTTTCCTCACGACGTTTTCCTTCACCGTTTTGAGAACGTGGTATTGCGCACATAAATCTTTCAATGGAAAAACTCAAAGGTGCACGTCGCTTTGAACAGGCGACCTCCAGATTGAAACTCGGGTTCAGTACTACTAAACCACCACAATTGGGATGCTGACTCCTAATGATGCTGTCCCTAAATTTAAGAAGGTTTCAAAACAAGCAACAAACAATTACAAATGTTTCCTTTTTGGATTCGAAGGTAAATTTCGTGGATAATTTTGCACAAAGAGCTAGCTAAGAAGAGCCAGCATGTAACTACTACACGGTAAAATTTTTCGATTTCCACTGTCGAGAATCTCTAAGGAAGAAATTTCCTTCACAGCGAAAATAATACAAATAAAAATAAATTATCGCAATTTCACCCACCATAGAATAAGTCGACTGGACCTTTATAATAGTCTGCTTTATATGGTATTTTACAATTCAGATTATCAATTGTATTGTTTTTAGAATTGTCATGTGTTTTGTGCGAATAAATAAATATAATTGTTAAATATCATTTAGCTATCCAATTAGGTAAGTAAACGAGGTTGAACGTACCTTTTTAATTGCTTGTTATCAATAACTTTTGTGCTCACATTCATAACCACTTTCAACTCGTTAACACCAATTTTTGTTCGTGTTCTATTATATTATAAATATTGAAAGCCTATTTAAAAAGTATGTATATGGATTTTACTTTGCACTTTGGGAAAAAGTAAAAGCATTTCGAGATTAAATATATTAAACATATTTATTAAATGGACATGTTAGAGATGACCCCTCTATTTAACGGTGCCCTATGTCTTGTGTTGTCCGCTACTTAGTTATGGGAAGAGCCAAGCTTTATTGTAACTTGTACCTTAAACTTTTAAACTCCAATATACTTGTAATGTCATTATCACACCTTTCAAAACGGGACACAGTAATAAGTTAGTGCTTGGAAGCAGAATTAGGTGTAGGTACATAATAGATAGATAGAAAACTGTTTATTGTACACCACACAAATACATACAAATAAATTGTGGTATTTCACATATTCATAATTCATATCACTGGTACCTAACAGGTAATTAATAACCATCTAATGCATTGATATTTTTCCTTGTAAAAGAATGCCTTTGCAGCATTTAAACTGATGGTTAGTGAGAAATGCATAGGTTTCAAAATTATTTAGATAAACGAGTTGACTTTGTACTACAAACGTGTTTTGGTTTTCAACCAATGTAAGTAGTATAATATATAATTGCATTTATGTTTAGTTAAAAACCGTTTCAATTAAATTAAATTAATTTACGTCCTGAGTAATACAGACAAAAGTTTTGTTTGGCCAATATTTCAAACGTATATATTTCTGTGAAGTCAAATTTTTAAATTAATGGTCATTATGCGCCAGAATCGTTCCAAAATTAACAATTAAATTAAAATAAGCCACGTCTTAAAATCAGTGTTTTTCTATTAATATCGAAAGGTAATGAATAAATAAATTTACCTTCAGGTAAACATTTATTAAAACAAAATTTGCGGCGGATCAGATCATATGAACTACATATCGCAATCCCATAAATATACGTTATTAAATAGTCTTTAAAAATATATTTAATTTTTTATAAAAATATTTTTATGCATCCTTGAAATTTCCTATTTTACTAGAAATAATTATTTCAGTCGCAATAAAATAATTTTCAGGATGATATTATGGTAATAAGAAATAATGTTTCACTTACGGGCGTTGTTGATAACGGGCGCGACTGTCCGCACCATGGCGCCAGTGTCTGGCGCGCAACTGTCTCTCGCACGACGCACGCACCACACTGCTGGACAACTGGGCTGGCGGAGTCGCTTCGTATGTCCGCTAAGTTATCTGCGCGCATGGAGCTTAATATGTGACTGTAAATGTGATTTGTTGGTATTACAGGTTCTACGAAGCATTCGTTTATTGACAGCTGATTCCAAGCGAACATCAATGTTGTCCTTTTTAACCGATTAAAAAAAAAGGAGGAAGTTCTCAATTCGGTTGTTTTTTATGTGTGGTACATAACTCATAACTCCGGCATTTATGAAACGATTCAAAAATTCTTTTTTTAAGTGAAAGTAAATAGTTTCTGATTGGTCTCTTACAAATTTCATCAATCTTTTTAGTAATTTGGTTTTAAAATCTAAATAATTGTATAAATATGTGTCGTCCATATGATAATAATGAATCATTCTCATTAATTGGCGATGAAGTCGTTTTTTTTTCTCATTTTGCTGCGCTAAATAATTATTTATGATAAAGTTATAGAATAGGCAGTTGGCCCACCTGGTGCTTCATGGTAAACCTCTACCCATTACAACCAATACGACTTGGGTCGTTCCATACTTAGGTACGAAAAGACCCAATCGCATTAGGTATATGCGCCCGAAACTGTGAGGTGAACATGGAATATCTTATGTGGCTGTAATTTTACCGGCAACCACACCTTTCAAACCGGAATACTGTTACGCGAAACTTGGCAACAGAAATAGATATGGTGGCAGTACTTTATAGTACTGCTCAGAAAGTCATCAATTTTAATTATAAACAAGAAATGCAGAGTTTCACAAAATATCTATATACAGGTATTAATTAATAATGAAAGACTTGCTGAGTGAGGTGTATAATGAAACACAGATTTTGATTTTGATGATGTAGACTTTATTATCTCTGGCACGTGTTGAGATTCATGTAGGGATTTTATAGTCACACAGTCTCCGAGCATAAACGATATTTTATTCATTGATATAACATAAACATAGATAGATAGCATTTTATTTATCACCACACATGGAAAATTTCCCAAAGATAAATCATTAAACTTAGGTAATACACTCGGTAGTCTTATCGCTAATGGCGATTTCTTCAGGTAGCTTTTAATAATATAATCATATTTATATAACAACTATGAAACAAAATGAAAATGGAAAAACTATTCCTGACCCAAGACTTGCTCCTGTTACAACTGCGAAATAAGCCCCAATAACGCATGATTTTGGTAGGGAGCGTCTAATTGCACGCATCGATAATCGAACCAGCGACCTTGATATTGAAAATCGAAGTCCACACCGCTTGAGTGAGCTATAGGTACACGTTTATTTTGCTTGACGATTTGACGATAGGTCAGTAGATCAACACCCAAACTGATAGATCTGTGCCATCTAAGTGTAGACAGTAATTCCATTCGCCTGACCGCATATCTCCCTACAAACGCTAAGTATCTGGCGTGGTCACAGATGGCTTTCTCTTCCTGTTGTTGGTCGAAGACACTTGCCTCCGTTAATTATATACTATTGCAATTTTGCAACGCTTTCTGCATATTATTGCAAATTACTAATTTCATTGTTTATTTTGTATGTACTTATAACAAAACCATTTTTTCTTTAAAAAAAAATTAATTAATATAATTGAATAATAATTTTAAATTAATTATTTTCTAAGAACACTAGAACTCACGCCAAGTTCGCCCGTGGAAGAACTGACGCGGAGCAGTAACGCGTTCGCGCTAATGTGTTCCGGTTTGAAAAGTGTGGTTTCCGGTGAAATTACAGGCACATGAGACATTCTACCTACACGTCTCAGAGTTACGGGCACATCGGTTGTTATGGGCCGAGGTTACCACTTAACACCAGGTGGGCCGTCAGCTCGTTCAGTAACTGTATCACATAAAAAAAGATGAAAAATTTACGAAGGAGATGTTTAGTTTCCATCTGATATAATGGTCATATCATATTATGACCAAATGACCATGAGGATTACTGTGATAGTGGAAAAGCTGCGTCAAATACCAATCTTCACGTTTATTTTTGGTCTTCCGGTGCGCGGCAAAAAAAGAAGTCATGTATTTTGCAATTCAACTTGACATACAAATTGTTTAAGTGGTTATTTTTGGACAATGTATTATACATATTTTTTGGAATAAAGTAATTTGCTTCAAATTAAGATGCCCGTGATGTTTATAACATTCTGACAGGATAAGAATAGGTGCAAATTTGTTTTCAATTCGGATTCGATAATCGTGTGATTATCGCAATACGTCCTGTGTGTCTGGGTGTTGATATGTATTATATTTAATTATGTATGAAATAAAAGTATATAATTGTTATATCAGTTGTCTGGTTCCCAAGATACAAGATATAAAGTAAGTAAGCTATATAGTATACTTTGGGTTAGATGGCGCTGTGTGAAATGATTTGACAAACCAATACTAATTATTTTATTTATTTTTCAGGTTTTTTTTGTTCACTCAATTCAATCAGTTGAAAAACTTTATTTTGTACTATTGGCGACCAGAATGAAAGTTGAAATCCGTACCATGTCCGCCATCTTCCTCCTCACATTGGTACAGTGGGCGGTCTTATCGCTACCAAGCGATTTCTTCCAGACAATCAGATAGGCAGGTGCCTACTATCATCATGTGTACTACCAGCTTAGCTTTTACAAGCCAGATCCACAAGCAAGACAAGCCAGACAGTACCCAGAAAGATAAAAAATTGACCATGAAGATGAAAGCGTCATATTTACGTCATCCATACCATCTACCCTCCCCCATCCAAGGTCAGTCCCATTCCACGTATTTGCAAAGGGCTTGTACCTCATTTCGCCATAATTTCACGGTGAAACCATACATTACTGAATGTGAATGTATACAGGGTGTAACAGCCCTCACAAACTATTACTGCAAATATCCGGGTATGCTGGTTTGCGGGTACTAGCTGTAGGAAGCGAGGCTATCGGTATGCGGGTTTGCGAGTACCAGCTGTAGGAAGCCAGGCCATCGGTATGCGGGTATGTGGGTACCAGTTGTAAGACAAATAAGTTCGATAACTGGAAACAAATATAGTTTCATTTGGAAACCATAATTTCCTAAATTAGTAACAACTGTATCATTTCGTTGAATTTCAATAATCTGTACTGGCTTTTTGATTTTTGAGGCACATGTGTGTAGCTGGATTTAATTGTTCGTCAGAAAGCAGTGATGGCGTTGAGCTCGTCACTTGTCAAGTCTATGTTCCCAGGATAACATTAAAGATGTGAATCTTTAAAGTTATCCGGTTCTTTCAAATGTCTTGCAATGTAAATTAAATATGTATACTTTCAGATCGTTTTTAACAGTATTCGTTAGTACACCCTGTATACCTGTAATACATACACCTGTAAGTACACATACTTACACTCGTAACTCATGTGTGCGGCGCAACTTGACTTTGAACTTGGACTGGTGGGCGCATAAGCGTTATGTAAGTGCGTTGGTTTCGCTGTCACTCAGGTTTTATACACTTGTGAATTTCGAATTATTTCATAAATATATCTCACCTCAAAACACTGTTTGTTATTGTTATTGTTTAGATAAGTGTTATTTAAATTCAAAGATTAATTAAAGGTATACAAATAATAACAATATCTACTGAATATATAGCAAAGGTATATGTAAAATAGGTTTTCATTCTTTTTCTTTTCATTCTGGATGTATTACAAAAAAAGTAGATATTGTATCAGTTGTCTGGTTCCCATAGTATAAACTATGGTTAGTTTGGGGCTAGATGTCGCTGTGTAAATTGTCCACCAATATTACTATTATTGCATTATATTGTAAATGTACAAGATCGTTTTTACTGTAAAATTCACCTCAGTCAGTGGTTTGGCGGTCATACATTACATTCTTATATCGCAATAACTAAGTAACAATTGATGAGTAATGGAGTGCGCCTTTCTCCACAGATTTATAAGTCGGCAGCCGTGTACCATTATTTATGAGCCGGAGGACCCCTGATGGAATACCGTTATAGCATCGACGTTGAACCTGAGAACAGTTTGTCTCCACTTATGTTCTTCACACTGCAAATAATTTAAGTCATACGAAGTCAAATAAATTCGCATTTATTGTAAAAGTTATAAATGCCAATATTGTTATAAATGAGCGAGACGAACAGAGCCAAAAGTAAGTGCATTATATAAATATAAATTATTTTTCGTAAAATTATACATGTAACGTTCATGGGGGGAAGAGTCGTATGTAACGACTTGGTTGAAAACGAATATGGAAAGAGCATGTAAGACAGATAAATAGTTCCAGGATTTTGAATTCATAACTAAGATTATGGGTATCTTGAATATCTTATATAATGGCATTTAATGGGAAAAGAGGTTTTGTGTCAATTGTGAACTCAGTTTTTTATTTTATTTAATTGTTGAATATAAATTTTAGAGATCGTGGTAGTTCAGTGTCACATACGCCGAGTTTAAATCGAAAGGTGGCTGGTTCAAATCCAAAACATGTATATTATAGCAATATTACGTTCTCACAACGGTGAAGGAAAACATCGTGAGTAAACCAAGATGTTATAAAACCAAAAATTTTAAGAAGTGGCAAATATTGCACGCAAGGAGCCTCTTTGAGGTGCTCTTTTATTCTTCCATTATACTTAGATGATAATTATTATTATTATTGTAGGCGTCCACTTATGGTAACACCTACGATTAAAACTCAATTATAAATATCAATGTTAATAAGATTTTCTGTACCGCCTGTACCCAGTAGGGGGCGTTCGAAGAAACAAAAGTAAGATCAAGTCAATTTGACTGGATGTTTGCGAGCCCGGCCCGGCACTGACCCCGCTCCCAAATATATATACATTACTCAGAACGTGAGTCCAAATGAATAATCATTTCTTATTACATTTTTCAGTATAACTACTATTTTTATTTTTACGAAGTGTTTGGTTTAATTTGTTTTAAGATAAATTATTTTCTGTATGATAGAAAACAAACGTTTATGACGTTACATCCCGAAGTTTTTGAATTATGCAACAGACTTTTTACCAAACAAAGAATTAACAAAAAAAATATGTCAATAAAAAGAAAATCAGCACTGCCTGTCATGGCTGTCATGTTTTAATACGCAAATATCTCACACGGCTTAGTCAAGCTCAATCTTTATTTAGTATGGAAATTGATATATGTATTTCAAAATGCGTTAGAACAGGTCTCAACGGCGAAGCGGAAAATTGTTTAGCAGTTATTAAAAAAAAAAAACAAGTTTAGACTTGGGTCTAAGGAAATTTGCCTGATTATATCAGGATTTCCTAGAAGTTATGGCCAGCATCTAATACTACTTCTTGCATGCAATTGAAGTGGCGCCAGGCGTCAGGCGTCAGGTTTTAAAGGCACTAAAGAAAGTGATAGCTGGTAGCTGTTTGCATTAAGGTGCACCGCACACTTGCTACGATCTGTACTCAGCTCAAGATGGGAACAATGCTATACAACAGTCCCCTAACTTAGTAAGCGAGGACATAGCATCCAGCCAGTGTAGGCACAATCGCTTGTCACAATCATAAGTGACGTTTTGTCTGTAACGCTTTCTATATCTGGTCGCTTGTCATTGCAAAAGTGTGTTTTTTTGTTATGGATATTGTCAGAACATCGCGACAGCGTCGTTGGGATTGCTCCCTTTACCCGAGGCCATTCCATTACAGATAGCTTGCTCGCTATGTGTGACATGTCCACTAACATTTATATTTTTATTTATAGTTGATTTTACTTTTAAACTGTTAGATATTGTAGATAATTTTATTCTCTGTGATGATGAAAATTTCTTACGCAAATCTAATATCAATGAAGCTAGATGAATGAAAAACGTCGGTAAATACCTATACGCTGCTTGGCCAGGATCTATAAATCTTGTATTCCCGGACTACAGACCAGACTAGAAGCCGGTCTTAGACCACCAGGTTCCTATAAATAGGCGCATACCTCCTATAGGCCGTTAGCCATTTAAAACTAGATAAATTTCTTGGTCGAGGCTACAAATTGATATAAGATAGTTCTGCATCAGCAGCTTCACATCCATCTTATCAAATCAAGAAGATGAAAAACACGATTGCCCTGCATATTGTCAACATAGAAGATTTATTTTTCACATTACTTACATAAGTATATGAACCCGACAACATTACACTCTGTTTTGGACAGTCTGTAATAATGGAGGAAGTTTTTTTTTTATTTGAAAGTGCGAGCGAAATAATAACATACAAATAAAAATAAATATAATTATATTGGTGGACATTTCACACAATGCGCCAATCAATACAAAACGATTGTATCCCAAAATGCGTTTCCATACCCCTTGTGTATTCACACCTTAGCACATCAATATAAGCGGCCGCCTCATATTGCTTTTTGTTTTCCAATCTCGCGTTTCAAAGAACCCAGCAGCAGTTAATTATAGCTTTGAAAATGTCTTGTACTTTTATTAATTTGAATATATTTCGTTTATAATTGTTTCTTTGTTCGATTACATTTTCTTTTTTGTTGATGTTTTGCAAGAATGCGCAAGCGTGCTCGGAGCCCGTGCATTAAGCGAAGAGAGAAATAAATGTTTTTCGGTATGATTCTGAAAATTCAATGTTCAAAGCCTGATCGAATGGGCTTGACACTGAAGTTAGTGACTCAAGTCCAACGAATAACAACCAAAAAGTGTCTATTTAAAAAAAATCTTGAATTTAAGCTCTCATATTCCATTGTCTCTACCTTTCCTACAGCAACAGTCTCTAGAACTTTTGGATGTCACTTTACCATCGATCCTAGCTTAGACACAATCTTAAATTCCAAGGCCAAGTTAGCTGCGAAGAAGTAGGGAGAGAATGCTCTCCAGTCAAACTCTCTCAAGAAGATAACAAACCTCCTATGCGAAGGCTTCGCAAAATATCACGTTATTGCCTTGGGTTTTATAGATAAGCGAGTTTGAATAGTTGCGCTGGTTCAGGCTAGTATTCAAAATTTCATAAATCATGTATCTGAGCTCATGTATCTACTTAAAATACTACTTTATTGTCCTCGCTAATGAAAGCACAGATAACAATACTAATGGCAAGAAAACAAGTGTCGTGTGTCCGGGTGTCACTCGAGGCAGGGTTTGCGATGCGCGACCAATTAGGAAATTAACTTCGTGTAAACATAAAAGCTATATACTTATATAACTTTAAAAAAGTACTTCGTACAAAGAAGCATAAGCGATACATGTTACTAAAGCAGCGTTATTCTTTCTGCAGACTTATCTCAGAAACGAATTTAGGGATTGAAATGCGATTATCACCAGTGCGAAATCGGGACGAGAATCTTTTTTTTTTTTTATGTAATACATTTACGGAACGAGCCGACGGCCCACCTGGTGTTAAGTGGTAACCTCGGCCCATAACAGCCGATGCGACTTGGGTCCTCCCAAAGTAGGTATGACAAGACCCAAGTCGCATCGTATGCACCCGTAAATGTGAGACGTGAAGGTGGAATGTCTCATGTGCCTGTAATTTCACCGGCAACCACACCTTTCAAACCGGAACACAGTAACGCGAATGCGTCACTGCTTGGCGGCAGAAAAGGGCATGGTGGCAGTATTTCCCCGGACAAACTTGGCGAGAGTTCTACTGCTCTTAAAAATCTAGTGCCTTATAAAGATTAATTTCTTACCCTGGTTAGTAAGAGTGAGACTATCGTACTCCTTGATACTTAAAATCTTTTCACCACACTGGTTCGAGAGAACCAGTGACTCAAATAGAATAGACCCTGCTTAGTTACTTAAAGCCTAGTTAGACACTTTAAATAAAATAATACCATATTGAGTAAAATATTTAATTAATGACGTTATATTCAATTATTACAAATACAATTCATGCAATTTGGAAGCTCCATGTATTTATTTTATTCACCTAATTTCTAAACACAGTTATTTAAATTCAATCAAAGAATCAAATTTTTTTTACACACACAAAATATTCATTGGTTTCTAAACATTACAAAAGATTTCCTACACAAAAATATATACATAAATGAAAGATAAACACCGTGCACAAAGGTACTACTTATTACACTATTGGAATTTGACATAATACTTAAAGTTATTTTCTTCCGTATTACCGTTTAGCTCAGAAGTCTTATTATTAGTTTCAATGACATTTTAATTAATATTACATTAGCTTAGTTTGAATACAAAACAATAAACCGAACGACCACTACCGTCATTTAATAAAATCCTAGCGATACTTTCACCTTGGCTTAGCGTTGCATCTGTGATATTAGCATTCTGTAGACATTATGTTATTTATTCTTCGTATGTCAGAAGATTTATTTATTAAACTATACAACCCAATCAGCACATAAAATAGTACTTATAATTACTTAGGGAGAATGACGTGTGACTATTTTCTTCCCATATACCGATTATAAAGTCAATCCATTTAAAATCATGACGAGTGAGAGTTGAGTTCCCCAGTTCCTATTTTGTTACTATCTCCAAAGCAAAAAACTATTGATGTTTTTACATTGCAATAACAAACTAGTAGCTCCCGATTCCTGGACTTTTTATGGAAAAAATCATTGAACCAGGTTCCTTTCCAAACCAAAACCAACATAAAATCCAACAACATCGAAATAAATAATATTGAAGTACTAATTGAAAAACTTGATTCACCCTAGTCCCTAGTTAATTACATTGTAAGCCATAACAATTTTGAAAATTTAATTAGTGTTGTAAAGGAAGTTAAGTTTGCTGTCATCTATGTCTTGAAACTTGATATAGTCAACGGAAGATTATTATGAAACGCAATCAAACAGATGTTAACCGTGAGGCCTTGATTCCCATCGTTCGGGCACCAATGGGAATCAGGGAATCAACATTATTAATCAGAATCAGCGAAATCAAAACATCCATAGAATTGCGTTTCATATATTCTGGCTAAGAAGATGGTCATTTTTTTAATTTCAAAGGCATGAAATGATTTGAATGAATACTTGTTACTACTAAACTTTGTGTAGGATCTAAATTTACTTCATTCTAACATAAATAATACGTTTTTCTGATGACAGCATTTTCGTTGCGGCTTAATATTGGTCCAAATTTACATATGGCCTAAAATGTTCTTAATATTTACAAGGATTAGTTTTGTTGTAACAGGTGATGAACATGCAAAATCATAGAAAACTATACGATCGCTGTTACAACACAACCAAAGTATTGAAAATAATTCGCAATCAGAGATGTTGTAGTTTTCGGAATCAAGTGAATATCTATTTCTATAAAGTTTTTCTATAAAGTCGATCGAAAAAAGGAGAAGACGGGTAGAAAGATCAAAGTGAAAGAAAAGTATGATGCTGTTAGATTTCAGTTTGATTTGCAATACATAGCTTATACATACATACCCGTTACAATGTAAAAACAATTTAACGAAAACATAATGTTGAAAAATCGAATTTACACAGTAATATTAGATTATGGTTGGAATTTAAATTAATTTTGTTTAATTTTACATCTATTTTTTAATTTCTCTCGTCTTAAAATTAAGCTCATGTATCCTAGCATCACAGAACATTTGGTTTTTCAGTGTCGTTAAGATAAAATCTACATTATATTGAACCTACTAATATCCATTATAGGCATCTCTGTACAGTCACATGGGACTGGCGCGTTCCTGAAAAAAACATAAAATTGGGGATTGTTTTTACTATGACAAGGTAAGTAAACATAAAATAATATAAAAATACCTACAATTTATGATACTTTGTTTTTCGAAGATTCTCGCAGAGAGCTGATATCAGTTTATTTCTACATTTCGGGCATAAAGTTTAAATAGGAGGACCAGGTTCAAACCTCGCCATATATCAATGAGTTTTTTCGCTTGGATAATTTAATTACGTACCACGTTCTCAAAACTGTCAAGGAAAACATCGTGAGGAAACTGACATATCCTAGAACTATAAATTTGATGACATGCGTCAAAAGCACGAGAGGAGGCTCCTCTCATTGAGGCACATTTAAAATTATTTCATCTTAAACGTAGTTAGTAGTAAGCACAGATGTAAGACAACCATTGATAGACATCTTAGTAAATTGCGTTGTTTAAGTAATGCATTGTAATTAAACACACTTTGGGGGAGGCCTATGTTCAGCAATGGATTTTACCGGCTGATATGATGATGATGATGATGATAATGATGTGAATGATGATGAATTAAACACATCACTTACCCAGGCTGGTCTGGCGTGAGGAACGCGTGTGTTGGCATCGACGTTAGCTTATCACCGTCTATGTTGTCGCACAGTAAACGGCCTATGGTGATTTTCTTTATTTCTTCTAGCTGACCTGATACAAAACATAATGCATTTGGAATTTTATGTAACTATAAAATTTCGAATACCAGCAAATTGTAGACATCGTAGCTAGCGTTATAGGACTGTGTAGACCTGTATGTGAGTTTACTGACAACAAGCGAGAGTGAATGGGTTTTGATCTACCACAACATCCTAATCCGTATTAGCAGATATCGCAATATGATACACGATTATTTTTGGAATGTCGTATTGCGCACATAGTTTTTCCAAGAAAATTATTCACTTGGTACATCTTCTAAATACGGATTTGAACCAGCGATCTTCTGATTGAATGTCAGGGGCTACACCAATCACCCTCACCCTCTCAAACACACCTAAAACTTCACACCAGTAGGTATTACCAATATTTCGCATATGTCATGAGAGTCCACTCCCAAGTCCACAAATTTTTTTTTTTGATGTCCCAGTTATATTAATATCCTGCATGCCGTGTTTGTATTTCCATATTTTTACCATGATATTTAAGCAGATAAGTCAAAGCCTAACTCAAAAACTTTATTTCCCTAGAATTCATTAAGAAATGGCTTGGTAACGTCAATAATATTCAAAACATGAGGTCCCGCGTACTTATCGCTAAGTTTGACGCCTGTTCAAACCCTATCCGACCTTCCATGGGGAAGATAGAGTTTATAATTTGGCTACTCACTTGGGGTGAACGCTCCCGGGTTGACATCTGGTCCGTACTCGTAGTAGTAGCGGTCTCCTTTCTTGAACCTGGAGAACTGCTCAGCTATGATATGAGCGCACGTTGGGCCTATCACACCGCCATCTATCGGCTCTTCTAGTAGACATCCGATCCAAAGGTCTATGTCATCGGGGCTGGCGTAGACGGACGACAAACGTTTGCTTGTCTGAAAATATGTTTTAACGACCTTATTACATTTGACAGACAGTCGCCGAACGGTGTGTCAACGACAGCTTCTGATGAAAGTGGAAACAAAATAAATGCCAAAAAGTCAAATATAATGTATGTTGTCAAAGCTCATAAAGTGTGCAAAGTCAAAAAGCCGCTGGAAGTTGTATCAGCGGACGCCAAAAAAGAACCGGCTGTTTCGATTATGACTGCATACTTGTTACCTGATGGCGTGAGTCGTTTCAAGACCAAAGGAAGGATGGGTTGCCGAAGAAAACATATACATACAGCTTAAAGCCACACTGACAACGGTACTCCTTTTAGTCAAATATAAAAGAAAAGCTGAATATAAATGCTCAGTATGTTGTCAAAGCACAGTCCCCTAAGGAACAAACGCTGAAACTACCACCATCATGGGTTTATGGATATGATGGTGACCGGGCTGGTTGGATCACAATCAGCGAAAGCGATCTCAAGACCAAAGGTAGGGTTAGAAGAATACATACACTGGGTGAGAACTGTTGGAAGCTGTGGTAAGGCGTGAGTCCGCACAGACGCCGGTACTCGTTGTAGGAGCGGACGCCTAAGTCGCGCCCGCGCTGGATGTTGATGGATGCGATGTCGATGCCGTAAGCGTTGGTGCCGCGAAACATATAGCGGATAAGCTAAAAATGAATAAAATAAATATTGGTGAACATTTCACGCAGCGCCATCTAGCCCCAAAGTAAATTAAGCATAGCTTTTATCATGGGAACCAGACCACCGAAATAATACTTATAAACTTTTTTTGTAAATACATACATATAATACATATTGACACCCAGACACAGAACAAAGATCTATATTCGACATACAAATGTTTGTCCCGGGTGGGAATTGAACCCACGATCTACCGTACAGAAGGCAGGGTTACCACAAACTGAGCTATAAGGCCAATCAAGAGATAAATGCAGTGTTACCCCTGTGGAGAGAAAAGGATCGACGCTCTGCATTGGCTGCCTGATCATGCCGTATATCAGCTGGTCGAGGAAGTCTCGCAGTTTCAACCGCCCCGGCTGGAACATTACCTCCGACACGGAGATGAGCTCTTGCAACTCATCTGATTCAGGATGAACCACCCTGGAAATAAGAAACTCATTGTTAGGCCGCGAAACCAACTGCATATTTTTCACCGAAGACCGGTTCACATGATTGCCCTAAACTACAACAGCTCACCATTCCGCGACCATCTGAATCGGCCCTTAAGTTACAGCATTATTAGTCAACATGAGCATTAATATTTATTTTATACAGGTATGGGACGAGCAGATGGCCCACCTGGTATGGGCCAAGCAGTAATGCACTCGCGTTACTGGTTTTGAAAGTTGTGTTTGTTGGTTAAATTATAGACATTACATATTCACGAATCCAGTTACGGATCATACAATGCGACTCGGGTCTTCCCATACCCAAGTGCGGGGAGACCCAAGTCATATTGCTTGTAATAGGCAGAGGTTACCACTTAACATCGTTTCAGGCCATCTAGCTGTTTGTCATGAAATAACTGTTCTAACATACTTGATCTTTCCATCCATGGCGGAATGTCCAAACCTCATGGCTGCGCCTGCAAACTCGGTCACGACGGCGGGGCTCACAGTGGGCTCGTAACTACTCGAGTACCCATCGCTTGGGGCGAGCCCAAATATTTCCACCAGCTCTGGACCTGGTGAATTATATTTCTAATTAACTGCGCCCCGTGGTGTTACCCGCGGTGAATAAGTAATCTCACGGGAACACTCCATTTTCCCGGGATCAAAGTAGCCTATGTGTGAATCCAGGATATAAGCTATCTTGGTACCAAATTTCATCAAAATCCATTCAGCCGTTTGAGCGTGAAAGAGTAACAAACATCCATACAAACTTTCACGTTTATAATATTAGTAGGATACAATTTCTCAGATATTGAATGATAGGACTAACCGATAAGCAGGGGCAGCCACTCGTTGTATATGATGTGCTGGTACACAGCCTGGAGTATCTTCTTGGCGTGATGGAAGATGGCGTGTTCATCCCAGCCGGGGTTCATTCGTGTCAGTTCCGCCGCGAAACGATTGTGCGCTCGCGTGAAAATCGTGTGGAATGCCGTCAGAGTAATCAGCTGATTGGCGTGATTGTCTCCTGGACAAACCAAATTATGATATGGTTATGTTAATCTATTTAAACCAATAATACCTGCCAGGTTCAAATCACAATTAACTGAAATAATTTAAAGGTTATGACAATTTCTAAAAACTAATGTTAACCTCCCAAACTACAATGCAGCATAACTTAATGCATGATTATAATATATATATATATAAGACATGATTTATCTTATTCAAACAAACAAAAGTTATTTATTATGTAGCATAACTTTATGATGAGATTATGATTCGTCCATTAAATTTTATCAAACACTTGCGATATCTTAACATTTCACTTGATTTCCTTATCTAGTGCTGCACATATTATAATGCACTTATATTTGGAAGGCAGTTAACATTACCCTATCAATATAATAGGTAGGTAATGTTACAGAAAATCACGAAAGAAAAGATGCAAGGTTGCATACTGAATGAATCTCAAGCATATCCTGAGGACTATATTCGACTGGCCTCGCAGCTCAGTTGGTAGTAACTGCCTTCTGAGCTGTAGGTCGCGGGTTCAATTCCCACCCAGGACAAACATTTGTGTGACGAGAATTGATGTTTGTTCTGTGTCTGGGTGTTAATATGTATTTATAATATTATTTACGAAAAAGTATATATGTATTATATCAGTTGTCTGGTTCCCATGATACAAGCTATGTTTAGCTTACTATGAGGCTAGATGGCGCTGTGTGAAATTTCCACCATTATTTATTTATATTCTTAAATTCGAGCATTATCAATGATCATGAGGTTCGCACCTGAGTCAAAGCAAGCATCTCCCTTCTGGGCATTGAGGCAGTCGATCTTCTGTGTCAGCGGTGGCAGATGTCTGTTGTAGTTGTCGTACACCTTCAGGTAACCCCCCGGAGCTCGCAGCGAGTTCTGCTTCTCATCAGTTTTGCCATACAGGTGGGACAGGTCTGCTATGTGGGTTACGCTGTTCATCTATGATATAAATTACAGAAATTGTTCCATATGTTTTCCGATTTATATACATGTTTGAGTTAAATCCTTAAGTTTCAGTCGTTTAAAGCCTGTTTAAAGCCCTAAAACTAAAAGTTGATGGGTAGTAAAATCTAGAGTCTACGTTACGAAAAATTTCATCTCACTTAAAGAGTATATTCCAGTCGCACTTCTGAACCGACACGGACATTTTCGTTTACGTCATATAGGTGATAAAACGAGCTGATACGGCGGTTGTTACCACTTAACATCAGGTGGGCCGTCAGCTCGTTCCGTCACTGACATAAAAAAAGTTTTACCTGCGTAGCATATCCACAACTGCAGTCTGGAGAAGGTGCAAGTTGCGCCCTCACAAAGTTGAGGCAAGACCTTTCGAACACCGAGTAGAACTCGTCATCAGAATGTACGGCGATTGGGGCACACGCGTGGTGCAGTTTCTCTGGTGGAAGGTACTGCCCTTCTTCGGTGCAGCACGATACAGAGCTGCCGTTACCTGGGGAGGAGACCATTAGGATTTATGATCTGTCCACTGTCCACATCGAATGCAGTGTAACACTTAGCGTCTGATTGGATTTAAACCTGTCGTTCTAAAATAATGGTAATCGAAGGGTGTATATACAGGTGTCCGGTAATGAATGGGTTTTAGTAGAACTATTGGGCATTCGGAAAAAAATATCAAATAAAAACAAAACAAGTAGTATCAAATATATTTATTTTTTAAATAATATCGATGTTTTTTGTTACCTATTTTACATTATTTTACACCATGACCACAAATTAACGAATTCAAAAAATAATAATAATAATAAAATATAAATAAAATTTAATTTTTTTCCGAATGCCTAAGGTAGGTACCCTATGCGACCCTCCTAAGGAAGAACAGACCAGAAACCCCTAATAGAGGGATTCCTTTTTTTCGCGAGCACATTAAATTAATAAATAAAATATGCTATTTGAGCAAAAAAAAAAGCTTGTAATATAAAATATAGTTGTGTGCCTGTTAGGTATACTTACCAACAGTGTATGTGGAGACAGCTGTGACATCGTGAGCTATGAACTGGCTGAACTGCGCGAACACCAGGTTCACTTGAGGGCTGGGGTAGTCACCGTCCAGCAACATAGCTGTGCTGACAGCTCGCGCGCTCGGCAGGGGAGCGCCTGTTGTCGACACTCGGAGAGACCAAATACCTGAAGTTTAAAGCTCTGATAAGGCATGGCGACCGGCCTCACAGCTCAGTTGGTAACCCTGCCTTCTGCGTTGTAGGTCGTGGGTTCGATTCTTACCCATTACAAATATTCACATATCACACAATTTGGTCTGGGCGGGAATCGAACCTCTCAGCAATAACAACTGAGCAGAGGCGCCAGACTATGCAGGAACTGAATCCGCGACCCTTGCTTTTCAGCTTGTTGCCTAACCGCAAAACTATGCTTGCAGCTGGCTTAGCTTACCTGTATTAGCTTAGATTGAAAGAAGCTTAGCTTTTAGTCTACAAACAGCTTGAGAGATGAAAAATAACATACCATCGCTATAATCAGGGGGTAGGAGCCTCTCGTACCCGGAGTTGGCTGCACCCCACGTCGGGTGTTCAGGGTTAGTGCAGACCCCATCCACACTCCTGAACGGTGCTGGTGGATCAGGGCAGGTCGGCTGAGGCGGACAATACGGCCCTGGAAAATAAATTGATATCAATAAGTTCATCACTAAATAGCTGCATAAATATGACGCCTCACAGCTCAGTTCTTAGTAACTCCCCCTTCTATGATGTTGGTCGTGGGTTCGATTCCTACCCAAGACAAACATTTGTGTGACGAATATAGATGTTTGTTCTGTGTCTGGGTGTTAATATGTATTATATCATGTATTTACAAACGAGTATTTAAGTAGTTATCTGGTTCCCATGACACAAGCTATGCTTAGCTTACTTTGGGGCTAGATGGCGCTGTGTGACATGTCCACCAATATTTATTTATTTTTATTTATTCTAACCTCAATTAGAATAAGAACCCACCTTCAATGTCTTGATAGTAATCCAGTGTCAATCCGTGATCATCAACTGCTTGGCGCTCCTTCAGCTCCTGCACCATAAACAGGTTTCGAAGTGCACCCTCGTTTAGTTTATCGGCTTCCTTGTCTTGACCAGGACTAGACTAAACATAAAAGAAAAAAATAAATCAGGTATATTATATTCTGTTATGATAATATGTAGGTAAAAGGCAAACAACAGGCTGAAAAGCAAGGGTCACGGATTCAGTTCCCGCATAGTCTGGCGTCTCTGCTCAGTTGTTATTGCTGACAGGTTCGATTCCCACCCAGACCAAATTGTGTAATGTATTTATGTATCTTTGATTATATACCTGTATGTATGTAGTTTTCATCTGGATGTAATAAGTATTTACCATAAAATTTATAAGTAGTTATCATTTTTAGGTTACCATAGTACAAACTAGTATTGGCTTGGGAAGATTTAAAATATTTATAGGGTTGGCACTAGGACAGGAGATAGGGCTCCGATATTGCATGTTTCCATAATTATACGGTATTACGGTAACCATTTTTCCAACAAGAGAAATTACAGGCACATGAATATTCCACCTACAAGTCTAAGAGATACGGGCGCATACGATACGTCTTGGGTCTTGTCCAACCTAGTATGGGAGGACCCAAGTGGCATCGGTTGTTATGGGCCGAGGTTACCACTTAACACCAGATGGGCCGTAGGCTCGTTCCGTAACTGTATCACAAAAAAAATACAAAAAAATATAGCGGGCACCTATTTCTAAATTCACTTACCAAATGATGTCCGAAGTCCGGCGACCTATAACTAACTGAAATATCGTCAGCGTATTCTAGAATCTTCTGGTTCCTTCTAGACCAGTGGTTCCATTTGGCCTGCGAGGCGTCGAGAGCACTTTTCCTCAAACCATCCATTTGTCTGGAGGACCGCATTATTGGCTTGCGTTCAAACTCCGCTGAGAATAGAGGCAGATGATTTGATTACGAAGGAAGATAACACAAATTCATTATTAATTGAATGTGATGCAAAATACCCTAAAATTGTTAACGGTGGTAATCGTATATTCTTTATCATAAAATTTCAAATGTTAAATGTAATGAACAAAAGAAAATAAGTATGTATGCAAAACGACGGCATTTTCATCTTCGATCATCTTCTTTTCATTCTTTCGAATTTCTTTGGAAAAGTATTTCGGTCAAAGCAAACATTATTTCACACGCAACCTCCTTGCAGTGAAACTTAAATAGGAAGGTTGTATTCAGAACAATATTAACAGTTTAGCTTGGAAGCCGAGAGTAGGTATGTGTTTTTTAATTTAAGATTTTTTTTTACTACTGGTTTTCGTTTGGGTACATATCTCATGATATTATGTGTCTCTGAAGCTGAACTGACTCTCAAGTGAGGCTAGGTTCGTTTTTGGTATAGACAGAGATTACCGCTTAAAGGTGGGGCATTTTAGTAGCAGAAGAACTCATGCCAAGTTCGTCCGGGGAAGTACTGTCACCATACCTATTTCTGCCACCAAGCAGTAATGTATTATTTCTTCGGCGCGCATCCACCTTATGCGGCCAGGTTTTAATGGAACCTCCTTCTGATTGCCATGATTGGTATCGTACCTGCATGGTTGTGCCCTGTGTAGCAGCACACGCCGAGCTGGCTTCCTAGATGGCACTCAGGGTTCCGGGCGCCGCGCCTCAGGTGCGCCGGACACGATACCTTCGGGACACACCTGCCTTGGCGAGGGCAGGTATCGCATGGTATATCTTTCTCCCTGACTTCTGGGAAAGAGGTAATTACACATTTAACAACTGACATCACTTATAGACAGACATTACTTATACACTTGCAAACCTGCGCTAGATTTCTCTGTCAGATGGCACGGACGCAAACTACATATACCCTATATATACAAAAAAATATATATATGTATTATACCAGTCATCTGGTTCCCAAAGTACAAGTTATGCTTAGTTTGGGGCTAGATAGCGATATTGGTTCGTTTCTTTTGCTGGGTTTCATTATAAAAAAACGGTACTATCAAGAACGGAAATAATTTTATGTTTTGTTTCTTTTTCTCAAAGAAAAGGCTCAGTCACTGGGAAATATTCGGTACCGGTTGAGGAACGAGCCGTTTCGCGGCATGCACGCTCAAGTTAACCTTTAAATTTTAGGTTAGTTTTTTAGCTAAACCAATCTTTACAATATTGTTTCTCCTTTAAACACATTAAGATAAAATAAAATGTAATATAAAACTGATTGCAAATTAAGATTAACTACTTCTTTCGTCAATTAAATTATTTCTAGAATATAGCATCGTCTAAGCATAGAGATTACATATAAATAGTTTTTTAACACCGGTTATACGAAACATACATCATATCAACATATATAATAAATAAATAAATATATTTATAAGTATTTTCACCCAAAAACCATAAAACATAACCTCACTTACTTGTTTCCAATATATCTGAACCCAAAGATTTAGTATCGAAGGCTGAACTGAACCTATTTACTGGATATAAAATAGCAACGCACATCAGTGCTATCGAAATAAGGTTACTACTGACCATTTTTGCCAACTATTTAACTATTTGTAATTGAAAAAGTGATTCCTAATCGCCAACGCCTTACTCCCGCGACGTCCGACGGCAAAGAACGAAGGTTGATTCATTTGTCGATCAGTACTAGTTATGTGGGTAGGTGTAAAAGTTTTAGCGAAGAAACAATGAATTGGTCATTATTTTTAGAGACCTACCTTAAAAATCCACTAATTCAATCAAGCACTCACTGTGTCTGAATAACAGAAAACTAATAGTTGGATGTTGGATTTGGATGTTGGAATTACCTTGGTTTCTGAGCTTGCACTCCAAAGAATAAGTAGACATGTGTCCCAAGCAATGCCTGTAATTGTTACATCTGTTTCTGCCAGATAACCAAAGAGACTACACTTTTTGGACAATGTTTACACCTTATACCTATTTATTCCATAAATGGTATTGATACCGTGAAAAATTCATAAAAGTTGTGTCAAACTGAAACACAGTTGACGACTTCCTAAATTTTAATTGTGCAAGTTTTAGGTATTTACTATTTTTCCATAATATTATCCATTTAATTTAATCTTATGGTTGTTTAAGTATATATATTTCAGACAAGATTTTGTAATTGTTTTGAATAAATATGGATATGAATATGAATTTTAATGTGAATAATAAAGGGTATGCTCAACATAGCCCACTTGAACGTGGTAAACTCTGCCCATAACGAAAGCATTGTCTTAGGTATCTTAGATATGCAAAAAACTAATTCTCATCGCGCCCATAACCAGAGGAAAATATTGCGATATCTAAAACTAGAACCAATTATGTCCTAGAACCAAAAATTGCCTTAATATTAAGAGCATATTATATCTTAAAATCTGGCGGCTATTATAGTCTATTCTCACTTGTCGAGAGTACCTAGCCTAATGCCAGTAGGTAAATGAGTGACTGAACACAGGAAACATGAAAATGGTGGGCTAGAAAGAAACATTCCATAGTTATGTTTGCTATTAACATATTCTCAGGCGCTTTAGTCTAGTTTTGCCGTGAAACTGAGTTTATAATACCATTTCTTAGATCTTAGGTTAATTGCACCATGTATTTTTTTTTATTTTGTTGTATTGTTTGTTTTTTGTTATTAACTAGTAGTTAAGTTATTCTTCGGTGGAGTATTATCTCGCCCCTCGCCCAATCGCCTTGTGTGTGATGCTTAAATTAACCTGTTAATTCACTTTGTAATTCGTAATAATCAACCACATGTAATATCCATGTTGTGTGAATAAATAAATATGAAATATAAAAGAGGACAGTTACCTGAATGATTCTTGTTACATTTCTGGATATCTTTATAGTCCGTTAACGGGAAGATTGTACCGGCTCGTACCGCCCTAAACCTTAGTGTTCCACACGAGAACCCTTCACTTTTGGGACCCTAATTAAACTTGTGAACCCTCCACAGTACCACAGTACCCCTCTAGCGGCCTGGGTCAAGACAAAATCTATGTCTCCCTGAGTATGTCCTGTTCTTGTCTGCTTTTTTTTGTAAATTCATATTAACACCCATAAACAGAACAAACATCTATGTTCGTCACACAAATGTTTGTCCTGGGTGGGAATCGAACCCACGACCTAACAGCGCAGAAGGCAGAGTTACTACCAACTGAGCTGTGAGGCCAGTCTGACAATTAAACTAAGTTACATAGAAAATTAACAAAATTAGCTGAAAATCACAGGGAATCGAATATCTCTGATGCCTTTCAGTCAGTTTCCTACTTTTTTTTACTTCTTTTTTTCTTTCGATGCAAAATAAAATCCTTACATTGATGAAGCTATTATGTAGTTTCGAGCAAGTAAGCATATTAAACAACATACGAGTAATGATAATCAGGTACCTATGACGCCGACTGTCCGCTAGATACGAACAGTCAACATTTGCGTATTTACTGAAGGTAAACTGCGTATACAAGAGGTTTTTGACGTGACAACGTCTTATACTTCGATAGAGCCGGCTGCACGCACGAAAAAACATGACTCATGCGGCGTTACCTCGCTCTGAGGCGTTCCATGTAAGGCTTGTGCAAGTGCAAGCGAGAGCGCGGAACGAGCGACAAAGAAGCACAATCGGCCTTTGCGTTCGGCAGCGTTCGACATCCGTCTCTCTCCTACTTGAGTGAGCGATGCGTCTGCGTGGACAGCTGCTAATACTTACATTTACATGTTTTGATCGAGTATCAAGTGCAGTGTAAAACTATTAAATTGTAAAAAAAAAATTGACATAATTGTATTTATGCGTACAAATAAATCTAACTTGATCAATTTCATTGTGATTTCCAATTACCTCCTTCTCTATATACATACAAATCTATTAAACAAATGAAATTAAAATTTTCTTTTGAAAAATGCTACCATTCCATCAGTATTTTCTTAAGACGTTGTCACGTTCAACTATCGTCAGTAAACCGACTTTACAGACAACCATTTTTTTTATGTTTTCGGGAGGCGGAACGAGCTGACGGCCCACGTGATGTTAAGTGGTAACCGCTACCCATAGAAAACAGCAATACGACTCAAGTCCTCTCCACCAAAGTATGAGATGACCTAAGTCGCATTTCGTTGCGTCCATCACCCCGAGACGTTATGTCTCATGCGCCTGCAATTTCACCTTCCTCTCCCTTCCACCGGAACACAGCAACACGAGTGCATCACTGCTTGGCGGCTGATTACCAGGTGTGGTGGCAGTACTTGTCCGGGCGAACTTAGCACAAGTTTTACTGCTACTTTTGAGTACTACTGGAGTAGTACTACTGTAGTGCACGGAAAAATCTTCTTTGTGGCGCACTTTTAGCAGATTGGTTCGAGAGTGCAAGTGAAACCAGTAGCAGTAACGTATTGTAACAGACAGACAAAGTGTTTTTTTACATATTATTATAACTAGATGGCCTGTCTCCTGAGAGATAAATAGTTACGTAGACTATTTATATTTGGAATCACAAGTTTTCTGTCATTAGCTCCATTACTGTACTGAGATGAACACTAATTGCGGAGTCCACAACTATCCGTTTCAAAAAGTAGTTTTATTTCCTTGTCAGTGACGAAAACTGTGAACAGTGGATAACAAAGAAGTATCCCAAAATGGTGAAGTTAAGCAAAGTGCGGTATGAAGATGCCCTGAACATGACCGGTGAGTTAAAGGAACTTTAATTACTTAGAATAACTTACTTCGAAGAATGCCCCAACTACTGTTATCATTAAAATTTATTAAGTACTTCTAATCCTCCTGGCCTTACAGTTCAGTTGGTAGTAACCCTGCCTTCTGCGCTGTAGGTCGTGGGATCGATTCCCAACCGGGGCAAACATTTGTGTGAATAACATAGGTGTTTGTTTTGTGTCTGGGTGGTGATATGTATTATACGTAGGTATGTATTTACAAAAAAAGATAAGTATTATATCAGTTGTCTGGCTCTCATGACACAAGCTATACTTAGCTTACTTTGGGGCTAGATTGTGTGAAATGCATTTCACACAAGTCCATCTAGCAATCCATCAAAGGCATCCATCTGGGAATCGAACCCACGACCTATAGCGCAGAAGGCAGGGTTACTACCAACTGGGCTATGAGGCCAGTCAAAATGTATCAAATATTTCATGTTCATAGACTTCAACGCAGCATTGAATACTATTTTTGCATTGTACTTATCGCCCTGAGACATGGAGGTATTTAAGTATTTAAGTAATATATCAGTTGTTTGGTTCTCATGACACAAGCTATACTTAGCTTACTTTGGGGCTAGATGGAGTTGTGTGAAATGTCCACCAATGTTATTATTACTATTATTATCTGCTTCTAGCCGTGAAATCTGCGAAGATCCCAATAAGTTCCTGTATATCTGGACGCAGTTGAACAGAAAAACTGACGCATGAGGACTAAATTTGAGTGTGAATGCGAAACATGAGTGCTTAATCTTTAGCACATCGCAAACACATGCAAAGTCGATGATCTGCTTAACGCTTGCTTTTCCAGGATACGGGAAATTCAACGTGCTGATGTTCACGCTGTGCTGCGGCATCATATCGGCGATGGTGTTCGAGATGTACTCCGTGTCGTACGTGGTGCCCGGTAGCGCCTGCGAACTGCACACCACCAGCGCGCAGCAGGGGCTAGCTGCAGGCCTGCCTTTGATCGGTAAGTTAACTAGCGTGATGCTGCGCCAGACTATACTCCTGTCACGTGACAGACACAAAACATCTCCATCTAAAGCTGGCTTTACCACGAGTATTAAGATTGAAGTTTTTTTTAACGTTTATTATTAATATTTACCATGCGGAAGAACATAATTTGTGGAAGCAATAAGCACCTTTTTATGCCTCCGTTAAACTTTTATGTACATAATAACATTCCCGAAGCCTAAGAGTTCATCTGACTTGGGGGTAGCTTTCAGCAACGGAACGTCTCGAGACAACGTTCCTGATGATGTTTGAGAATGAATGACTTTTTGTATTATATATTATTGTGTTGTTCCTGCGCTGCAGTCCAAATAATACTTTACTAGAATTTTGAGGCAAATTTTGGGAAACTCGTTACTTAAAAGTTCAGCATATATAATAATAATTATAATAAATATTTATTTCGTCAACTTAATACAATATTTTTTATGTGTTTGAGACCTCTTTTTAGGTATGAAATACCTGTGCTAAGAGACCTCGCTCTTCCAAAACATCGTTACTTATAGATTAAGTTATACAATAATGGTATCAAGAAATATAATGGACTATACATATAAAATATTATATTGCTTCTATTTCCATAAGAATTTAGGGTCGATCTTCCAAATTCAACCACGATTTTAAGCCGGTATTGTCGTGTCCTCAGGAGTGATTACCACGTCCCACCTGTGGGGTTACCTGGCGGATAAACACGGCCGCCGGAAGATGCTGATATCCTCCATGGCCATCAGCTTCGTCACCGGCTCCCTGGCCGCGCTGTCACCGAACTGGATCGTGCTTTGCGCGTTGAAATTCTTGTCATCGGCTGCGTAAGTATTGTTAGTTCTGAACTACCAGTTATTGAAAGAAAGAAAGAAAGAAAGAAAGAAAGAATGAAAGAAAAATATTTATTTTGTGTTATATTACAAATAAAATTAGGTATAAATAAAAGAAAATGTGGCTTGCCCCAATGTGAGAGTGTGATGGCCGATAGATATACTACTAATTATTCAGCTCACAATTTATTGTGTTTACCTCAGTTAGGTTCTCTTGATTTTTTTATAATTGTAAAATAAAATTCCTATGCTATATATATTCATACTACATAAAGGTTAGCTCGGAGAAAATGCTAGTCATTAAGTTCGCCTATGTACTTGTTTTTACCTTGTGCAATAAAGAATTTTCTATCTATCTATATCAGATACTACAATACATAGGAGACGTCTTCATTATTTAAAGGTGACAGGCGCAATGTTAATTTGCTCTTTTTTCTTGTTTTGTTTTGTGACGCAAAATACTCAGTACCTACCTCAACATATGAGGGTGTGCAACGGTTTAACGACTTCACCAAAGGGATGGGCTGAACCAAAAACGACAGTGTTTTGAAAATAAACAAACATGAAAATTGGCAACCCACCATTCTTGTACTGTGAATAAAATTAAAATAAAATATAAATAAATATTAGTGGACATTTCACTCAGCGCCATCTAGCCGCACAGTAAGCTAAGCATAGCTTGTATTAAGGGAACTAGATAACTGATAAAATACTGATATACTTTTTTGTAAATATATACATATAATACAAATCAACACCCGTACACAGAACAAACATCTATGTCCGTCACCCAAATGTTTGTCCTGGGTGGGAAGCGAACCCACGACCTAGCGCAGAAGGTTACTACCAACTGAGCTATTAGGCCAGTTGTTAGTAACCTGGCATTTTATATAATAGTTTTAACGTACCTACGCCGAGTATTTCGTGCCCATTGTGTTTCATGAATTAAATGCGTACCTACCTTATCAAATAGCCTTATCTTTTTGAAAGTTTCCCTGACATTGTGAAGACAACGCTCACGCTATGTATTCAAAGATTAATTATTTTTTGATTAATTATTTAAATATTTATTCGCTATTTAACAATTAAACATGGCGTCAGAGTAACCACGTTTTATGTCATATCAATCATTATCATTTAAGAGCAGTAGAACTCACGCCAAGTTCGTCCGGGGAAGTACTGCCACCATGCCCATTTCTGCTGCCAACCAGTAACGCGTTCGCGTTACTGTGTTCCGGTTTGAAAGGTGTGGTTGCCGGTGAAATTACAGGCACACACAGACATTCCACCTGCACTTCTCAGAGTTACGGGTGCATACGATGCGACTTGGGTCTTGTCGTACCTAGTAGGTGAGGACCCAAGTCGCAGCGGGCGTAATGGGCCGAGGTTACCACTTGGTGGACCGCCGGCTCGTTCCGTTTTAACACAAGAAATAATTAATAAAAAATAAAAAAGTTTTATGTTTGCAGTCCACTCGCCCCAGTATGGACATTTTTTTATGCATGGTGGCAGTACTTCCCCGGACGATCTTGGCGAGAGTACTACTACTCTTAAAAAAGCACACTGACGCGAAATGAATCGAAATCTACCCACTTGTATCGGTTGTGTTCTAAATATATTAATTACTTTAACTTGTGACTACGCTTAACCACACATAATTCTATTATATTAGCTTTATATTCGCAATAAGTGAATTTGTAAATTCTGAATGGGAAATAAATATCTTAAACCGTAAAATTTGTAATTCTTTGTAATCTTTGTAATTTCAGGGTTTCTGGAGCATCTGCTCTTGCAGTAGCTTTGCTTGGAGAATGCACTCCGGCGAAGCAGAGGAGTTTCGTGCTGCTACTGACCACTACTGCTTTTCTGTCCTGCACAGCAATCATGTCTAGTACGATATTTCGATTTCTTTTTAAACTTTGCAGCATTTTCTGTGGTTTCTGTTGTATGTAGACATCAAGCTTTGACTGGCCTCATAGCTCAGTTGGTAGTAACACTGCCTTCTGCGGTGTAGCTCGTGGGTTCGATTCCCATCCAGGACAAACATTTGTGTGACGACAAACATTTGTGTACATTTATGTGAATATCAGTTGTCTGGTTCCCATGATACAATCTATAGCTTAGCTTACTTTGGCTAGATGGCGCTGTGTGAAAAACCACAAAAAAGCTGATATTGATGAAAATATTTATAAGCACCGAGGGTGTTTTAATAGTAGTAGAACTTACACCATTTTCGTCCGAGGTAGTACTGCCACTATGCGCATTTCTACCCCCATGCATTTGCGTTACTGTGTTCCGGTGTGAAAGGTGTGATTACCAGTAAAATTGGAGGGCACTTTTTTATTATGGGCAGGGCAGGGTATAGCATTTAACATAAGGTTTCTTAATTTATCACATAACAAAGGGCGTGTTTAGGCAGCCTCATTCAAAAGCATTCCAGGCGTTTTGTGGCGCAATTCTGGTTCGATCTAAAATACATATATGTATATTAATATATTTATATTATATCTATCTATTTGTCTTATTAGACACTTACCTATATTCGCAGAGACAGAACTTTTGATATAAAATTGGATGAAATATTATTTGACGTTATTTCATTCCAGTTCTATCGATACCAGTTCTACCTCTCAAGTTCTCCTACTACATACCCGTTCTGGAGATCCATTTCAACTCTTGGCGTCTGCTCAATTTGATCTTCACCATACCTGCTGCTTTGTCCTGCGTTGGGGCCATCTGCTCCTGCGAGAGTCCAAAGTTCCTCCTAAGTATTAACAAGGACGAGGCTGCTTTGTCAATCTTGCAGAACATGTATGTAATGAACAATGGGAAGAGCAGTGACTTTTATGAGGTGAGTTAACTGCTACTACTTCAAAGACAATACAATACAGTACCAGTACAGAACAATACAGTACAAGACATTACAATTCAGTACAATACAACACAACACAACGCAACGCAACACAACGCAACGCCACGCCACACAACGCAACGCAACGCAACACAATACACTCATCTGCAAGGAATTTAGTTTTTCTGTAGAGCCTGAATTGTCATGTCATCCTTCAGCCTATATAGCCAAGTTTTATGACCAACTGTAGTTCGAGTTTTTTGTGTATTAAGAAGTTCAAGTTCTGAAATTTCGAGAGTGCTTCTCTCCTGAACTTATATTTTGATCGTCTTCCTAATCTTGTCACCAGCTCTCTCAATACCAGTGTGGTGAAAGGATTAAAGTGTGCCTCAAAGAAGCTCCTTTATACACTATGAGATTATGTGTGACGTTGTCTGTACAAAACAATCGACTATCAATTCAAGATCTGACTTTTATGTAAACAAATTACGTATTATTTGGGTCGGCAGTTTAGTTAACCATTTCACTATTTATCTCAGGTGGAGTCTATAGTGTTAGACGAGGATAATGTGACAGCAGCAGCGGAGGGATGCTGGGCATCTATCGTGACGCAGACTGTGCCCTTGTTTAAACCGCCGCTGCTGAGAGGAACCTTACTCCTGGGTCTGCTGTTCATTATGGTCTTTATTTGGTAAGCTCATGAAGTAATAAGTCACTGTAGTGTTACCTATGAGTTTTTCGATTAAAAGATTTATGTGCGCTATACCACTTTCTTAAAACGGTGCAGGAAAACATCGTGAGGAAACCGACATGTCCTAGAACTAAAAATTCGAAGACATGTCAAGTGCTCGAAAGCAGCCTCTTTGAGGCGTACTTAGATCGTTTCACCACACTGGTTCGAGAGAACCCGTGACTCGAATAGAATTGAAACTGCAGTTTAGGTATGGGCTAGTCATCACGAAAGGGTCTTCAGTTTTCTATAATTCAAATGTTTTTGGTTCTGATTGTTAATGACGCCTGAAGCTATTGCTGATGACCCCTTTGCCAACACATTATTTCCGACACATTAATTTAATTATTACCAAAAATTTTAATATTATACAATTATCGTTCGTTGCACTGCGACTTCAATACAGTGGTAACATATTACACCAATGCAGTAATTCACTCGAAATTCAGTACATTTAGTTAGTGTAGCTATCAGATAGTGTCAAATGTATGGTGTCAATTCCAAAGCAGCCTATATCTACAAATTTTCAAACATTTATGTAATCAAGTTTTCCGCATATGGCATTTTTATACGTCTTTCGTAGAAAGATAAATTTTGTTCTATACCAATATTTGTTTTTTCGCTAAGTAAATCTTTAATGTTTAAAACTTTGGAAACGAAAAAAAAAGATAGATTCCTGACTATCTTTTTTACATTAGCAGTAAAATTACTAAAACGAACCACTTCAATAAGCAAAAACCTTGTTTGTTTCAGTGTAAACACATTCATTGTGTGGTTACCAATGATAGCGGATGCCTTCATGTCCTCAGTGCAGACTGGTGCCACCGGCCTCACAATATGCGGGATGATTAGACTTAACCAAAACGCTACCAAAGTTGCCATTGTGAGTTCCTTCTGTCCAAAGCTCCATTAAATCCGGCTACTGGTTGGGATATTAAACAGCCTCAGTATACTGACTGGCCTCATAGCTCAGTTGGTAGTAACCCTGCCTTGTGCGCTGTAGGTCGGGGGTTTGATTCCCACCCAGGACAAACATTTGTGTGTCGAACATAGGTGTTTATTCTGTGTCTGGCTGTTGATATGTATTTACAAAAAAGTATTTAAGTATCATCAGTTGTCTGGTTCCCATGACACAAGATATGCTTATCTGATTTGGGGCTAGATGGCGCTGTGTGAAATGTCCACCAATATAAAAAAAACCTGCCTAACGATCTACCAAATTCGAATTGCCTTCCACCCAAGTATGCTGCTAGTATTTGCGATACGGAATTATACTTTAAATGGTACTTCCAGGAATAAAAATAAGGATCATTTCAGCTTGTTCAAAACATCTTTCATCTACTCGTATCTAGGGTATTTAACATTTCATCGCACCAAATCACGCCAAACACCATCGAAACGATTTGCCTTAAATTTATAGGCACAGATGGAAGCTAGTGACTCATACTTCGCTTTTGGCTTGCAGGTGGAAGACTGTTCAATGAACAACATTGCAATGACCATGGTATGTGGTATCAGCATGATCCTGGGTGCCCTCAACATAGTGGCTGGACTGGCACTTAACTGCATCGGCAAGAGAAGGCTTTACATTTTGATACAGGTTCACACCACTCCTATTTCAGACTTGAAATCAGGCAATAGTTTGGTCGGCGTTGATGCCACCAACGCAAACATGACACACATACACACAATCACAGATCTCAGAGGTCAGCAGTAAACCAAAGGTATTAAATAATGTAACAAAACCAACATTAAAGACAAATCTCAAGCAAAAGAGTGTGTGCTGCACTTTATTTGCATGGATTACCCGATAAACAATCGCTCCATACCTGGAAACGTTAAGTTGTAATCATCCAGGGTACGATGCTTCTATTCCCCCATAATTCAGTTGATCTGAGACGTATTGCTATTTTTATTGGCAGAGTATATACCGATAATACGTCTTAACATCTACTTCCATTATTTTATTCAGATAATCCTACTACTATATTATAAACGTGAAAGTTTCTATGTATGGATGTTTGTTACTCTTTCACGCTCAAACGGCTGAATGGATTTGGATGAAATTCGGTACCAAGATAACTTATATCCTGGCTACATAGGCTACTTTGATTCCGGATAAATGGAGTGTTCCGTGGGATTACTTATTCACTGCGGGTACACCGCGGGGCGCAGCTAGTGACATATATTGTATGAAAGCTCAATTCAAGGTGTGTGCAGATGGTGGCAGGGACTGCTGCTCTCTGTATCAGCGCCAGTTCCATGTGGGTCCTGAGCGCGGCCCTGCTCCTCACGCTGATGGCGAACATTCTAAACTTCGGTTTCCTGACTTCTTTTACGGTGGATCTCTATCCTACATGTGTGAAGTATGTGATAACATTTTTCATTCTTTCACCTTAACTAATATTATTATAAGGTATTATTGACAAAGGTGATCTATCATGAATAATTTCCTGGACATCACATCACACTAATAAAGAAAAGAACACATTTATCCACAAGATAATGATAATGCGTACTTACCGCTAAGTTTTTTAAGTTTGTTCAGACTACCTGATTTTCGACCGGCCGCCAAGAAATTTGCAAGCATTCCTCAGTTTAGGGGTTCATTTTTCTGTTTCTTCCTCAGTGTAGCGATTACTCACAGCAAACATTTGTGAATTTTTATGGGTTGACATTTTTGTATAATTTCTTAATTTTCAGAGCTAAAGCAGTTTGTTTGATGATAATGCTTGGCCGCGGGTGTACTATCCTCGGCATCAATACGATGAAGCAACTCATGGACATCAACTGTGAAGCTGTTTTCTATATCTTCGGAGCCATCGCCATCTGTAAGAGCCATTTATATTTTATGTCTTTGTATCTTTTGAGTCATTGCCATTTTTATATGTTGATTTGTGTTGTCTTCTAGTGGTGGATCATTGGAGGAAACGTCATTTATGCTCGCTTATTTGTGTTTCTTGTCTAATGATCTTACTTCGGAGCCATCGCCATTTGTTAGAGCCATTTATATAATTATTTTCTTGTTGTATCTTTTGAGTCATTGCCATTTTTATATATTCATTTATATGCATTTGTCTTCTGGTGCATCATTGGAGGAATCGCCATTTATAACTGCTCATTTGTGTTTCTTGACTAATGATCTTACTTCGGAGCAATCACTATTTATTGATACTCTTGCTGTCAGTACTAACGATCGCACAACAAACAACATACCAATTTTTTTTATAGCCAGTCTTCTACAGTGTTATGTAAGGTTTTTGATGTAGGGTTTTGTTGCGTTTTAGGTGCGGGAATCTTAGGCCTATTATTACCTCCTGGCAGGCCCTTCTACGAGCGACACGAGTCAGAAGATAAATAAGGCTATCGAAGAAGCAGAAATCTATCAAACTTCATTCATGCTAACGGAACTTAACCAAAGGAAATGTTTATTCCCGACTATTAGTTTTGTGTATATGTACTTATTAGAAAATAATTTCATTATCTTTTGCTTATTTCAAACTTCGTTTGCGTGTAAACAATTGAAAGAACAAGCGTGAAAAAGCAGCTAAAGTTTGATGTAGTAAGTTACAGCAATAATTCTTCTCTTGTTTGCTTTTAGTACACTCCCAACATTGTTCAGTTATTAAATACTCTTTCCTTCCAAAGGATGTCTGAAAGAGATCGCTTTATAACGATAAGACCGCCCATTGTACTACTAATTTCTAAGTATTTTGTTATTTTTAATGTTGGTGTACAATAAATCATTTTTATTAGTATTATTATGAATTCTTGAAGAGATGAATCTGTTAATTGTGTCCCCGATCTACGATCCCAAAGGTCCTGTTCCTTCCGATGAAAGAAGACAACTTGTTAATCTCAAGTTATGAATCTGCCGCCAAGCACCTAAGGTGTGTTCCAGTAGCCTCCAGAGCCAGTTGCAGACCAGGCGTTGCGGGCAACCCGTGTCATCTACATAATCACTGAACATCAGGCAATATGTAATCAAATACAGAACTAAAAAACTCTTAGTTAGGGTACATATGAAGGTGTGAAGTGTCCACCAATATATATTTGTCTCCTAGTTAGGTCAAAGTCAAAAACTTTATTTCCATAGACTTCATAAAGAAATTGCTTGGAAACGTCAACAGTGGAATGCTCACACCGAGCTGACCTGTCGAAGGTGTCACCAGGTTGCCAATATAACTTTTTCCACTCCACAATCTTTAACCACTTTTTATTCGGTATAGTGATATTTACCAAATATCCAATTATCCAAATAGTACTTTAAGAGTATTTAATTTAAATTCATTTTGTTTCACATAATAAAATAAATATGGCAATATTACATAATATGTAAAAAACTACATTTACTTGAGTTATTTACTAATAACAAAAATGCATCTCATGCCTTAATAGATAATTTTTTTTTTATAATTAAATTATATAACATAATGTAACTTTAATCTCTTAATTCCGAAATAATGTATGCACATCATTGAAGTGACGAGATCTTCAGTCACAATTCTAAACTGGTACTTTATATTTTTTTTTTATGTTTTACTGTTACGGGATGAGCTGACGGCCCACCTCGTGTTAAGTGGTAACCTCTGCCCATAACAACCAATGTGACTTGGGTCCTCTCTTACTAGGTCCGACAAGACCCAAGTCGCATCGTATGCGCCCGTAACTCTGAGACGTGTAGGTGGAATGTCTCGTGTGCCTGTAATTTCACCGGCAACCACACCTTTAAAACCGGAACACAGACGCAGAACGCGAGTGCGTTACTGCTTGGCGATGGAAATGGGCATGGTGGCAGTTCTTCCCTGGACGAACTTGGCGTTAGTTCTTGAGATTATTCACCATACTTTTAATGTTCATTATATTGAGCGGCGAACCGTCTTCGAGCACATCGGCAGTTCATTCTTCACAACACAAACATATTTTAAACACAGCACTTTTCCAAAATACATTTACTTCTTGTTTGCAAACTGTTCCTTAAGCATCTCTCTCCGCTCGTTCAGCTTCGCGTCAGATGGCAGAAGTAGGCCGATAGCACCACCCACTGAAACCGTTATTGAGACAACTATTAATAAGTATTTACTTAAACCATAAATTCTCATATCTCGTTTCAATGTAGTGATTTGTGAAAAATCTTTACAAATAAATTACTTTTTACTAAGTGCATATGGATGTATACACGGTACATATACCAAAACAACATTTTTATATTTTTTTTCTGTCTGTCTGTTTGTTCCGTCTAATCTCTGAAATGACTGGACCGATTTCTTCGGGACTTTCACTGGCAGATAACTGATGTAACAAGGAGTAACTTAGGCTACTTTTCCGAGCGGTAAAATAGAGATGCGTGATAAAGCCGAATTCCACGCGGACGAAGTCGCGGGCAACAGCTATTATAACATAAAACATTACCTATTTTGTTTTGTTTTATCATTTCCTGCAAAGTCTAGAATAAACATGTACCAGCCCCTTATGTTCCTACTCCAAGGAAAAGCAACTTATCTCGACTAGCGAGAGTGAACGGGCAGTCTACCAGGTAGTCCAAACTGGATTGGTAAGAATTTAGATTCTTCGAATTTTGTAAAAACTTCCTTCGCAATTTTGAAAACGTCGTATTGCGTAGTTATATTTTCAAACGACAAAAGAATATAAATCAGGCCATTTTTGAGCATGCTCATCATGTGGAAGCAAATACAAAGCTTAATTTATTTAACATGTACCTTTACTTATTAACTTCAAGTTGTCTACATACGACTACCAAGTATCGTTTTACTGAATAGTTAGAAAAAATACCGCAATAAAATTATACTGACCAATAGCAATCCCTCCAAATATGTAAAAGGCAGCTTCACAGTTATTGTCCAATAAATTCTTGAGCAAGTTGATGCCGAAGACAGCGCTCCCGCGACCTACCATCAGCGTCAGGCAGATCGCCATAGCTCTGAAAAATACAGCCAACCGCGTGTTCAAAAGGAGCTTCTTCGAGGCGCACATTAATCTTTTCACCACATGGTTCGAGAGTGTCAAAAAGACGATTAGTACCGCGTGTCATGGACTTTAAGGGAACACTCTATGATTTTCTTGGGGCTTCCTTAGTAAAGGTCTCATTTTCATTATTTTGATACTCTATATCTCATTAACGAAGAGAATACTTTTTGGCTTAACAGAATGTCACACATCCCAATTTCAAAAGTAATCGTGACATTTTTGTAAACAAGTAGACAGAACTCACTTGACATAAGTTGGGAATACGTCCACAATGAAGCTGGTGAGGTTACCGAAGTTGATGACGCCCGTGATATACACGATGAAGCAGGCCGCGCTCACCGACCAGATGGTGCTCACGTTGGTAAACAGGGCGGTAGTGCCGGTTACCACCTGGAATTAGGAAACAGTCTTTCACTATAATCTATGGTGGATGATAGAAAGCGTGGTGGCCCAGTGATACTGACCCGGAGTTTCAAACTGCCGACACGAAAAAGTGGAACCTAAATCTTCTTCTTCTTCTTCGAGTCACCGGTTCTGTCGAACCAGTGTGGTGAAAGGATTGTAAGAGGCTCCTTTCGTGCACTCGACACATGTCTTCGAATTTTTAGTTCTAGGACATGTCGGTTTCCTCACGATGTTTTCCTTCACCGTTTTGAGAACGTGGTATTGTGCACATAAATCTTTCAATCGATAAACTCATAGGTGCACGTCGGGATTTGAAACGGCGACCTCCGGATTGCAACTCGGGGGTCAGTACCGCTAGACCACCACGCTCTCACCTAAATGAACCTAAATGATGTCTACACACCACCAAAGCACGAGACTTAATCCTATGGAACAAATCCAAATCGATTCAGCGTCTTTGTTGTGTAGTGGTCCAGTGCATAGATAGATCATTCTGCACGACGTACGCAGTCACATCTTGCATGAGTCGCATAGTATAGACAGCTTCTTTGAAAACACCTCAAATATCTTGTCGGGCTTATAACATGGTTTTGTCCTTTACCTTGTAGTTGCAGATTTGTTATTGATATTGAAGGTAATTTATATTTTACAAAACAATAGTTACTCAAATGTTTATTCGCCAACTGAAATGGCTTTAAGGTTTACTATAATCAATTAGTTCACATCTCTTGTTTGATTAAAACTCAAACATTGGACAGGATTTTTCGGAATAACCTTCGTTGCACTATTTTTACTCTGATCTACCACTCTACTCTACCTGAATTCCAATAAATAGAGATTTCCTTCCGATGCAATTAATGATGCTACTGCTCATCATGTTGAGGAGTCCGATCAGGGTGCTGGTACCGAAAAGTAAGACCATAGCAGTGGAGTTCATTGTGCACGTATCAGGCTGAAAATGATAAGGATTATTTATGCCCTTGTTAAAGAGAGGTGTTAATCTCCCTTTTTTAAGGAGTTCAAACATTTATTGCTCATCCTTTTCTGCATCGACTCGCTGGTTTTCCGGATTAAAAGGCATGTTAATTTCATTCTCTGCTATCACATGTGGTATCAAATTATTAATTTAAATCAGTTCCGTAGTTTAGGCGTCAAGAAGTATCACTTACTTTCATATATATTATCATTAAAATATACTTTTTACTTTGATACTTGTTATAAGTAAAACAGCTTTAACAGCCCTGTCGTTCTTGTACATTCTTCATTATACCTCTAGAACTCTCCATGCCATAAGTGAATAAGATGTACTGTAGTCAAACACAATACCCGAAAGTGTTTTCTCCTATCTTGCAGCTTGTTCTATTGGAATCAGACAACTGATATAATACGATACTTTTTTGTAAAAACATACATTAATACATATCAACACCCAGAAACAAACACCTATGTTCGTCACGCAAATGTTTGTCCTGGGTGGGAATCGAACCCACGACCTACAGCGCAGAAGGCAGAGTTACTACCAACTGAGCTATGAGGCTAGTCAGAGTTAAAATAAAATAAAGTTTTGTAAGTACGTACCTCGTGTATACTTGTAACATTCATGGACTGCCTGATCATCTCACACAGAGTGACGTCAGTGCTGCCTCGCTCCACGGATACCATAAAAGCATTCAGCATGAACGGTAGCCACACCATAAATGGATTGATACTGGAAAGGCGAGATAAAGGATATCATAATAAATTAGCCTTCTTAGGCGTCTGATGTTTACCTAAGTGATGTTAAAATATGGAACTAGATTAATCTCTCTCATATTTTTTTTATGTGATTCGGAACCTGCAGATGGCTCACCTGGTGTAAAGTGATAACCTGTGCCCATGACAAGCAATGTGAGCTGGGTCCTCCCCTACTTAGGTTTGTCAAGACCCAAGTCGCATAGTATGCGCCCGTAACTGAGACTTGAAAGTGGCATGTGTCATGCGCCTGTAATTTCTAAAATTGAGACTTTATAACTGTCTGGTATTTAGGTGATTATTAAATATGAAACTAGATTGATATCTCTCATCAAAGTCATAAATAAAAAAGCACTGAACACAAAACTTGATAAGAACTTAAGAAAACTTGCAGCGAAATGGAATACACATACTGTTATGCATTCAGGCTAGCTATCTATTCGGTGCAATACTACCTACTACCATGACATACGAACAAACTAATACAGTACGAGTTTATTTTAAATACTTTAAAGTTATATTGAAATTGTATTATTGTGAAATTGCAGGCGCATGAGACGTAACATCCCCGTCTCGGGGTGATGAACGCTACGCAATGCTACTTGATCATCGCGTACTTTGATGGAGTGGACTTGAGTGGTATTGCTGTTGTCTATGGGCGGCGGTTACCACTTAACATCAAGTGGGCCATTAGATCGTTCCGCCATTCGAATCACATAAAATGTATATAAAAGAAGACGAAAAAAGCAACTCACCAGATATAAATGATAATAGACAAGGCGGAAAGCAGAAAAGTATCCTTAAGCAGTGGCAACCTGATCATGGGCAGCGTCTGCGCCTTGATGGAAGCCCAAAATCCGACCTTCTGCGATAAACCTTCCTCGTCCAGGACCACCGAGCTGACCTGAAACAATACTATAATGTTGGTGGACAATTCACACAGCGTCATCTAGCCCCAAACTAAACATAGCTTGACAGATTGACCACCACTGAACCCAGACACTGAACAAACATTTATCTTCGCCATACAAATGTTTTTCCTGGGTGGGAATCGAACCCATGACCTAAAGCACAGAAGGCGGAATTACCACCTAATGAGCTGTGAATCCTGTCAACATGTTCCAGTTTCAAAGTGGTGTAATATTTGATCTTTAGAGATGCGATAAATTTGATGACCGTGATCCATTATGTTGCAAATTCGACTGGCCTCACAGCTCAGTTGGTAGTAACCTTGCCTTCTGTGCTGTAGGTCTGGGTGATTCCCACCCACGACAAATAATTGTGTGGCGAACATAAATGTTTGTTCAGTGTCTGGGTTTTAATACGTATGTATTTACAAAAAGTATATAAGTAATATATCATTTATCTGGTTCCCATGATACAAGCTATGCTTAGCTTACTTTGGGGCCACCAATATTTATTATTATTGATTTTTTATTATTATTATTATTCACAGCATCATGCTCTATTAGATGTGTCTCTGGGAGAAATTTATAAAGTAAATGCATGAATGAAAAACTTGAAAGATTTTTCCGAATTCTAGTACAAATGTTGGTCGCAGAATAAAATAGATCCTTCGACTTTATAGAGATGTTCTCATATACACTTCACATATCTAACATTTAATTATCTACGCATTTATTCATGTAAACAACATGAATAAATGCGTAGATAATTATATACACCGTTTGATGATAACGCTAATTGTGAAGTGAATTTCAATAAGAATCTTGTTATTAAAATAGCATACGTAATAAGTTTACGATTTCGTAATTCAACATTTCAATGGTTATTTTGAATTAATTAGATTATGAAGCACGCTTTAAAAACGTAATACTTAAACGCGGTTGAAATTGCTGATAAAAGGAAAGTTTATAAACTTGTCTTTATTATTATTATTAAGTATTTTAGGTTACGGAACGAGCTGAAGACCCACCTGGTGATAAATGGTATTCGCCGCTAATATACAAAAGCAATGAAACAAGTCCTCTCCGAAAAAAGTTTCTTGGCTGTTCTTTCCCCATGGAGGTTCGGATAGGGTTTGAACAGGCGTCAAACTTAACGATAAGTACGCGTGACCTTATGTTTTGTATATTAATGACGTTTCCAAACCATTTCTTTATGAATTCTGTGGAAATAAAGTTTTTGATTTGGTCCACAGAGCACGAGATGACTCAAGTCGCGTTGCGTTCATGTAACGACTGTGCGCGTATTTAGTGGAACCATAGGAATTCTAAAATCACAAAAGAACACACGACCAGTCCACAGTATCCTATCACCGACATGTGCACATATTGAACCACCTCCCATAAACACAGCAAACTTACCCCAAACAATTCCCCATCCTTCCCACTGTTGATGGAGTATATTCCCTGCAGCACCCTCAAAGCTTCCTCATCCCTCCCCGCACTGAGCAGGTACTTGGGACTCTCGTAGGAGCTGGCGACGCTCACCACGGCTATCAGCGTGGGCGCCGCGAACATGCCGCGAACATCAGGTCGAGGAGACGCCAAGAGTTGAAGTGGATGTCCAGGAAAGGCACGTAGTGAGAGAATTTCAACTGCAGCACTGGTATAGATATCACTGAGAACAACATAAATAACATTAATTACAAGATTCAAATATCAGATATTTTTTTTCCTACTTGTGTAATTTATAAATTAATTTTCATCAATATACATAATATAAAATCTACAAGTATAACCATGTATAGCTAGACCACAGAAATGAGGGGTCTCTTCTAATACAGGTTTATTTAAACTCAACAGAAGAGTTCGCAATACATCGCATCCATCCAGCGACAACATTGTAATTTAAATAAATAACTTTTGTTTGTTTAAATATGTTCTCTGTATAAGTGAACGGAACGAATGAAATTTATTCACATTAAGACAATTTAAATATAACATTTATATTATGATTAGTAAATACTATGAAACTAATTAGTTCACTCAATACTGTGTCCACTCCAATCTATAGATACAATATATCAACTGAACCAATACAGTCCAGGTGGTTAGGAGACCTGTAGGTATTTGGCACCTACTAACCTTCATAAGTTTTAATTCGTCGAATAGCACTTAATACCTACTACCTAATGTTTTTTTGCACGAAAGGACAATAAACTCTTTGAGGCGCACTTAAAATCCTTTCACCACACTGGTTCGAGAGAACCTGTGACTCGAATAGAATAGACCTATTGTTGAAAATACAGAAAAAGCTAACCAGCCATAATTCCAGAAGAAGCCAAGAAGACGGTGGTGGTCAGCATGATGAGGGTGCTCCGTCTGTTCGCCGGAGTGTACTCGCTGAGCAGCGTCATACTTATCGCCAGAGCTCCGGACACACTGTGGGGGAAATACAACTGTCGATAAGAAATCATTCCGCCGGAAACACCGTCTTTACACAGCATTTCCTGCAGTTTTGAAAAACCGTAGTCAGAATTGAAACTATACTATTAAAACTACTATATCATTATAACTGTTTATACTGACTGGCCTCACAGCTCAGTTAGTAGTAACTCTGCCTTCTGCGCTGTAGGTCGTGAGCTCGATACCCACCCAGGACAAACATTTGTGTGAAGAATATAGATGTTTGTTCTGTGTCTGGGTGTTGATATGTATTATATATGGAATATAATGGATAGAATGAGAATAAGCAGAAGATATATAAGCTTTAAAGGCACTTACGCAGCAGAGGAACAAAATTTGAAGAAGCTGAGTGCGATCCAGTTCGGACTGAGAGCTGCCAGGGAACCGGTGACGAATGCTATGGACATGGAGAGGCAGAGGATCTTGCGGCGTCCGCGCGTGTCAGCCAGGTAGCCCCACACGTGGGATGTCATGATTATACCTGGAGGAGATGAATAAATATTTGTGGACATTTCACACAGCGCCAACTAGCCCAAAAGTAAGCCAACCACAGCTACTATTGGAACCATTCAACTGATATAAAACTTATATGTTTATCTACATACATATAGTTTGTAAATTCATACGTAATACATGTTGATACCCATACACAGAACAAATATCAACATTCGTCACAAAATTGTTCGAGTTTCTACCAGAGCTGCGATGCCAGTCAAATATTGTAATACCTTCCTGAAGAATAATGGCCAAAAACATCGTAAGAATTGAACCTCGTAGAACATGAGGAAATTATGATGGCTTAACATGACTATGACTCCATGGCCTTCATATTTGAAGGGATGCACAAAAGACCATCAGTTTTGACCTATAAGTGGTACTGGATGGTATGACTCCATGGTCTTCATATTTGAAGGGATGCACAAAAGACCATCATTTCTGACCTATAAGTGGTACTCCTGCTATGAGCCCCTGCTGGGAGCTGGTGGTGCCGAGCTCGCAGGCGCTGGCCGGCACCAGGTACGAGACGGAGTATATCTCGAAGACCATCCCCACGTTGATGCTGCTACACAACATGAAAGCTAGAATGTTAAACTTGCCAAATCCTGAAAATATAATTTGTTTTTATGAGTAATCGAAATGTTTGATGATTTTCTGTGGAACTTCATAGTGTGTATGGTGAGAATCTGTGGGACGAAACCTAGAATACATCTAGAACAAAAAAATGTCTTCTTACTAAATATTTTAAATAGGATTAGATATATAGATAGATATAGATTAGATTTTTATAATAGGCTTCATATACATTTTAGCAATATAGTAATTTCTTGAGTTGATTAATTTGCACGTCATTAGGATGTTGTCAGATTTCAAAATAATATAATATAAATGATTATTAGGGAAATAATATGATGTTAAACATATTATTTCCCTAATAATCATTTATATTATACACATTAAAATTCTGCCTTTAGCTTAGCAAAGTTGCGCTGCCTCAAGTTAGTACTTAATCACCACTAATAAAGGTGAAAGTTTGTATGTGTGTGTAAATTTGTTACTCCTTCACGCTCGAAGGGCTAACGTATTTGAGATAAATTTTGTACCAGGTTAGCTTATATCCTGGATTAACAAATAGGCCACTTTAGATCCTGGAAAGGTGTAGTATTTCCGTTGGATACTTATTTACTGCGGGGCGCAAATATTTATTAATATGTTCATCTAAAAACAAACGTACTAAACTTCAAATTAATGAAAAAACTGCTGATAGATTTTGAGAGCAGTAGAACTCACGCCAAATTCGTCCGGGAAAGTACTCCCACCATGCCCATTTCTGCCGCCAAGCAGTAACGCATTCGCGTTACTGTGTCCCGGTTTGACAGGTGTGGGTGCCGGTTAAATTAAAGGCACATGAGACATTCCACCTACACGACTCAGAGTTACGGGGGCATACGATGCGAATTTGGTCTTGTCGTACCTTGTAGGGGAGGACCCAAGTCGCATCGGTTGTTATGGGCAGAGGTTAAAACTTAACACCAGGTGGACTGTCGGCTCGTTCCGTAACTGTATCACATAAAAAAGTAACACTTTTTTTATGTGATGTAGGTGATACAACGAGCTGACGGCCCACCTGATGTTAAGTGGTAACCACCGCCCATAGACAACAACAATACGACTCAAGTCGTACACCAGAGAGTGCGATGACTCAAGTCGCATTGCGTTGCGTCTATCACCCCAAGACGGGGATGTTACGTCTCATGCGCCTGCAATAACACGTGAAATTTAAGCAATTATTTATTTCTGAATGTTTACCAACCGACAGACATCACCCTACTCACCCACCTGTCATGTTCAAAGCATCTTCAAATGGCACCTTATCTGATTTCACCACCATGTTTTCGTTTTAATGTAATAAAAAAATATGTTATTAAACGTGCTCCCCTTTTCACTGTTTTAATGATATAAGAGAATATCGTGATAGTTTAACATATCTATACGTCTATCTATACAAATAAATAAAATTGGAGTGTCTGTTTGTAATATTAAAATAACCGCTTTTTCCTAAGTGAATATGGATACACGGTTGTTTGTTTTTGTTTTTTACAAATTGTTACAAGGATCATGCTCGCGAAAAAAAAGGAATCCCTCCATTAGGGGTTTCTTGTCTATTCTTCCCATGGAGGGTCGGATAGGATTTGAACAGGCATCAAACTTATCGATAAGTACGCGTGACCTTATGTTTTGAATATTGACGTTTCCAAGCCATTTCTTTATGAATTCTATGGAAATAAAGTTTTTGACTTTGACTTTGACTTTGGTACATATATCAAAACATTTTTTACAATTTTTGCCTGTCTGTCTGTTTATTCCGGCTAATCTCTAAAATGGCTGCGCCGATTTTGACGGGACTTTCACTAGCAGATAACTGATGTAACAAGGAGTAACTAAGGCTACTTTTCCGAGGGGTAAAATAGGGGTGCGTTATAAAACCGAATTCCACGCGGACGAAGCCGCGGGCAACAGCTAGTAACTAATACAAATACTATACACAACGCACGACTTACATAGCGCGCTGCTCTTATCATTACGAATAATGAGATTCACATTGAATATCATTTGAGTGTCAGACCACGTACGAGAAAGGTTCGGTGTGTAGTCACAATGAATGTTCTCGGTTAAAATAACCGAATTTTGGGGGGCCACGTTGCTCACGTCCGTATGTGATAACCCTTTGAATCCATACACGTGTCCCCCGGGTGGTGCGAAAGGAGCAACCCAAAGTAGCAGTAGAACTTGTGCTAAGTTCGCCCGGAGAAGTACTAATACTGAAGTACTAACTGTTTAACACTTTCGCTAAATATTCATTGACTTTGCCGTACAAAAATAACTTAGATAAAAAAAAATATAGTTGTTGAGTTACTTTTGAGTAGTTATACAATCTAGTCTCCCTGGTGGGCTGAGGCCGTCACTTACAAATTAAATTATAATACCTAATAATTTTATTTATTTGAAACCGTAAGTTTATTTAATTCAAACGTAACAATATACATTTTAAATAGTGAGAAATACGATGATGCTTGCAGGAGTAAATTACTGTGTCGCAAGCATCAACGCCCCGAATAAAGTTATACAAGTTCCACAGGTACAATATGAAACCTTTTTCTTCGTTTTCATTACATTACTTCGTATAATACAAACGACATTGCAGCTACATCCAAAAAATATATTTAATATATTTTTTGGTTATATATTATATAATTTTCAAACCGGAACACATAACCCGAATTCATTTGAGAGAATTTCTGCTTGGCGGCAGAAACAGATATGGTTGCAGTTCCCCATATGAATTTTGTAATAAATTCTCCTGCTACAAAATATGATTATCGATTATGGAATGATTTATTTTTCAACCCGACCCAATGTCGGTGCATTCTAACCTGATATCAGGTTTTTCAAATCCAATTGGAATTAGTAATGCTTACACAGAATTACCCATTAATTGCAATAATACACAAGACATACAACATAATACTCTGTAAAATTAATTAAACAGAGTAATGTAAATAGTAGGCTATGTTATCTAGTGCCAGGGTAAATAAATCTTAATTTACATAGTGGTTATATCTCTACTCACTCGAGACACAAAACTTTAAGAGCAGTAGAACTCTCGCCATTTTCGTCCGGAGAAGTACTGCCACCATGCCCATTTCTGCCGCCAAGCAGTAACGCGTTCGAGTTACTGTGTTCCGGTTTGAAAGGTGTGGTTACCGGTGAAATTGTAGGCTCGTGAGACATCCCACCTACATTTCTCAGAGTTACGGGCGCATACGATGCGACTTGGGTCTTTTTGTACCTTGTAGGGGAGAACCCAAGTGGCATCGGTTGTTATGGGCAGAGGTTAGCACTTAACACCAGGTGGGCCGTTCTCACGTTATACTCATGTTATTTAGACAGTAGAACTTATGCTAAGTTACGAGTGTAGTACAGTGACTTGTATCTTCCCATACCTAAGTATGGGAGGACCCAAGATATTTTAGATATTTTATATTTTATTATATTTTATATATTTTATTTCTTAGTTATAGGCAAAGGTAAAACAACAGGGTCAACCTGCTCGTTCCGTTACTTACAAAAATCTCCAGCCTGAAAACCAGCGCTGCGCTCTTTTTCAGTTTGTGCAGCACTATGCTGAGACAGGGAAACTTTTTGCCCACTCAACACGTTCCTTTTACGTTGTCAGTTGTGTTAAACGATATTCTATGTTTCTAGTTTTAATAATGTGTTTTATACTCAATACTCAATTCATTTATTGCTATAATGCTAAAATGCAAAACGCTAATATGTGTTTTAGTAAGTATATACATTTGTATTGTTGTTTATGGGCAAAATAAATACTCTTTCTTTCTTATTCTTATGAAGATGATGATGATTATGATAATAAGCCTATATATAGCCCATCTAACAATACCCAACGTCGGGGGCCGAATGTTTAGGAGCATTGTAATAACCCTGCCCATGACGATGTTTATCGTCCACTACTTCTATTACTACTTCTACTGTTTTTCTGCCGAAGATCTCAAGAGATCAAAGAGAAGAGAGCAAATAAATGTGAGTAGATAGATATTACATGTCGAATGGCCTCACAGCTCAGTTGGTAGTAACCCTGCCTTCTGCGCTGTAGGTCGTGGGTTCGATTTCCACCCAGGACAAACATTTGTATGACGAATATAGATGTTTGTGGATGGGTGCTAATTTTTATTATATGTGTGTATTAACAAAAAAAAGGATATAATATTATATTCTATCAGTTGTCTGGTTCCCATAGTAATGCTTAGTTTGTTACTAGGTGGCGCTGTGTGAATTGTCCACCAATATATTATTTTATTATTATTATTATTATTTATCTGATCAGGATTCATAGAAATATGACGGATGTCTATAAAGAGTGTCTGTTGTTTACCAATCGTCGTTTTAAAGTGCAACGTTGTTAGTTGCAAATTGAAATAAAAGCCTGTAATAACACCTGTCTGTTGTTACCTAGCTCGACGCTTTGTACAGCTTCACGGTGCTGAAGAGGGAAGGCATTGAATACTGAAGTAATGTGAAATAATAGTGTAACCCTTGATTTATTATTAGATGCAAAAAAAACCTTTAAATTCGATAAGAGGAGATTGAAGAAGAGTTACAGATAGCTTACTACCAAGCATTGTAAATAAAAACCCTATTTCTTCCAATTATAAACTTATTAACTTACAGCTATAATACGGAAAACTTTATGTAAAAAAGGTGTTGCAGTCTAGAATGATCACATTGTTGTGAAGTGCACTCTGAGATGTGTAGTTGGAAAGTCTAATTTGCCTGTAATTTCACCGGCAACCACACCTTTCAACACAGTAACGCAAATACGTTACTGCTTGGCGGCAGAAATGGGCATGGTGGCAGTACTTCCCCGGACGAACTTGGCGTGAGTTCTACTACTCTTTATGCCATCTTTTCATTTATTCTGTCATTATTCAGCTTTGGTTGTTCGCTTGAATTTTCATTTTCTTGTCCGAAGGTAAAAACAATGTCACCACAACGCCACCTGGAAATAAAATGAAATGAAAATGAAAAATAATGATCACACATACTTAATTAAAGTATTTGGCAGCAGTATTTTCAGATATATTTGAAGAAGGTGCGATGCGGCGCAGCAGGCTCTTATTTTGTTTAACGCTCCTAACACTTTTTCGATATTCTTCATTGTTTGAGCACAGATTTTACAGGAGAAAACTCTTTGGACAACTATAGCTCCAGATTTCGAACAGCTCAACTGGCATAAAAACGATTAGCAAATCACAGCCCTGCACTAAGATTTTCTCTCCAGATGTCATGGTCACAAACATACTGTACATACGTAAACATACAAGTAAGACTAAAGAACTAAATGCATTTTATTCTCGTCTTACAATAAAACAAATAAAAAACAACAAACAAATATTGGTGTACATTTCACACAGCGCCATCTAGCTCCAAAGTAAGCTAAGCATAGCTTGTGTCATGGCAACCAGACAACTGATATAATACTTATATACATTTTTTGTAAATACATACATATAATATCCTAGGTGGGAATCGAACCCACGACCTAACGCATAGAAGGCAGGGTTACTACCAACTGAGCTGTGAGGCCAGTCAAATGCTTGTCCCAGTCGAGGATTGAACCCGCGACACCACACACCTTCTTAAGACGTCATTAATAAGATATTTTACTCTATACAAGCTAGAGTGAGAGATAATAGGTTTTGATATTGGCAAACCAACTTACTGAAAACAAATATAGACCACATATAGAACGTCATGGAGCAGTTTGTGGTGATCACAGCGCCGACTAAATTGACACCAAGCAGTGAGAACAGACGAGCCACCATCATTGCGAGACTCGTCACCAAGCCCCTGGAAACGATGACAGATTTAATACATGGGGGGTCATCATCATTCATCATGCATCTTTAAGTCCAGTCACCTCCAAGGTGGTGTCTTGACTGTGGGGGGTTGGAAATGTATGTACTGTTCGAGACCTTGCGTACTTAAGAGCGGTAGGTCTTCTCGGTAGCAGCGTGCAATAGAACGTGGTTATTATCACCAAAATTCATGGAACTCTCCTAAGCTGCTTCTCTGTAGCACTACTTATAGATAAGTTTAAATATAACTTTTAAACAGGACTTACGTTAGAGAACTTTTTCAGACATTGTATCAGGCCGATGGCTAGTCATATCAGTTACTTCCATATCTTGTAACAGTAAAACAACATTTTTTGCCGTTTTCTTCCAGGAAATGGCTGCCACCCAATTCTGCCGCAGCGGATTTGGATTCTGCTTACTATTTTACGGTTTGATGGGTGTGAGTGCGTGTTTGATTTAAAGCACACAAGACGGTCATCATTAAGTGACAGAATGAAAGGTGCAGTTCGGAGTGACTTCCAGGAGGATCCTAGTTGAATTACTGTTGTCATGGGTAAATCGTACCATTTCACATGAGATGAGCTGATATTAAAGCTCGAGAAAGAAACGAAGAATCCTTAGAATATTCCAGAAAATCTGGCATGTGCTTACCCTTTGAATCGTATCAAGGTGCCAATTTTTTTTTATGTGACTTATGTAACGGAACGAGCTAACGGCCAACCTGATGTAAAGTGGTAACCGCCGCCCATAGACAACAGCAATACGAGTCAAGTCCTAAAGTTCAGGATGACTCACAAGGACAGAAACCTAGTTCTTACCTAAAAGCAGTAGGGTACAAGTCGACACAATAAGCCGCTAGACTGGGCACTCCGATAGTCGAAGTTTGTAATAGCACGAAGAAGGCTACACTAGCCGCTGGATACTGCAAGTCCACCAGCACGCAGCTGACTCCAGATATCAGTAGCCACACTATCAGCACCAGGCGCCTTCTCGCCGCAAACAACGACGTGACGAGCGTCACGGCGCAGAAGAATAACCCGTAAAGTATGCCAGAAATCATCGTGTTCGATGATATCTTGTCGTTGCATACGTACTGGAAAACAATTGAAACTCTTCATTGAATATGCATATTATTTGGAAACCAACAATTACACTGTACAACAGCCCAGCACCTAGACTGATTATACTACAAGGCAAGTCTATGATCTAAAATCTGTCTTTCGTTATTTTTCCTATTATTTTTTATATTTATGAAGTTAAAAGTCTCACATTGAAGTCGCTAGAGATGACGTGGTTCATGGAGGAACTGTTGGAGTAACCGAACACCCTCTGACAGAATGTCCTATCCGTGCTCCAGCCGTCAGCGAACGAGTTGAAGAATATGTTCACGATGGTCGGGTACCACATCACAAACGTATTGTTCCTGTACAATAAATGTGCGTATTAATGCATAAAAAATATAAATATATGGCATAACGACTGGCCTCGCAGCTCAGTTGGTTAGTAACTCTGCCTTCTGCGCTATAGGTCGTGGGTTCGATTTCCACCCAGAACAAACATTTATGTGACGAGCATCGATGTTTGTTTTGTGTCTGGGTGTCAATATTATATGTGTGTATTTACAAAAATAAAGTATATCCTATGTATTCTATCAGGCATCTGGTTCCCATACAAGCTATGCTTTGTTTGGGGCTAGATGGCGCTGCGCGAAATGTCCACCGATATTTGTTATTATTATTATTATTTTACAAAACTGAGCCGTATTTTTCAGACGTGCTTTTTTTGTATAATGGGTTTGTCCTTTGAAACTGCAAATTGTATCACAAAAGGAGCCTCTTTGTGACTTGATTTCACCTCAGATCCGTGAGAGCCAGTCATACGACTAATTTAATTACATTTTAGTTTAAATCGAAGATCTTACTATAGCTACTGATGTTGTGGAGGTATTATTTATATATCAGATAAAATACAAAAATAGCCCAATTATGTACATAAAACAATGAAGAACAAAGGTTTCAAGATCAAGAGTGAAAAGGTTTATTTTTATAGAATTCCTTAAAAATTCTTTAAAGCTACTATTTCTCAAATAAAAAATATACTTTCAAAATCACTTGTATTTATTGATAAGTTTAAGGCTACTCTCAAGACCCATACCAGCCCTCCTACGGACATTGTTATTATTCGCATATAAGAATCAAGCTATATCTCATTGCGCCCCCTGAGAGATTCAGATGGAAGGTCGCGTGCTAATGCGTTTTCATCAGCTGCCCCTAAATCTGGAACATAGCAATGCACTTGAAACTTTGCGGCATAAATTGATAAGGCGAAAGTTTTCCATTTTGCAGGATTACGGATAATTGTATAACTCACGTGCTAGTGCAGATGGCCATCAAGTAGAACAGTTGTACCGTTCTCCAAATCAGTGGAGGTTTGAATATCGGCACCGTCTGCTTCACCACTGACTCCCAGAAGGAATCCTTCTTTAGGGCTGTAATATCTTCTGTGGTCGATAGATGTTCCACCTGAAAAGTGAAGTAAATATCAAGAATACCTATTTGTGTAATGTAATCGAAGAAGAGACTAAAAACTTAACAGATAATGATTCGGAAAAATACAACAGGTATACAGGTTTGCAAGATTTAAAGATTTTCCAATCTAGACTGTAGTCTGCTTACTGCTTGCAGCAGTGGTGTTGTTCTTACTGCTTCGGCATTACTTCATCCTCCTCCATATTAAATTATATTTAAAGAGTCTTGTCCGTCGTTTTTTGTTTTCTGGATTTTGATAAAAGCCTAAATAAAAGACAAAGAAAAATATATTAGAACTACTCACAGGATACTCATCTTTCTTGCCACCATTCCAGGCATAGATGCCTTTCAGCACTTCCAGGGCTTGCTTGTTGTTGTTTCTACTAGCCAGGAACTTGGGGCTCTCGTGCAGACAGGCAATCATCAGCCCGCCGACCCCCAGCGGTAGAGCCAGCACCAGGGTGAGCAACCTCCAGGGACGATAGTTGATGCCCAGGAATGGGATGTAGAGGCTGAATTGGAGCGGCAGAATAAAGTAAGCTAGACCTGAGGAAAAGAATAATTAGACTGCCTGTTGACTTCATTCAAATAAAATAATATGGTGCGGCACAATTTGTTCCTGATTTACAATAAGATAAAGGACACGTCAAATTTCGATCAATACGCAAATAATATGTCCTGATGCTAACAAAACGCTTGTCAGAATTTTTAAAATTTTAATAATAGCTTCTGGGAACTTTCCTTCTCATTTAAGTCCATAAGGGTCGAAACACACCGGATGAATACGGGGACTGTACATAGAAGGAAGTAGTTACCGAAAGAGAAGCACTCTGCCACCAGGTTGACGCTGTTCATGATGAAGAGGTATTTGCCCCTCACCTCCGCGCATGTACACTCTCCCAGCATGGTCATTGTAAGCGTGTAGCTCGCGGTGGAGCTGAAAATAATGAAATACAATACATTATTTAACGAACAAACATTATGTGCAAAACGCGAAAAACCTTGATTCCAAAGTTGCTAAGCTAAATTATGCACACATGGTAATTCATGATTTTGATCAGTCATTACTAGTATCTCGTACCATTTGTTTATTTTTCAGTTTTATTTACTTAAGTGCATTCGATGGACTGTGCATATGTTCCACTGCAACGCACTATAGAAAGAGACAATTCACATAGACACACTGATAAGTATGTATAGACGGAATGTCGTCTAATTAGCCCAATTTTTCACACATATACATATGACACACAATGCAAGTGCCTTACTCCCAACGGCAGAAACAGTTTGTTGGCAGTACTACTCCAAACGAGTACAGTACTACTCCAAACGAATACAGTACTACTCCAAACGAATATAATACTACTCCGAACGAATACAGTACTACTCCGAACGAATACAGTACTACTCCTAACGAATACAGTCTACTCCGAACGAATACAGTACTACTCCAAACGAATACAGTACTACTCCGAACTAATACAGTACTACTCCAAACGAATACAGTAAGTTTAGTTACTTATCTACTGCTGCAGTTTTAGAGAACTGTGTTGTTTCATATTAGTTTCTGGCAGCGCTGTCTACCATAATTCTGGTATGATTGGGTTGAAACAATGGTGGGTACTTTGAAACAGTGGTGGGTACTTTGAAACAGTAGTGGGTACTTTGAAACAGTGTTAGACATGGTCGTGGTTTGTAGAAAAAATCGTGGTAGTCAGAATGTCATGCAATATAACTTGACTTGTAGTGAGTTCTGTAAAGCTCTCTATAGCGAACATTCCCAAACGTTGTTAGTGTACGATATTAGAATTACAAATGATTATTAGGTAAATGAGTTCATTTTACTAAAAATAAAACCTGATTCTCTATTTTTTTTTATTGATGATGTCAATTTTATCAACTCAGCTATCATGCGAAAATATATTATAATACTAATTACACAGAATTTAATAATTGACTGATAAATTCTATATTTAGCCAATCTGTTGATAAATCAGTTATAAACCTTTATTATTTATGTGTTTATATGGATGTTTAATGCTTTAATTATATTTTATCTTTATTATCTTAGGCCCACAAATAATTTGCAGTAGTTCGCACATGACTACGTAAGTGATTAACGCTTATGTGTCCATGTTTCACAATTGATAAAATATTACGCACCAAATTTCAAATGCAAAAACAAACAAAACAAAAGAAGTTAAACAATCAATCGAATAACATATTTCGGTATTTTTTTTATAATAAATAAATATTGGTGGACATTTCACACAGCGCCATCTAGCCCCAAACTAAGCATAGCTTGTACTATAGGAACCAGATACTGATAGAATACATATATACTTTTTTGTAACTACATACATATAAATACATATTAACACCCGGACACAGAACAAACATCAATGCACGTCACATAAACGTTTGTCCTGAGTGGGAATCGAACCCACAACCTACTGATCAGAAGGCAGAGTTACTACCAACTGAGCTGCGAGGTCAGTCGACATAGGCCTTTGGTATGTGTGTTCTTCAACTCTCCGTATCAACTTCTCAATGTGTTTAGGACATTCTATATTTCTCCAAGGTAAACTTCAGAATTTGCAAGACCCACCATCAGAACTACAGGACTTACAAAGTACAAGCGATGACTTTGATGATCATCATGAGCTGCCAGTTGGGCGCCAAGCTGCTAGCGGCTGCGAATACGAAGCCGATGATTGTGGAGAGGAGTAGGGCTCGGCGACGTCCACGAGTGTCCGCGTAGTACCCCCAGGGGAACGCGAACACCACACCTGGAGGTAAAAGAAGATATAAGCATACAGTAAGTGCTAAGAAATTTGTAGATACTGCTTCCACATAACACTAAGCTTCATTATTGGCATGGATCTACTTTTTTGACTGACCTTGCAGCTCAGTTGGCTAGTAAGTGGGTTCGATTCCCACCAGGACAAACATTTATGTGAAGAGCATTGATGTTTGTTCTGTGTCTGGGTGTTAAACACAAAAAAAGTATATATGTATTCTATCAGTCATCTGGCTTCCATAGTACAAGCTATGCTTAGTTTGGGGCTATTATTTATTTAACTAATTAAATAAATATTGGTGGTCATTCCACACAACGCCATCAAGCTCTAAAGTAAGCTAAGTAAATAGCTATGGGAACCAGACAACTGAAATATTACTTAAATAATTTTTTTTTGTAAATACATACATATAATACATATCAACACACCCAGATGCAGAACAAACATCTATATTCGTCACTCAAATGTTTGTCCTGGGTGGGAATCGAACCAACGACCTACAGCACCGAAGCAGGGTTACTACCAATATGTGGCTGGTCTATACTAAGCTTCATTATTGGTAAGGATGGTTTTTTTTTACTACTTACCGAGTTGTGTACGAGGGATTCAAACCCACGATCTACAGATTGTAAGACAACGTCACTAAGTCGTCGTCGTAATGCTACATACTCAAAACCGATGCTTTATGGATTCCATTTGCGTCAGTTTTTTTTTGTTTAACACTATAGTATGTTTATTTTTTTCATACGAACGGGAAACAAAAAGATATTGTAGATATTTTCTAAGTATCGATATGAGAATAGTCGTATCAAGTGTGGTGTTCAAGTGTGGTGAGACCTGTAAAAGGCGCTGAAGCCAGAATCCCCGTCTCGGTGACTCCAAGTTCCAAGTCACAGTTGGCAGCTGCCACAATGATGCTGAACCCGAACATATCCAGAGCTACTGCGTTCGTGATCACTGAGCACGCTATCAGCATCAGGTGCTGGTAACGACCATGACCTGAAAAAAAATATTTTTTAAGAGAGGACCTTGTGAGCTACTCTTGCTAAGTTTGTCCTCCCATATTCATTTCCATCGCTAAGATGTAAGAGACTCGCGTTACTCTGTTCCAACTGAAAGATGTGGTTGCTAGTGAAATTACAACCACACGAGACATTACATCTTCCATTCCGAAAGTAACGGGCGTTAACGGTTCGGTTTTAAGATTTAGGACCCAAGTTTTGGGAAATACTTGTGTCGAGTTGTAAGGCCTGTCAAATTTAACCATATAGGTATAAAGAATATGGGTATTTACCTGTCAACTCCACTGCTTCATCATAAGTGTAGACTTTTCCCTCGCGGTTAGCTCCGTGCCCATCACTTGCCACTAATTGACACATGTCTACTGTTCAATCCTAATATATTTATATATTATCCAAAACTCAGAAACATCTGTGTCAGCGTCATCAAGACTGAGTTTATATTAAGTAATATTTAGTTACACAAACCTTAAGAGAAATCTGTATGGTACAATCTTATCTGTTTAGTTGGCTCAACAATAAATGTATGTTGACAGTATACGCCAATTTGTAGTATAGTTTCGCTGTTGGGTTCTGTAATTGCTAAAAATCAAACGGACAGTGAATAATAAGAATCATAGATGTTTTTTCTGTGTCTGGGTGTTGATATGTATTATATGTATGTATTTAAAAAAATAAACCAGTTGTCTGGTTCCCATGGTACAAGCTATTTATTTAGCTTACATTGGGACTAGATGGCGCTGTGTGAAATGTCCACCAATATTTATTTATATATAATAATAATATTTCGGGTCAAATCAACACAATTGAGCGAACTCAATGATAGTGATGCTAACTCATGAAAATCGAACAACAAATTTATGAAAATATATTTTTATATTTATAAATGTTATTTATAAAACTAGGTGAGCGAAGTAAATAAATAGGTGGAACATATTTTTCGACTCGCCTCTCGGGGTCAGTTGGTAGTAACTCTGCCTTCTGCGCTGTAGGTCTTGGGTTTGATTCCCACCCGGGGCAAACGTTTGTGTGACGAATATAGATAATTGTCCCGTGCATGGATGTTAATATTCATTATATATGTATTTATAAAAAATACATACCTCAGTATTAAATCAGTTGTTTGGTACCCATAGTACTTACAAGCTATGCTTAATTTTAGGCTAGGTTGCGCTGTGTAATATCCATCAATAATCATTTATTAACTAATAATATTTAGACTAAACTAAAAGATATCACATGTTTAATTCTTAATGTTACATATACACTATTGTTTATTTTAATGTTGGCTTACATACTTATAAAATATATAGATAATTTTATATTTTGTCGGAATAATTTAGTCTGTTACTTTGCAATGTTTTTTGAAAATGTATTTTTAGTTTAAGCAATAAATATTTTTTCTATTCTATTCTATTCTATTGTGTCACTTACAGAAACCGATTAAATTAGATCTGTTGTTCTTCACTCCGTTTCTTCGTATATATGTTTAAACAGGCGTCAAACTTAGCGATAGTAGGCGTGACCTACTATCGCTAAGTATTAATTTAAGTTTATTAAGTATTATGTTTTGAATATTGACGTTTCCAAGCCTTATGTTCTGTTGGTGATAGAACGAGCTAACGGCCCACCTGCTGTTAAGCGGTAACCGCCACCCATGGACAACAGCAATACGACTCAAGTCCTCTCCACCTAAGTACGAGATGACTGATGTCGCATTGCGTTGCGTGCATCACTGCTTGGCGGCAGATTACCAGGTGTGGTGGCAGTACTTCTCCGGGCGAACTTGGCACAAGTTCTACTGCTAGTTTGGGTTGCTCTTTTCGCACCACCCGGGGGACACTTTTAGAGATTCGAAGGGTTACCTACGGACGCGAGCAACGTGGACCCCCAAAACTCTATGGTCAACTCTATGGAAATAAAGTTTCTGACTTTGTCTTTGACTTTGTTAGTGTCCGTATGGGCTGAGACATCACACCTAGCTCGTGCCGCTGTTCCCGGCTGCAAAATCTAATGGCACAGGGGCAAATTAATTCCTCTTAATCCAATTACGAGTCCATTCACACTTCCATGCAACTGTACCAGCTCTGTGGTAGATATAATTGTCTAATAGTGTTAGCTTAGACTGCGTTCGACGTCGGCTGGTAAATGGTACATTATATTTTGTGTCCTGAGTGATGATTTGATGAGAATGGGAACTAGTGATAATAATAGATACATATATGTCTTTTCAAGAATACAATATTATTGTTTTATTAAATTTAAAGACAAAATAAGCGCATAATTTTAATAAAATACTTCTATGTCCAATATCTTGAAAATGGTTAAGTTAAAAAAAAATTAAACGGGGTATGGTGTTTTATAGTCAAATCAGTCAGAAATGATGGAAACTACAACCTCTTAAAGGACTCTCTAGGTCGACTTAACCAGTAACCCTGTATATCGTTTGCATTATTGAAAAATGATGTAGCGTAATATCGTTTTCAACATGTACGTATGTATAAATGTATACGTATGTTTAAATCACTACGGTTCGTCTGGTGTAGAGGTAAGGGCTCAGCCCTCTTTGGCATTAATCAGGATGCCGGCCAATATTTGGTGATAAATGATAATTTATTTGAAGGATGTCCCCATACAAAAGTCACCGAATATATTATAACACCGAGCTAACGTGTTACATTTGTGATTTTTAGCAAGTATGTGTGTTTTATGTAAGTACAGACACCCAAACAGTTGAGGCGGGAATAATTATTCTCATGCAAGAAAACAACCAGCTACCTACGTTGCATTGGGTTGGTTATAAGCTACCATGGGTCCGTAAAAATAGGGCCATCAAGCCATTATGTTAATATCTAATTGACCACATTGAGTGCGTTGGCTGCGGCAGCATTATGAGCCCTTCGTTACTTTTTGTCAAAATGTAACGGAAGGAGCACGTAGATTCAAACGGTAACCTCTGCTTGTAACCAAAGCATAACGCCTTGGGTCCTTATCTTCTTAGATATGGGAAAACCCAATTTACATTTTATTGCACCTGTAACTTTGAGACATAAAGATGTAGTGTCTCCTGTGCCTGTAATTTCACCGGCATAATGTGGACCTAATCGCAAAACATGCAACAAAATAATAATATAAGTAACATATTATTATAGTTTTAATTAATTAATTTAAAATTTTAATTAATTTTTGTGTTTTCATTCGAATTTCATTAAGTAGCTCAATATAAGTGTCATAAGTCAACTGCTAATTAGTGATAAGATATGAAATTAACGTTATCAATAAGTATCTGTTATTATTGAATAAAATAACGATTACACTTGCACGTCCCTACATTAAGATTTGTTCGCAGGTACTTAAACAAAAAACCCCTTTTTTTTTTTTTTTTTTTTTTTTTTTTCCGTGGAGAAATGCACTCGCATACCACCCAGCCACGGGGAAACTGAGTGGTTATGTGGGACTAGGAGTATATACCCACTAAAACTCCACGGTGTCCGCCTCTGCCGCTTAGTGGCGGGAACACGGGGACGGTTACTCTTCCGTGAACCCACCGCGGCTGTCTGTTACCAGACCCTCCATCGGTGTCTCCACCCTCCTGAGTACGACGCACCGGAACACACGGCACGTCACAACCACCTCGGGAACCAAATAGCCAAAGGGCGTCCGACGACCCCGTGTCAAGACGCCCGAGGTCCCCCTGCGACGGGTCAGTTCTGTGGCCCCGTCGCCTGCCACTGCGGCCGCAGAAGATAGGGAGAGCGGCGCCTCGCTATACCGACACTCCTCTTCCCCTGCGGCCCCACCGCGTCCGCCATCGAACGGTGGCGGCCCCGTCGTGGCCGCGGAAGGTAGGGAGAACGGCGCACCGTAATACCGGCACTCCTCTCCCGCCGCGGCCCCTGCCCTCAGCTGCAGTGCCGCCCATACGACACCGCAGCCCTCCTCAGTTTCGGTGCCCCCCATAAGGCACCGCCACCTACAAGTGCCGCTCCTTCGGGGCTTGGAGGCAAAGCCCGAGGAGCGGCCCCTCTCGGGTTCCTTTAGCTTCTCCGTGGGTAGGCAAGGTCCACGGTTACTAAGCCCCCCCGCCGCGACAAGGCAGAAACCCTGGGGGGGAAACAAAAAACCCCTGACACAACACAAACATCCCACACTCGAGAACAATTTAACACCATTTAAAAAATACTTGTCGCGGCCAGGGATAGAACTCGCGTATTATTGAAATGGTATTACAATAGTAAAGTCAAAGTCATAAACTTTATTTCCATAGAATTCATAAAGAAATGGCTTGGAAACGTCAATAATATTCAAAACATAATGTCACGCGCACTTATCGCTAAGTTTGACGCCTGTTCAAACCCTATCTGACCCTCCATGGGGAGAAGAGACAAGACACCCCTAAAGGAGCTTCCTTGTAATTCCAATTAATCCCTAATTAGCTCCATATCGCGTAGCACTTTCCATATTTCTGTGTATGTATGTATGTATGCAATGTCTCAAAAAGAATTCTTCGAATTAGGTTTCAGAACAATGATTTCCTTCACTACTCAATGTTATTGTAAGATTCCAACCCACGACCGTAAGCTCACTACCAATCACTAACAACTGAATTATAAATCACTTTACAACAAATTATATTTACAAAACACAAAAGCACCAACTTAATTTACTTATATTTAAATAACTTTTAAATAGGACTAGAGGTAGCTCATACGGTCCAATAAATGTTTCTCATTCTTATTCAAAGCCTTATCTGCTTTTGATACATACCCAATTATATGTAGAATGTGACTAGGTACAGTATTGTTGGATAATTGTTTAATTACATTTTGTTTGACGCATTTCAATACTTTCTCCATTAAGGGCAGCATCGTTCACTTTATTGTTAATTCACAGGAAGAGGAAGAACTTTCAACATTATGACGCGGTACGAAATCGCGCGCTCCGATTGATTCGTAGGTTCACTGCGAGCAAAATAACGACACATACCGGTTTTCGACGTAGCGCATACGCACAGCCATAATAACGAAAGCAGATACTATAACCTATACTAGATACTATATCCATTTCTTTGTTAACCATAAAGAGATAACAAAGAAATGTATACATTTTTGACGTGACAACGTCTTATAATTCGATAGAGCCGGCTGCACGCACGAAAAAACATGACTCATGCGGCGTTACCTCGCTCTGAGGCGTTCCATGTAAGGCTTGTGCAAGTGCAAGCGAGAGCGCGGAACGAGCGACAAAGAAGCACAATCGGCCTTTGCGTTCGGCAGCGTTCGACATCCGTCTCTCTCCTACTTGAGTGAGCGATGGTCTGCGTGGACAGCTGCTAATACTTACATTTACATGTTTTGATCGAGTATCAAGTGCAGTGTAAAACTATTAAATTGTAAAAAAAAAATTGACATAATTGTATTTATGCGTACAAATAAATCTAACTTGATCAATTTCATTGTGATTTCCAATTACCTCCTTCTCTATATACATACAAATCTATTAAACAAATGAAATTAAAATTTTCTTTTGAAAAATGCTACCATTCCATCAGTATTTTCTTAAGACGTTGTCACGTTCAACTATCGTCAGTAAACCGACTTTAAAACAACCATTTTTTTTTTAAATTGTTTCGTATTTATGAATACTGCGTAATTCTAGTCTTTTATTTTTGGATTTAATATCATTTCAAAGACATAAAAATGCAGTCAGTTAAAATACGAATTAGTTTATAGAAGCTGTGAAAGTCGTCACATCCGTTACAACCTTAAACAGTCATGGAGATTGATTATTGAGAAATTAAATTCATATTTGTTGCCTAATTAATATTATAATATTTACGTAAATATATTAATTATATAATATTTTAATAATTAATATTATAATATTAATTTGACATAATAATATTCATGCCCTTCTAAATCTTTGATTCTTTGTTTTTAGTGTTTCATAAATTTCGAAACTCTTCCTTACAGATTTTTCAAATATAAAAGGTTCTTATTGAATTAACGTTAAATTTATTATTTAATTTTATTTATACGTTTTGCCTTTTACATTCTTCAATTGTAAAGAGATCGTAGTTTAAGGTAGACTATATTAATATATATCTATCGGGTATTTTATTTAAACCCCTTTTCTTGTGCAAGCACTGGACATAGCATACACTTGATGGTCGCAACATCTAGCCCATTTATTATTTTGATAGCAATATAAATCGCATAATAACTTCCCTGGTAGGATTTTATTAGTAAATTAGGTGACCTGCGCACGCCACCGGTCGCGAACTTCATACATTTGTGACACACGGCCACGCGCGATCCAACACTTATGGGTATTATTTAAAACTACAAGAAACTAGACTTTCTTAATCTATCCAACACTGTCGCAGTTATATGAATTGTCATGTTTATGTTTTATATATTATATGCTTTAACCAAAAATTTAATCAGAACACTGTGAGTGATCAGGGTATAACAACTTCTTACATACTTATGTAAGAACTTTTAAAATTGTACCCAAATATTTTAGGTTTCACTTTTGGAATTTGGAAATTTATTACGAAAGTTATAATTACTAGAACATTAGTTATCTCTTGCATGTTAAGGTCGTTGTTTTTTTAATTATTATTATTACTAAGCTTAAGTACGGTAAGTACCTTAATTGAATTGAAGAAAATTGGAGCCTTAGGGTCACACATTCAGAAGAGAAGATATCAGAATCTGCATCTCCAGTCGCAGTGAAACCTCTGCTAGCTCTAAGTGAGGCTGACACCCGCGCAAACAATTCAGGAATTTATGATAAAAAAAACAGTAAATATACAATAACTTTTTTTACCTATATTCTAAGTTTCAATGTGTCTTGGCTATTAGAAATGAGTTCTAAACATATCCGGAATTGCAACAAACTTTACTACTACTAAGTTTGCGTTGATCATATAATTAATACCGTAATCATACTCCTCAGGTTTCGATCATTCGTAACACTCCGCCATCCGAACAGAAACACTGTTATGTGTGAACATAGGACGAGCTTGCAAATTAATGTGGATAATCTCATTGTTGGTCCGCCTAATGTTACGTGTGTCACGAGCTATTATCACATTGTAGCGACTATCCACTGTACGTCAGACGGGTTGGCGATACGAGCCGCGCATTCCAAAAAAGTAATAAAAACTTTTTTTTTCATAAACATGTATAAAAAGTGAACAATGCGTGCTCCATTTTTCAGTTGTGCCCGGTGTGTGCCTTCGGTGACATCCGCATAAAACCAATTCGCGCGGTTGGTTTGGATACACAAATATTAAAGTTTTAAAAGTTTTGTGCAAGGAACATTTAAAATGATGTTTGTGTTTTTCATTGCTTGTCTCATAGGTAAGATAGTATGTATTTTATCTTAATTTAAAAAAAAAAACATTTTAAATGTCCAATCTTATATATATATTTAAATTTCCCTCCAGTTTTCGTACGAATTGAATTGTGACAGTTATTAGTGCATGTATGGAATTAATAAATTTTATATCTATAGATAAATTATATCTGTTTATGGAATAAAATTTATGTATGTAATATAAATATTTGTCAACATAAATCTGAAATAATTGAAACAAAAATGTAACAACAGAATCTGACTGGGTGAGCTTTGGCACCATAACTGATAGATATTTAAAAGCTGATATATAATTTGGATAGATGCTACGGCGCTGAATCTAAATTAGTTGACTTCGAGTTAAAAGCATAATATTTTTTAATATTATGCTTTTATATTTTTTCATAAATAGGAAGGATAAGTATACAGATGATATTTGGGGAGGGAAGATAATTTCTCAATTGGCTGAATTAATAATTTCTATTGGCCATAGACTAAAATGCTGAGAGGAACAATAGGTCAATTTTAATAGAAAAATATGCATTTTTTTTTTATAGTTAATACTTTAAAAGTTGCCAATTAAAATATACTAAATATGATAAAAGCACCCACTTTTATTTCTTTATCGTTACAAAGGGAAATATATATCTTAGGCTTTGTTACACATCACATCTTTATAGGAATCAGGCAGCGGCGGCAGATTACGCCGAAGATCGAAACATATGAACCTGGCGAGAGCTTACGTGTTGAGCCGTTTGGGGTCGAGAACCTAGGTCCTTGGGAACGGGAGCCCTAGGCATTTTCATAATTATTTCAGAGCGCCTGGTATAACCGACACTTAAACCGAAACTTCGAATGCGAGCTGCTTATTCCCGCTAGTGTTTTGGGAAAAAATACACTCAGCAATTAGATCAGTAGAGCTAAATGGTTTCATATTATTTTATAAATAATTCTTTGCTATTGTATAATTAATAATATTTCTTTGTATTCGTTGCAATGAAAATTGATGATTATTTTATCAAACGTCATAAAATGTAACATTTACCTTCTTCAGTAGATATTAGGCACAGTTTATGTACTCTTCTCAAACACAGATACCGATAAATTATGATATCATAAAAATATTTGGAAAAATAAAAGTCGTATGTACCATTAATAGATAAAAAAAATGTATTTAACTGTCTCATCTGCCTTTAGGGAAACCCATAGCTTGTTGTTATAATAACTCGAAAATTTAATTAAGGTCAGTATACTTATTGCTGAGTTTGAGAGATTTCTTAGCATACAAACCTATAGAGTTGTCTATCTATAGATCTATCTATCTAGTTTTAGCATGCAAAGTCAAACTGTCGTATAAGAATCTTACTTTACAAAGTGTATTTCCATCTTTTTTATCGGAAATACCTGTTGTAATGTAAGCTAGATCAAGTGAAAGTAGTTTGTAATGTTATAGGACCAAATATTCAATTCCCTGCCTACCCCGGAAGTTACAGAGCGTGGAGATGTAATGTATCTTCCTTTCGCAGGTTTGAGTTCTCAAGCTGAGTGGTCCTACGATTGTGAGTATTCAATTTCATTCCATTTTATAACTATTCTAATAGTATTGAAACATATAATTGTTTTCCTTTTAAAATAAAGCGAATAGTTTTCGTCATAGTTTTCTGTAAATTTTACTTGCATATCTATTTACGACTGTTAAATGGTACTTTATACTAAATAATAATTAGAATAAATAATCTTATTTTCCTGTCAGACGTAAATAAACCCAAATTTACAAAAAAAAATACAGACATCTAACTCATTCCACGTTGTATTCTACAAATTCATAAACATTATGGAATTCTTGTGGAATTCTCTCAAACTGTCTTAATTTCTCTCTAACACCCAATTACGATACCTATATAAAAATGTTGACATTTCGTAATATCAACATTTTTATTAGCAGTTTTATTTATTTTCCTTTTTTAATGATTGCTTTTCCTTTTACTCCAGAATCTATAGAAACACACAAAATCTACTCTAGCTAGAGCTAGCTTAGATGACAGACATTTATGTAACATGAATTATTGTAATATTTTGGAACACTAAACGCGTCCATAAAACTATCAACATATAATTTACTATACCATATACATAATTTTGCATCATGATGGCTGAAATTGTTGCAATGCCTGCCCAGACGAGACTCTACCCATATCATAATTTTGCATCATGATGGCTGTAACTCTTGCATTCTCTACCCAGACGAGACGCAATGGCCGGGGCAGTGCAACAAGGGCGAGCTGCAGTCTCCCATCAACATAATGTCTATGCAGACAATACTCGACGAACACCAGGCACACATCCGGGGTCCGCTGCTCTTCCGGGGGTACGGAGACGTCACCCTCACTGCTGAGAATAACGGACACACGCGTGAGTAACTATCTGCAGCTTATTCAAAAACACGTACCGATTACAGGCACTTGAGATGTTCCTTCACGTATAGAGTTACAGGCGCATAGCATGTGATGTGGTCTTGAGTAAGACTAGTACTGCTTGTTATGTGCAGAGCCTACCATTTAATAGGTGGACCATCTGCTCGTTTCGTAACTTCATCACATTAAAAGGTATATCTTTTGTGTAGTGATAAACATTTTTATTTTTAAGTGTTTAAGTACGTTTAACAACCAGCTAGAGCTAGTTGAGCTCTATTGAGTTAAACATAATGAATACAGTCATGCAAGTTCTATTTAAACATGTGCGCGAATGGAACTTGAACCTGCGAACTTAGCTGCTACTTCTCAGTGGTACTCCAACCATCACTTTAGTCGTCAGTAGGCTTCTCATTATATTGTATTATTTTAATCGTATGTACTGTATGTGTATATATATATATTTACTTTTACTTATAATTACATGTTTGATATCCTTATTGGTATTATTTTTATTTTTATTACAACAGTACCTATGTATGTACCTGTACCAGTACCTGTGTATGTCTTAAATGCTTTAGTTAAATGTTTTCTTTTATTTTTGTGGCAAATAAATGTTTTCTTTCTTTCTTCTTTCTACCGAAAAGATCACTTCATGCTGAGCGCTAACCGTACCGGTCTGGTTTCCATTTAACTAAACGCTTAGTAGAGCAACAGCAGTGGGTTGACGCGAGTTAACTAAATAATAAATTTGACCCAGTTTCAGCGCTTTCAAGCGCTCGGCGGTGGTTGCATTGAGTAAATAAGATGCGCCTGCAAAAAGATGCCTACGCTTTTGTTCGGATGCTGGCTTTAATGAGGCTATGTCGAACTTTCTTTTGTTTAGGATTTAATGAGAGTTTTTTTTTCTATATTTTCACAAAAGAACAAGCTGTATAATTTCACTTGAGCCCTTTTAGCGTTAGTGCAGTGTGATGTCACTTTATGGGGAAAATTACAAAAGATTTTCAAAATTGCCAAATGATTTGTGACGCTTGGCCATGAAAATGCATTTATTACATATGACTTCAAGTTACTAAATTATATAATATTGGTGGACAAATCACACAGCGCCATCTAGCCTGAAATTAAGCATAACTTGTACTATGGCAAACCAGATGACTATAGAATACATATATACTTTTTCGTAAAAACATTCATATAAATACATATTAACACCCAGTTGGATACTATAAATAATTCAACTTAATAAATTGACAATTCTAAGTAATTCTAATAGCAATAATTTGTTTTATTAGGTAACAAAGCCAAGCTTCGAACGTTCATCAATTGGATCAGTGACACTTGAGTGCCCTTTGAATATTTCTGATATCTGATTATGTATTATTATGTATATTGTATTATGTAATATGTAATTCCAATTAATCCCTAATTAGCTCCATATCTTGTAGCACTTTCCACATTTTATGTATGTCTGTATGTATCTACGCAATGTCTCAAAATTTTTTATTTTTCGTATTTGGTTTCCCAACAATGATTTCCTTCACTGAAAACTCAATCGCGAAGCTTTTGTCGCGAGCACGATCCTTGTAATCATGTGTAATTTTACCACCAGTGCAATGGAACACGATAATGGGTAATCCGGCGCCGGTCGTGTCCGGCGGTCCGCTACGGGGGAATTACACCTTCATGCAGTTCCATCTCCACTGGCTTTCGGAGCACGCCATCGACGGGATGAAGTAAGTGGCTGAATATACTTGTTTGCTTTTTATGTGACTGAGTTAATAATTTTTGGTAGCCTCTGTCCATAACAAGAAATACGACTTGAGTCCACCCCTATTTAGGTAAACAAAACCCAACTCGTAATTTTGAGACGTGAAGGTGGTATTTCTCATGTGCCTGTAATTTCACCCGAAATCCACCTTTATAACCGGAACACAGTAATGTGTAAGTGTTGATGGCTGAAGTAGGTTCGGTGGCAGTACTTTCCAGGACGAACATAGCACAAGATTTAAAAAAACATGAAAAAAAAAAACATTTTAACTTTTAAATATGTGTCTACATATTTAACAACAATTACCGATTATTTTTTTTACATTTTCTATTCCTTATTATATTAGATCAGCAAAAGTTAACGAGAAAGCCACAAAGAGTCGTAGGTTTAGGTACACGAACTGGTTATCAAACACAATATTTGGCTGAAATATTAAATATACATTGTTTAAAAATACAATACTACGTAAACGCGGTAGTAATAACTCAGTGGAGGAAATGTTATCGTCTCAAAATCACAGCTTATTTGAACAATTTTATTTGAAAGTCACCGAACAACATTATCAAATTACTTAGTAAAGTATCATTTTTATCATGTTGTCCGATATAACGCGTGGGTCTTTGTTAGGTGAGGTGTGGGTAGGTGATATGTGATAACGATAGAGCTGACATAACTGTAATAATAACATAGACTGGCCTCATAGCTGTTGGTAGTAACCCTGACTTCTGCGCTGTAGGTGGTGGGTTCGATTCCTACTCAGCACAAACATTTGTATGACGAACATAGGTGTTTGTTCTGTGTCTGGGTGTTGATATGTATTATATGTATGTATTTAATGCATTTAAAAAAGAAGTATTTAAGTATTAAGCGAGGATTATTTATTATAACTGCGATAAGTTGGTAGATTCAAAACTAAAGATACCTACTGTGATTAGCAGACGCTGCGCGATACATCGAAATCATCTCCACGCCAAATACGAGTCTGACTTTTCAATTGAGGCCAAATACCCAAATTTGCGGTGTTGCGAAGGAAAACTTCAACATCAGCCCAAGCTATATATATATGGCAAGTGGAGCAAATAGGATTATCTTGCCTAGGGATATAAGTGACAGTGTGGCGGCCAAGGTCGCCCGTAGGTGTCGATTCGCAGTATTGATAGATCACACTAACGATACCCAGGCTGCGAGACATTGCCCTGAACTGAATTACCTTCCGTGTTGCTATGAAAGCTGGAAGGAAAATTGCAATGCAGATATTGATTAATAACATATTATAACATACTGACAGGCCTCACAGCTCCGCTGGTATTAACTCTGCCTTCTGCGCTGTAGGTAGTGGCTTCCATTTCAGAGATTAGCCGGAACAAACAGACAGAAAGACAAAAATTGTAAAAATGTTGTTTTGGTATATGTAATGTGTATACATCCATATGCACTTAGTAAAAAGCGGTTATTTTAATATTACAAACAGACACTCCAATTTTATTTATTTGTATAGATGTATAAATTACATGTTTCTCGCTGTCTACCAAAGAAATATGGGCTTCAAATTATTCGAAATATTTATAAATCTCTTTTGGATATCTTGAGACAGAAGCACAATATTGCTTTGAACCGCCCCTATATTCTTTAGCACATTGACTTGGGGACAAATTAGATACTACAAAAGTATAACTAAATTATCGTTATTTCTACACACCACTTAACACCACGTGGGCCATCTGCTCGTTTTATAACTTTACCACATAAGAAAAAACCTCAAGATTTTTAGATAAAATATAACACCATTTTTGATTCCCTGAATCAGTAAGTTTTCTTATGTGGCATATAATTTAATATATTGTGTTGTCTGTTTGTGTGCAAGGTATCCCCTGGAGATCCACATGGTACACATCAAGACAGGGCTCACAGTGGAGGAGGCTGTGAAGAGGCCGGACGGACTCGCTGTCATCGCAGTGATGTGTCAGGTAACACTGGAGCCACGGTCGACATTTATTTATTTATTCATTTAAGACTAGCTGCGCCCCGCGGTGAGTAAGTCAACCCACGGTAACACTGCACTTTTCCGGGGTCAATGTAGTATATGTGTTAATCCAGAATATAAGCTATCTTGATACCAAATTTCATCCAAATCCATTCAGCCGTTTGAGCGTGAAACAGTAACAAACGTACATACAAACTTTCACGTTTATTATATTAGTAGGATTACCAACAAAATTACATGTATATATACGAAGCCAATAAATAAATAAATAAAATAAATAAATCTTTATTCATTGACTTAGTGCTAAGATTAACATAGTGATTTAGTAATATGTTATTTTGGTCATCAATGGTTTGTTTAAAGTTTTTGGTAACACACAATTTCACTTACAGATAGTCAGCATGCATTAGAGACCTTTGGTACAACAACAACAAAATATTTTTGTCCTAAAATCACCGGTTTTTCCATAGTAGCCCTGTTTTCAATTATTTTTTTCCCCGCAGGTGAGAAGTGACGAGCAGAGCCTGCTCGCTCTAGCTGAAATAATGCCGGTCGTGCCAGAGCTCCTTCAGAAAACGTACAAGCAAACTGATCCTATGACCGTTAACCTCTGGTAAGTCACTAACCGAAGGTCAACGCTAATATCTTTTGTCAGTATAAACCTTTTCAAAATTGTTTATTTAGCTACTGCGACGGGATTGACAAAAACTATTCCACTGGCCCCACAGTCAGTTGGTAGTAACCCCGCCTTCTGCGTTGTAGGTTGCGGGTTCGATTCCCACCCAGAACAAGTATTAGTATGACGATTATAAATGTTTGTTCTGTGTATACAAATATTGTATACAAAAAGTATATAAGTATTATATCAGCTGTCTGGTTCCCACGATACAAGCTATACTTAGCTTACTGTGGGGCTAGATGGCGCTGTTAATTGTCCGCTTATATTTATTTATTATTATTTAATATGAAACAACTTTTTTAATTGTTTATTTAGCTGTTACGACGCGACTGACAAAAACTAATATATAATATTATTAACAACTAAAATATGCCTTTTATGGCTAATGATTAAAACAATTATCCATATCAGTCAATTTATCTTTATTTTATCTTATTTAATACCGTATCTATCATCTGAATCCGTGTAATCTGTAGTATAGTGACTGATACATAGTTTAACTAACACTTGAAAGGATCAGCTCATTGGCGAGCGTTTGACTATAGACGTATTGCTTATCTTCAACAGCTTGGAACCAACCCTGTTTAAGTATAAATAAATAAAAACTCACTTTTTAACGTATATATGTGGTGGTACAATCTGGTATTAGATGGTAAACTCTTCCCGTAACAAAAGGAATATTTCTTGGGTCATCCCCTTATTGCATCAGTCCAAGTCACATCGTATGCTCTAGTAACTCATAGACGTGAATTTGGAATGTCTCATGTTCCTTTAATTTCACTTCAACTTCACATTTTAAACCGGAACACAGTAATGGACGTAATGGAATGTCTGATGTGCCCGTAATTTCACTGGCAGTCCAAACCACAGTAATCTTTTAATTTTTGTTAAAAATATCTGTCTTAATATTGTTCCTTTTTTATTGTACCTGTGTTTTATTCTTTGCCACATATAAATGTTTTTCTTTCTATGTTTCTAATCCAAATGCGTTACTGCTTGGCGGCCAAAATAGGTGTGGTGGCACCGCGATGAACTTGACACAAGTTCTACTGCATGAAAACTTGGCTAGTTTATATTGGCTATCATGCATTTGGTAGAGTATAGTCAAAGTCAAAGTCAAAAGTGTTATTTCTATAGAATTCATAAAGAAATGGCTTGGAAACGTCAATAATATTCAAAACATAAGGTCACGCGTACTTATCGCTAAGTTTGACGCCTGTTCAAACCCTATCCAACCCTCCATGGGGAAGAACAGTCAAGAAGCCCCTAATGGAGCGCTTCCTTTTTTTTGCGAATATAACGAAGAGCCCTTATCGATTGCACTATTTGTCAACAGGCGCATGATAAGTTCGAACCCCCAATCGTACTTCACATATCACGGCTCGCTCACCACCCCCTTGTGCCAGGAGGTAGTCACGTGGATCGTCATGAACGTGCCCATTGCCATCTCTGATATCCAGGTTAGTACTTTCCTCGTCCATCTCTACGGAACCCTTTTCGCATCCATAAATGTACTTACAGCATAGAATAAAGGAGTTTAATAAGGAGCAGATAATTGATAATAACGGGTGTTAATATGTATTATATGTATGTATTTACAAAAAAAGTATCTGGTTTCCATAGTACAAGCTACGCTTAGTTTGGGGCTAGATGAGGCTGTGTGAATTGTCCACCAATATTATTATTATTATAATACTCCTTATATTAGGTGATATTCTGCTCATAATAAAAGCTGTTAGATTTTTGAACACCTGTAAACATTACGTCCTCATCCTGAGACGTAAAAGATAAGTTCTCCAGTTTATTTTCTCCAGGTGCCTGTAAAACGAAACAGAAATACAACCGCATTATATTTTATTTTAATTTTCAATTTCAAACAGAATCTCTCTCTCTCTCTCTTATAATAAATAAGTGAACCTAAAATTAATAATAGATAGATCGATTAGATAGATTCTATTTGTATTATACACTATTTAAAATAAAATAAAAATACATTACATTTAACAAGAAAATGGCACAATGGGCGGCTTTACCGCTAAGAGCGATCTCTTCCAGACAACCTTTGGCATCATACAGCCATTATATGCTAGAGAGCTATAGATTAAAATTGTTTTTCTATCCTAGTATTACGACCACTAGATATATGATTTATTATATAGATTGACTATTATTATATAATCATTATTAATTCGCTGTTATTTCCCCCTGACAGTACAAAGAGTTCAGCAAAGTAGACGTGGGAGGCATCGACAACTACCGAAGCCTGCAGCCGGTCAACCGGGTAGTCTACCGCTCGGTAGCGTCCTGCTCCACCGTCATCCTGCCCGGTCTACTGGGCACCATATCCGGTCTACTCAGCTGTCTCTCCAGCTCTCTCAACTTCGGCATCGTCGCAGGCGTCAGGAAAGGGCTGTGCCTCATGTGGGACGCTAAAAGAAAGTTCTACAGAGGAGGTCGCAGCATCCAGGAATGTCATCACGACTAGAAGACCGGCAGCAGGTCTTTTGGGCTCTCTAGACTTAGGTTTATTTGGTAGATTATGGAAAGATATCTGTCTCTGGAAAGTTTCGTTTAAGGAATTTGAAATATCAGAATAACTAGAGTAGGAACATCACTTCATCTTTAGGAGTAGTGGATCTGTAGAGAAGACCTAGAGTTGATTACCATAATTATACTTGCCAAACTAATGTATAGTTTTAAGCAAAAAATGCCATTGCTTGTAAATGTTTAGTGTTGTCAGTTTTTTAAAAGTATTTCGGTCTCAAGTGCAACACTTTTTTTGCACTTCCAATAATTTAAGCTTCGGACCCTAATAGGTGCTTATTTGAAAATAGAGATTATGAGACTAGTATTTTATTTGTAACAATTTGACATTGCATTAGTCCTGTGTCAGCTTTTAATCTGTTGCCATTGAGCATCATGTATATACATATATATGAGCAATATATATATTCCGGTTTTCTCTCGTTCATTGAAATATAAAGAGCTTTTATCGTAAATCTCTTTATATCTTGACAATACGTAATCATATAATTTTGACTGAAAATTGCAATAATCAGAGATTAAGTCTTTTTTTTTATCGGCATTAAAAATGTCATGATAAGCGTTAACAGTTTATAGGTAGGTATTTAAGCGATATTATCGTCTAGTCAGCCGATAATTGCGTTCATGTAGTCAAGTCCTGTAATAAAATAATTGATACACAATGATAAGTCAATTATTGTACTCAAGATGTATGACGTCATCAGTATGTATAATAATAATTTATTGCTCGCAATATACTGTTGTAATTTTAACTGTGGTAAATGTAGTGTTCTTAATCAGTTCGATAAGTATGTTTATTATGTAATTTGACTAACTGAGTAGAAAATTGAGGAAAAGTATCATGTAAATATTATATTTTAAGCTTGTACTATGTACTACGTTAGTATTTCGTAGCTGCAACTAATGTTGTGTTGTCTTTATATAATCTACACTTCAAGCGGCGTAAATATAAAATGATGACAGATAATAACCACATTATATAAGCCGCTCGGTTTTGGGATCATGGAACTCTCTCCACGGACCAAAACCGAGCGACGTAAACCAAGCGGCTAATACCGAGCAGTGGAAACCAAGCGGCTAAAACCGAGCAGTGTAAACCAAATGGCATAAACCAAGTGGCGTAAGCCGACCGGCGTAAACCGAGCGTCGTAAACCGAGTGGCATAAACCGAGTGGCGTAAACTGAGCGGCGTAAACCGAGCGGCGTTAACCAAGTGGCGTAAACCGAGCGGCGTAAACCAACCGGCGTAAACTTAGTGGCATAAACTGGGCGGCGTAAACCGAGCGGCTTTCAATCCCCTTTCCTTTTAACTCCACTGGTGAAAATAGGATTGTCATCTTTTTTTTTAAGTTTTAGGCCATTTAGCTTGGTGTGATGCAGCCAGTGTAAGTGTATTGGTACCACGCTAAAACAAAACAAAATAATATTTTTTTTCTATCTATATCTATAAAATCTAAAAAAATATATTTTTTTAAGATTAATTGGCTGTGATTCTAAGGTTATAAAAAAACTTTTTGCTTGCGGAATTGAAGTTATTGTGTTTGTGCCAATGTTATATAATTACTTATCTACAGTAGATATAACATAAGTAGGTGACAATTATGCAAATTAACTGCATAGGAAACATTCAATAAAGTATAATTGATTACTTTATCCGGCTGTTTATTATTCCCCATTTATTTTATTAATAAGCTCTAGAGCAAACACTATACATTATATTGCGTCAGAATATATTTCACTGCTCCATGAGAGGGTGCTGGAACATAGTATTAGGTATTTTTTTGTGCGAACGAGCAACGAATAGATTTCCCTGCCCAACTGACGTTAAGTGGTAACCTCTGCCCATATTAGCAATGCGACTTGGGGATTCTAACTTATTTATTTCTCTCCCTAAACGCTGAACAAAAACATTGTGAAGACACGGCTTGTCCCAGAGCCAATAAATTTCGAAGACAATGTCAAAATGCACGGAAAGAACCTCTTCGAGGCGCAATTTAATCCTATCACCGGACTGGTTCGAGAGATTTAGTGATAAGTAGTAGTGGTAAGCGGCGACTACATTAGTAGATAATAATAATATTAGTTGACAATTCACACAGCGCCATCTAGCTCCAAACTAAGCATAGCTTGTACTATGGGAACCAGACAGCTGATAGAATATATATATGTATATACTTTTATGTAAATACATACATTTATTAACACCCAGGCAGAACAAACATCCATATTCGTCGTACAAATCTTTGTTCTTGGTGGGAATCGAACCGACCTACAGCGCAGAAGGGGTTACTACCAACTAAGCAGGCCTACTAATTAGGCATGTCTAATTAATCGAAAATAAGATACTAATTCTATAAAAATATATGTTCGTGACAATGCGACTTGAGTCATCTCGTACTTTGGTGGAGAGGACTTGAGTCGTATTGTTGTAGTCCATGAGCGGCGGTTACCGCTTAACATCAGGTGGGCCGTCAGCTCGTTCTATCAAATGTTCAAGACTTATTGACAAGGTCGTCGTTGGCACCAGGCGACAGAGTGGCGACTTGACGATACAATCTGGATTTCCTGCGGAGATTGGGCGGATCCGAGAGGGCCGATACTCTATTATCCGCTGATCTCAGCCCATTATCTACTTGTCGGCCCAGATATAGCACGCGTCTAGATTATATCGCGTCCATTGTCCTCACACATTACTATAGGTCACTTGAGCTAGTGTCTGTGAGTTTTCGAGAGAATAAAAAACATTATTATTATATTATATATTTTTTACGTAATTTGGTTGGTGGAACGAGCTGATGGCCCACCTGATGTTAAGTGGTAACCGCCGCCCATAGACAACAATAATACGACTCAAGTCCTCTCCACCAAAGTATAAGATTATCTAAGTCGCATTGCGTTGCGTCCATCACCCCGAGACGGGGATGTTATGTCTCATGCGCCTGCAATTTCACCGGCGCCCACTCCCTTTCACCGGAACACAGTAACACGAGAGTATCACTGCTTGGCGGCAGATTAACAGGTGTGGTGGCAGTACTTCGCCGGGCGAACTTAGCACAAGTTCTACTGCTACTTTGGGTTGCTCCTTTCGCACCACCCGGGGGACACGTGTAGGAATTCAAAGGGTAATTACTTACGGACGCGAGCAACGTGGGCCCCCAAATATTATAGATGTAATGAAGTTTATTTGTTATAGATACCAGCCAGTACCTATAACAAATAAACCATACAGGGTACCATAGTACCATTAAGGGACAGGTTTATTCTCGACATGCGTGAATGGACAATTTGGTTTGATGGGAATTTTCAGTAGATTGCGAAAGTAAAAAATTACAATAAATATCGCATTGCATAATTTGGTGTTGTCTGAAATAAAGTATTGAATTGAATAAACAACAGTCTCAGGTGTAACAGAATAAAATACTATTCAGATTCAGACTCAAAATCTATTAAAATACATCAAAATTCAACTCACGAGAATGTAGACACCACGAGGTACCCGCGTGGGAACGGACTAATCTCCCGGATTTTATCAAGAAATTATCCATATCTATACAAATAAATAAAATTGGAGTATCTGTTTGTAATATTAAAATAACCGCTTTTTACTAAGTGCATATGGATGCAACATTTTTTTAAATTTTTGTCTGTCTGTCTATCTGTCTGTCTGTCTGTTTGTTCCGGCTAATCTCTGAAATGGCTGGACTGATTTTGACGGGACTTTCACTGGCAGGTAGCTGATGTAACAAGGAGTAACTTAGGCTACTTTTCCAAGGGGTAAAATAGGGGTGCGTGATAAAATCGAATTCCACGCGGACAAAGTCGCGGGCAACAGCTAGTCATATATATATCCGGCATTAATTTCATTATATGACATCGTATATCTTGATAGATATGTCATTGGCACGTGTGCACACGAGTTCATGCTTTTTCTAGCGATTACATGACAATTTACATAATCGCAATACAGAAATTAAATTGTATTATTTTTTGTCAAACAATTAGGGAAGGAGTCGAGGGCCCACCTGGTGTTAAATGGTAACCTCTGCCGATAACAAGCGAAGCGACTTGGGTCCTCCCCTGGGTACGACAAGACCCGAGCACCGTATGCGCCCATTACTCTGAGACGTGTAGGTGGAATGTCTCATGTGCCTATAATTTCACCGGCAACCACACCTTTCAAACCGGAACACAGTAACGCGGATGTGTTACTGCTTGGGGGCAGAAATGGGCATGGTGGCAGTACTTCCCCGGACGAACTTGGCGTGAGTTCTACTGCTCTTAGAATATGATATACAGATGTTATGTACTGATCTAGAATTCTAGCAATTGGTGGAGTTTAAGTTTATAGCTATAAAGTGACTAAAGTAAGTTAGTAAGTAAAAAAAGTAAGGTAAGTAAGTTACTAAAAGTAACTTCACTCAGGAGCCAGAATTCTTGATTAGACGATACAAAAACAGCATTATGTTAAAACATTAAATTTATATTAATTATCTATCTACTGGGCTAAGATAAAGGTCGTAGCAATTTATGGGGACGTTGGAGGTCGCAGTTTTTTAGGATGCGCGCTTTGAATTATTCAATAAATACGTGTAGGTTATTGTATTTATTAAGTCGTGATGAATCATTTTGATCACACAATTTCTATAACGTATAACTAAGATAAAAAGTTATAAGCAAATACTGTTTGATTAAAAGTAAATTAGTTAATAATTATAATAAATAACTAAATAGTCAGGAGAAGACTAAATGAAGACTAATGCCAACAACAAATAATTCGTCACATATTGGGGAATCGCTGTATAAGATCTTTAATCTGTATAATAAGAAGGCAAAAGGAAAAAATATTTTTGACTATAATTACAAATGATATAAATATTACCTACTAAATAGAAGAAAAACAAACAAAATTTACATGAAAACATACAAAAACAAATAATATATATAACATAGTAAACCAGGTTCCCGTGTATTTTATTTTAACATTAATACTACTATTCGAGTAACTATCTGTAGCTCTCTCGAGTGAGGATTAAAGAGAGCCTTAATGAGGCTCCTCGACACGATGTGACTCATGTCTTCCCACACCTACCTAATCTAGGGAGGGAGAAGATGGTTCACCATGATAGTCCCATGATAAAATAAATAATCAAATATAAGTGGGCATTTCACTTAGCTCCAAATTAACCATCGCTTGTAAATTTTCTTACTAGTGTAGTAAAAGGATTTGAAGTGCGCCTCAAAGAGGCTCCTTTCATGCACTTGACACATGTCGTCGAATTTTTAGTTCTAGGATATGTGGGTTTCCTCACGATGTTTTCCTTCACCGTTTTGATAACGTGGTATTGCGCAAATAAATCTTTCAATCGAAAAACTCATAGCTTGTTCCATGGGACCTAGATAACAATATAAATATAAAACGATTTTGAAAATAATGGCTCGAATATACTACGAAAAGACTAGATAATGTTTATAATAATAATAAATAATTTATTTCAGACCCATAGATCTCAAATTATTAACTTCAAAGTCGACATTTTAATAAACTTTTCCCAACAATAGGTAAACTTTAAGTAGGATGTGTCAATCTGAGAACTGCCTGGTTCGGCTGTTCATCACGTTGTTGTGGTCTATTTAAAAACGTCACTCCTTGACGTCATATCTCACTATTAGATTAGGATTTGGATGAATTAGACCCTTATCTATAGTCGGGCAACAGACATTACCTACATATCTAGGGTATAACTATCTAATAATCACAATAATCCTGTCCGTAGACGATGGTAATTCCATTTAAAAATGTGCTTTTAAAATTAATCCATCAATCCATTTTAATATTATAAATGCGAAAATATCTGTCTGTAGGTTTTACCTTTTCACGCCTAAACCAAAGATTCAATATTGATGAATTTTGATATAGAGATAGATTGAACTTTGGAGAAGGACACAGTCTACTTCTTATCGTGAAAATAAAACTTGAAGGGGATGAAATTTTGTAAGAGGAATTAATCATTTCTCAAGTAAGGGATATAAAACTATCATAATTAATCTTTTGGTTTGTAATAAAGATTGTTTCTGCGTTTTTGACCAATCAAGTTAATTGCGAGATGATTTCTTTTTTATAAATGCTTACCTAATTTTGTTTGGAGATTATGAAAGGCTTTTGGCCATACAAAGAATTTTATGAATATTTTGATCAGGCGATAATCTCCTTTTTCTTTCACATTATTGAAATTACAGGCACATGAGACGTGCGATTTGGGTCTTGTCGTACCTAGTAGGGGTGGATCCAAGTCGGATCAATTGTTATGGGCCGGTTACCACTTAACACCTGGTGGGACGTTAGCTCGTTCCGTAACTGTATCACATAAACACTGAGATCATTGACCTATTGGTTCTTTCTTCAAACTCAATACATAGTGAGAACCCTTAAGATTACCTAACAGCCTTAACAGCAAAGAACGAGTTGAGGTTTTTATGTTGTGGAACATAATATTGTTGCTTATATAATAAGTTTCCCTTAAGAGGTTGTTAGCTTATTACCAGTAACCCGAGAGATAATTAGATTTTTATTTAAATTAAGGCCGTTAAGTCAAATCTTAATAGCGCACCTAGTTCTATTTGCGTAGATAATTACTTAAATGAATTTAGTAACTGCCTGCCTTGTCGTAGGACACTATTGAACATAATAGGTGGATTATCCTTGGTTTATTTGCCTAGATCTATGACTTAACTAAATGTAGGTAAGCCATAACTGCTCAGCTGGTATTGACGTCGACTGTGACTGTAAGGTCGTGGGTTCGGTTCTACAATGAACTTGAGCTTCCGGTGAAGGAAAACATCGTGAAGAGATCGTTGCGTGGCGTTACTTAACAGCAAGTAAAGTCGTTTTTTTTAAGAGCAGTAAAACTCACTGCAGGTTGGTCCGGGGAAGTACTGCCACCATGCCCATTTCTGTCGCCAAGCAGTAACGCATCCGCGTTACTGTGTTCCGGTTTGAAAGGTGTAGTTGCCGGTGAAATTACAGGCACATGAGACATTCCACCTACACGTCTCAGAGTTACGGGCGCGACTTGGGATTGTCGTACCTAGTAGGGGAGGACCCAAGTCGCATCCGTTGTTATGGGCAGACGTTACCACTTAAGACCAGGTAGGCCGTCGACTCGTTCCGTAATTGTATGACATAAAAAAAAGTTAAATATTACCCTGTCAGCAGTCAAAAATATAACAGTACGGCATAGCCGAGCACTTTGAACAGGTGTTCAAAGTCAAAGTCAAAGTCAGTATTGGGCTAGCGAATTTTATTCAAATAATACAGGTTATGTATGTGTATAAGACCGCATTTTGATAGCCTACTTACGTGAAACTCGCTAGTCCTTTAAGCAATAAGAAAACCTGCATCGTACAAAAATTTGTCGTGTAATGCGGAAACCGAACCGGCGACCTTTAAGTGTTGTGATGTACTGGGCAATGGCTTCAGCTAGAACCTGATCCCAAGGGCAGTGTATAATTTTCGATATTTTATGGAGATATCTAGACTTGTCAGTAAAAAGTTGGTTATTCAATGATGTTGATCGTTTACTAGATATTAAAATGAAGGTCAATGTGACTTGTGACTCCTTTATTTGCAAATTGTTGGACAGCTTAACGAAGATACTTATCCTTAAAACTTTGCCTCTCTTATTTATGATTTAGACCTCGTACTTTTTTATTCTCTTTTTGCCTGTCGTTTCAAAGACAAAGGCAAGTAGCAAATAAAGTTAAATGTTTATTTGCTTTAATTATTTTCCAATGAGAAATGACTTCCAAAATTCCATGAAAATGGCCCAGTTTGAAGACATTAAAAAACAACCAATATGCATAGTTGTAGTAGGTCTGGCAACATCTTAAAAACAGTAAATAGGTACATGAAAAATCCAAATATATACCTTTTTGTACGAGGAAACATTGAATTAATTGTTTCCCTAACTCCCTCAAGTTTGAAATACTAATTTCTCAAATGTTTCAGCGACGAATTTTCATCGAATAATTAGAACCCGCGAACTTTAGGGCAGTGGACGGACCATTCCCACCGCACCAACACGCTCATCACACAATACAATAATTACCAAAAAAACATTTGTGCAAAAACAATCGTTGTTTTTATAAACATACACATTTTATTCTAAAACATCCGCTGCATCGGATTCCATTGTGAACATTCACAGAGCATTAATCTCTAAGATGTCATTGGAGTAGTAGTGCGTCATGTGGTGTCTGGGCTTCTTGCTGTGTGTATTAGGTATGTGGTACAAAGGTTCAAAGTGCTCCCTACATATCTCAATAGAGGCTATAAAGGTCCAGTGTAGAACTCGTGCCAAGTTGGTCCGGGGAAGCTGCCACCATGCAGTATGCAGTCAAGCAGTAACGCATTCACGTTACCGTGTTCTGGTTTGAAAGGTGTTGCCGGTGAAATTACAGGGACAAGACATTCCACCTACAAGTCTCAGAGTTACGGACGCATACGATGCGACTTGGGTCTCGTCGTACTTGAAGCAGTTTTACCCTTTCATATGCTACTGTGTATAAAGTAACTGGGTCTTTATTAGCTGCGCTTAGGTAATGTTCAGTTCCATTTAAGCAGTCATCTTACACAAAATATACGGACACCTCACCTGTTTTCAGAACTTGGTTGGTGCGCAACTGAATCCTCGTATTACGGACCGATATGGAGTTACGATGGTCAGTAAACTGTTCAGTCTCTTTTTATACTTATATTTCCAAGTTTCAATGACTGGCCTCACAGCTCAGTTGGTAGTAATCCTGCCTTGTGCGCTATAGGTCGTGGGTTCGATTCCCACCCAGGACAAACATTTGTGTGACGAACATAGATGTTTGTTCTGTGTCTGGGTGTTATAGATATGTATTTAGAAAAAGTATTATATCAGTTGTTTAGTTCCCATGATACTAGCTATGCTTAGCTTACTTTGGGGCTAGATGGCGCTGTATGAATATCCACCAATCCAGCAATATTATTATGATTAATTATAATCCTCGTATGAATATTTACTGTGCGCTTATTAACTAATTGTGGGTATTTTATGTCAGATGAAAACAAATGGCCTGGCAACAAGTGCAGGGCAGGGGGTAGGAGACAGTCCCCGATAGACATCCGCACCTCAAACGTCATCCGAGACTTCAATAAGGACTTTATCAAACATGGCGCCCTGCAGTTTGCTGGCTACGAGAGAGTGCTGGTATCCGCCATCAATAATGGACACACTGGTGAGTACATTCCAGTTCTGGAGCAAGAGATGACCCAATGTCATCCACTTGAACAACACTTCTTCCAACATGACGGCTCTGATGGTCGTCTCCGAGAAAGTGCCGCTATCTGCCATCAGTAATGGACAAACTAAAGAAAAACTGTTTATTCAACCTCTATTTGGTTATGGGAAGGTGAAATTTACCTTGTATTGCGGCTGTAACACTGACACGTCGAGGTGGAGTGTCTCATGTGCCTGTAATTTCACCGGAAACCACATCGTTCGAAGCGGAATACAGTATTACTTTGAGTCGCCGCCAAGCAGTATGCCGGCAGAAATAAGCGTAAAGTCAAAGTCAAAATCAAAAACTTTATTTCCATAGAATTCATAAAGGTTAGCCTTTATGAACTCTATTTATTCTATTCTATGTCACCCAAGTGCGAGTTAATGAGGAATCATTCTCGTTCATTCAAAGTCAAAGTCAAAAACATTATTTCCATAGGATTCATAATCAGAAATGGCTTGGAAACGTCAATTATATTCAAAACATAAGGACACACGTACTAATCGCTAAATTTCAACGCCTGTTCAAACCATATCCGACCCTCCATGGGGAAGAACAAACAAAAAACGTAGCGGCAGTACTTTTCTGGACGTAATTAGCACATGTTCTACTGCCTAATATATTTCGACAGCTAGACAGCTTCCATATAGTCTCTCTAACTCACCAGTCAAGCAGTTACTGGTTGGCGGTAGACTAGCCTGGGAACATTCCGTTTCAGTACAATTCAGCACTGAAGGAGACATCGCCATGCACCCCACACTGACCGGGGGGCCGCTCAACCAAGAGTACAGGCTGGAGCAGCTGCATTTTCACTGGCTGTCGGAACACGCCGTCAACGGAGTCAAGTAAGCCTGACACGCTTCAGAGGCATAGCGAAGACCTTCGACCTTAAAATTAAATGAATTTTATTGTCATACACAGAAAACGTAGGTAACGTGCTGTGTTCCGATGGAAGGGAGTGGGTGCCGGTGAAATTGCAGGCGCATGAGACGTAACATCCCCGTCTCGGGGTGATGGACGCAACGCAATGCGATTTAAGTCATCTCGTAATTTGGTGGAGAGAACTCGAGTCGTATTGTTGTTGTCCATGGGTGGCGGTTACCACTTAACATTAGGTGGGCCGTCAGCTCGTTCTATCACCAACATCACATGAAAAACAGACCTCTATATGGATGATGGCAATAAGGAATAGGCTCAGCGATGCAAAAATAGATACAAAAACTAGCTGCATACAACGCGAATATTCAACCGCAATCTTATTGTCATCGGAGTGTAGATCAGCCAGACTAAAGACACTGGTTCCAAAAGATTGGTCCATTGTAAAAATATCATAACACAGCTGTCCACACGAGATTGATTCAAATTTTGATGATTTGTCCAAGCAAAAGATGTAAATATTAGTCAACACTCTTGTTTTACAAATTTTAGCAAATCGGACATAGCATAAACTCGTAATCTAGTTAAAAATAGGCTCTTCCTTTCCTCTGAGTGAAGTCTAGCTAAAAACTAGCTCTGTCTTTCCTCAAACTGAAGTCTAGCCTTCCTTTCCTCTAAGTGATGTCTAGTTAAAAAACTAGCTCTTTCTTTCCTCTAAGTGAAGTCTCGCATTATTTCTTCTGTGACACCTAATTTTATGTTTCAGATATCCGATGGAGATCCACTTCGTCCACGTAAGAGCAGATCTGCCAGTCACGGACGCGCTGAAGAAGAGGGATGGTCTGGCAATCGTCTCCGTATTTTGCAATGTTAGTCTAGAACATCAAAGTTCACTGTTGGTTCTTCGTCAGTTCACTCATTAAGCTGCACATCCAAGCGGTTTCAAATGTTTGGTTATTTAAATAATACCTTTCAATTCCGTCAAGGCAAAATCAAATTCAACTGCCAAAGCTAAAAACGTATATTGCCAGGACCCAACCATTCGATTGTTCTTGAGAAGTCAACCATTGTTGATTGTTATGATGTCTTCTAGCAGTATGCCAAATATTGGCTTTCTTACAGTATCGGCACTTCTACAGAACCTTCATGCATAGTACAAGACACGACAGACCAATTTATTATTGTTCAGGTTCAAACCGAACTGGAGGAGAATCAGTCGGACCCTACAGAGGAGGTGATGCAGTACATCCCTAACCTGCTGGAAACTGGAGACAGGATCAGCGGGGTTATCTTGGATATGACGTAAGGAACACAATGAAAACGCTAAGACTTGTTACTAACTGCGATACTGTCGAGAGGCGACGTCATAGGCCAATAGGCCAAAGCAAATATAAGACTGAATGTATCTCGTGGCGTGGTGGGACTAAACCCTATCTCCATAACGTCGCCGTTACAACATACACTTATGTAATGCTGATTTTCAGCGTTTTGATTTTACGAAGATTTACTTAGTATGACAAAAGTATAAAATGGTTTCTCAAGCTGACGCTCCGAGATGCTTGCGGCATGTTTAGGCCCCTCGTACCAGCAATGCGAGTAAAGTAGCAGGCGACTGCTTTAATTTTTACTCAGAAAAAATATATAATATTCGGCACACAAATATTTATCCTAGATGGAAATCGAACCCAGGACCTGCAGCGCAGAAGGGAGAGTTACTACCAACCAAGCTGTGAAGGCAGCTATTAATGACAACTACTTCCACCCGAAATCTGCCGGACTTTATCGAAAGATGATGAAATAAGGAAACCATTCATTAAGATTATTAGGAAGTTATTGTCGAATTTGGCTGTCTTGTCCATTGGGCTGGCCGACTGGCCTCACAGCTCAGGTGGTAGTGACCTTCTGTAGGTCGTGGGTTCGATTCTCACCCAGGACAAACATTTGTGTGACGAACATAGATGTTTCTGTGTCTTGGGTGTTAATATGTAATGTAATGTAATGTATGTAATTACGAAAACAAAGTATATAAGTATTACATGAGTTGTCTGGTTCCCATGATACAAGCTATGTTTAGCTTACTTTGGGGCTAGTGTGAAATGGCCAAAAAAATATTTGCTACCTCTTAATCAGACCTCATTATTTCATCATCTAAGTACTAATGTGAATTTAGTACTCACTCATCTCCTTAGCTAAGGTAATACTAAGGAGTACTGTCGTCCAGGAAACTGCTCGGCCACAACTGGGACTCCTACTACACTTACTCCGGCTCTCTCACGTCCCCACAGTGCAACGAGGCTGTCACATGGATCATCTTCAACAGGCCGCTAGCCATGTCGGACGCTCAGGTACCTCAGTTGTGTACGTAAGTCTATATAGCTTGTAGCGCAACGTCTTAAGTGCAGTAAAACTCACGCCAAGTTCGTCCGGGGAAGTACTGCCACCATGCACATTTCTGCCGCCAAGCAGTGATGCAGTGCTGCTGTATTCCGGTTTGACAGGTGTGGTTGCCGGTAAAATTACAGGCACATGAGACATTCCACCTGCATGTCTCAGAGCTACGATGTATACGATATATCAGTATACGATGCGACCTTGGTCTTGTCGTACCTAGAAGGGGAGGAGTCAAGTCGCATCGGTTGTTATGGGCGGCGGTTACCACTTAACACCAGGTGGGCCGTCAGCTCGTTCCGTAACTGTATAACATAAAAAAGGCTGCACGATTTTACGACATGGGGTTAAGAGCAGGTGAAAGTGATTTGAACGAGCAGATGGCCCACCTGGCGTTAAGTTGTAACCTCTGTCCATAACAAGCAATACTAATCGGACCGTCCCATGCTTGGGTAAGACAAGACCCGAGTCGCAGCACGCATTAACTTACATTTACTTACATGTTTCACTTGGTTTCCAGTATCGGCTGTTCGGCAAGATAGGCATAGGGCGGCACAACTTCAGGAGCCTCCAGAAGCTGAGCCGGCACCAGGTGTTCGCGCCGCCCGTCACCAGGCTGCACACGCCACAGATGCTGGTCTTCTTCGAGAAGGTCGTCAACATAGTGGCACAGTTCTTCAGGAATGTCACCAGGTGTGAACACTCTTACTATCACAGGAGCCAGTTCCATGTTTTGACCACATAATAACTTAAACAAAAACTACTTGAAGATGAAACCTTTACTAAATTCTTTGACTGAATTGGTACGGCGTAACCAAGTTATATTACTGTTTTCAATATCAGGTTAACCATCAAATCGTCCCATAACTTACTCATTAATATATACTTTCACACGTCAAGTTAAGCAGTATATTGTTAGCCGCTGTACATATGTATATAATTCGAAACAACCTTGGAAAATGAATGATGAAAATTCATAGAATTCACATAACTAAAAACGTACGAAAATTATTAAAATAACTAATTTTAATATCGTTTTGTTCCAGTTTTATGTCCAAAGGCTTCAAGTCACGATAACAGAGAACATCAATCATTTGAAACTTGTGTGTAAGAATTGCCTAATCTAGGGCACACTTAGTGTAATCGCTAGCCGTTGTAATAAAGAAAAATGAAAACATAAGACTATTTCATGTTATTTATGTAAATATTTAATAAGAACTACCTTAATAAGTGCGACACGCGCGCCATCTACTCTAACTTAATTGTATGTCTCAACTTAAGCTGAAATGCAAGCAATAAGTTGTCAAAGTTTTAACGCAATCGGATGACCGGTATGGCAGCGCATAAAATACGAACAAACAAACATTGATTTTTATATAATAGATTAATTATTATATACAAAATAAGAAAACAGTTTCATGTTTTTGTCTTCAATAATCCAGAGGGTCAGATGTGGTCAAACCTTTAGAATACTATAAAAACAAGATTTTTTTTCTATAAGACGCTTGAAGTTCCTACTAACAAAAATATTTATAATACTTAGCAAATAATTATTTTAAGCATTGTTTTCATTATTAAAAATAGCTTTTGTCAAATAATCTTTTATTTAAATAATATTAACAGCCACGTTATCTACAAATCGAAAGTACACACACATTTCTTCATTGACATATGGATTCACATACAAATATTTATTTAAATAAGTACTGTTGTCATCAAAGTTTTTCCAGAAAGAAATATAAGTTCCGTGGAAGATTGAGATGTATTCAGACATGATTTTACAAAACTATACAAGGACATTTTTAACCGGCTTCAAAAAAAGGAGGAGGTTCCATGTATGTCTGTATGTGTATATTTTTATGTATGTTCATCGATATTTCCTTCATTAATGAACCGATAATAAAAAACATTTTTGCATTCTTTCGTTTTATATGTATTGAAATTTAACTTTACGACAAAGAGGTGCCAATTCAATTAATTCAAACTAAACTAGAAAGTTACACATCTCGTTCTGTTTCATATGGACAAGAAAGACACCAATAATTTTAGTGTATTATTTGTATTTAGTTTAATGCCCAAAAGACATATATATAAGAGGACCAAGAAATGCTCCCTTGAGAACTCCCGTGTTCATAATCCAAAGAACTTACATTCACATAAACTTTCGCACATCTACATCGAAACCACAAACATAATATTTGTGTGTCATATAATCTACCATACATATACACCAACGGAGAAATAAATAATAATTATATTAACTACAGAGTTTAGTGTTTTTGGACAAATACAGGTTGTAAATAGCACTCCTCGAAACTGAAAGTTCTTAATATAATATAATATAATAAACTACTATCTAACTATCTGTCTGTTTCTGCGCTTACTTCTTCTAAACCACGCAACGGATTTTGATAAGGTTTCCACAAATATATAGAGCGATAGACGAGGAAGGTTTGTATATTGGAAAATCGATTCAAAACTATATTAAAATAAACCCAACAAGAACGAAAGTACAGCCAGGTTATACTAATGATATTATGAGAACAAAAAATAGAAAATGGATGAACTTATTAAAAAAATATACTAAAATTATTTACAACCACATTACATTGATATAATCATCCCTGGTCGGTCGGTTCGTCATCCCTTATTCAAGCAAGTAATTAACTTCATACAAAATCACAAATAATTCAAAATCCATTCAGGGTAAGCAGAGCATAGAAGGTTATACTCCTCAACCCTGGCTAAAGAAATCTCTCATCAGGTGCTGCTATTAGGTATATAGCCTTTAAGTTTTTAAGTCGCGCGTACTAAAAGCGTTAAGTTACAAATAACAAAACGTTTAGTAGGTACTGCAGTTTACTACTATCTATTTATATATACTATCGATTTTCATACATAGCTCGCGATACTAAAATTAGATTAGATTCATCGCCAATGCTCGCGAAAAAAAGGGAAGCCTTTAGGAGTTTCTCCTGTTCTTCCCCATGGATGGTCGGATAGGGTTTGAACAGGCGTCAAACTTAGCGATAAGTACGCGTGACCTTATGTTTTGAATATTATTGACGTTTCCAAGCCATTTCTGATTATGAATTCTATGGAAATCATGTTTTTGACTTTGACTTTGAATGAACGAGAATGATTCCTCATTAACTCGCACTTTGGTGACAATTTTATCAGTTATATTGATTTAAAATCTGAAAACTACTGAAGCGATTTTGGTGAAATTTCTATAGGACCTCTATCTCTATAGGAATCAGTAAGTAAGCAGTACAAGTATATCCTGATATAAAAAAAAGAATTTACCAAATCAGTTTATAAATTACAGAGATGTGAGGTAACAACCATAAAAAAACAATAAATAGAGAACAACCTCCTTGTTCTGAAGTCGGTTAAAAAGTGTTGCCATCCGCGCAACATATTCGCGCAATTAACGAATGACGCGTCTGGGTAATTTTATTTTAATCTATTGAAAATAAAAATTCTATGATTTAATGACAAATTTCAAATAGCTTCAAATAGAGCTTAACATATTATCCCTAAAGGCAATTAAAAAAAACCCTTTCTAACCAAGTAATTATTTTATTATTATAGCCAATGTCCGTGTCCAGATAGCGTGGTGGTCAGGCACTGACCACAAATTTCAATCCCAAGGTCGTTGGTTCAAATGCAAACGCGCATCAATTATTTTTTCGCTTGAATACCATCTTCATATTTATTTCTCGTTATAATGCAGCCGTTAGGAGCTGATGAGAGATTTCTTAACCAGTATTAGAAACTATACAATACATACAAAACAGTTATTTTGTACAATACATTACACTACTCAGGAGCTTTCACGCTAAAATAATTTAAGCCCATTTAATATGGATATTTAATTGCTTCATTTAATCATGTGTAGTTAAGAGTTAACATTATACATTTTGAACTGATTTCTAAACTAACCAAGACTAAATGACATGCATCTCATTCGGTTGCATATGGAGTAAAAGAGACAGGAATAATCTGAGAGTTATCAAAATTAAATTCAGTTTAGTTGCGACTTCAACAGAAACCAGAATATGTTTTTCCAAACAATATCAGGAATAAATAATTCTGTGAGGTGGAGTACAATTTGCTACCTGGATTAGCGCCACCTTTTGCCAGATTTTTGTGTATCTTATAACCATTATGGTTGAAACTTCAGGCAGCAAAAGTTGGTCTAAATAAGTACTGTCATCATACCCATTTTTGCCAGCCAGTTTATTAGCTCAAAATAATAATTTTTGAGTTCAGTTTCCCTGATCACAGGTTTGATCATGAGCTCACTGATATTAATTACCCATACAAACATAACTCTGGCTTATGGTAGCGTGAATCACCCGCTGGCGTGGTATCTACGAGGCGGTCTTATCGCTGATAATTTCCTTCAGTCGTCTCTCGATGTACTGGACCCTCGACACCAGTTTGTCCTTCGGGTTGTACTCCGTGTAGGGAACGTGTAACACTTTGTAGCCCTAAAATTTATAATTGTTGTTAACACGTGAAATGAAGTATAAATTAACATTAACAAAAATAAACTTTAACAAAAAACAAACATTAACAACCTTTATTTTTTGACATTATGTTCTTGCAAATAATGCATTTAATTTGATTTCATAAAATTTAATGAAATTTTCATCATACAACTAGCTAATTTACACGACTTGGTTCGCATGGACTGCCGTCATTATTGTAAACCAGACTTTGTTAGCTGGCAGTACTTCCCCGGACGAACTTGACATAAGTTTTACTAGTACTAAAATGTCTGAAGCATGTACGCTAAAACCAGTAATAAAACATGTTTGATCTAATTATGTACTGGCCTCACAGCTTAGTTAATAGTGACTCTACCTTCTGTGCTGTAGGTCGTGGGTTCGATTCTCACCCACGACAGGCATTTGTGTGAAGAACCGGACACAGATGTTTGTTCTGTAACTGGGTATCAATATGTATTTACAAAAGTACACATAAGTATTCTATAAGTTGTCTGGTACATGAAAGGCGCCTCTTCGAGGCGCACTTAAATCCTTTTACCACGTCTTTCTTTCTGGTTCTCTCGAACCAGTGACTCGACTAGTAATAGTAGGTGTCTGATTCCCCAAAGTACTAACTAAGTTTTTAGGTTTTTGGGGCTTGATGGCTGTGTAAAATGTCCACCAATATTTATTGATAATAATTTAAAGTGCTTACCTTCAGTTTGAGTAATCTAGTGCTAAGTCGGATGATGCCTAGAGGTGCGATCACTTTCCTAGTCATGTCGTGGTAGTCTAGACCTAATACTGCTATCCTGTGTATGCTGAAATAAAACGAACTCATCATTCACTTGGACTGGCCTCACAGCTCGGTAGTAACTCTGCTTTCTGCGCTGTAGGTCGTGGGTTCGATTCCCACCCAGGACAAAAATTTCTGTGACGAAGGTTGATGTTTGTTCTGTGTCTGAGTGTTGACATGTATGTAATTACAAAAAAAGTATTATATCAGTCGTCTGGTTCTCATGTGCTTAGCTTACTTTGGGGCTAAATGGCACTGTGTGAAATGTCCACCAATATTACATTTATTTATATTTAAGAATCCATTTGAAATTTTCAAAATTATTTGAATTAAGGGTTTTATTAGTTCGTTTCGTTTGTGTATTTACCTTTTATCTTTGGCAGCTTTTTCTAATGGTACTGGATGGCATTTCGAGTCGACCGCAAATTCCGCATCTAATGACAAAACACATACTTTCACACATAAAAATATTCATAGAACTATCCCCAGCACAAAGTTCCGCTAATAAGGTTAGGCTAACTATTATAATACATATCAACACCCAGGCACAGAACAAACACCTATGTTCGTCACACAAATGTTTGTCCTGAGTGGGAATCGAACCCACGACCTACAGAGCGGAAGGCAGGGTTACTAACAACTGAGCTATGAAGCCAGTCAATTGTCAACACGCTGACACGCTGACGCGAGAGAATGGTGCACCGTACAAATACCTTAATAAACCACAGGCCTAATGTGACATTTGTAACGTTGATGTTGTGTCTGGGTGTATATGTATGTATTTACAAAAGAAAAGTATATAAGTATTATATCAGTTGTCTGGTTCCCATGACACAAGCTATGCTTAGCTTACTTTGGGGGCTAGATGGCGCTGTGTGAAATGTGCACCAATAAAAAAAAAAAAATATATTTAAACACACCATATATAAACCCCATGCCAGAGTTGCACTCCTTCTTGAGGAACGATTCGGCGGAAACCAAACTCTTGAACGTGTCCATGATGCTCTGCGCGTAGAGTTGTTTCTCCTTGGTGCAGAGCACGGGCACGCCCACGGACACGTCCTCGGGCAGCCGCGGCGCCGCCTGAGTCGCGAGCGCGCCATACGCGTCCAACATCATCAGCTTGCGACGCGACGGGATCGGTATCTCTGACAACGTAACACCACACACATTGGTATCGTTATAATTGTAATAACTAGGTGTTGCCCGTTTTACTAATTTGCCTGAAAGAGTTATCTATACAAATAAATAAAATTGGAGTGTCTGTTTGTAATATTAAAATAACCGCTTTTTACTAAGTGCATATGGATGTATACACGGTACATATATCAAAACAACATTTTTTTTTAAATTTTATATGTCTGTCTGTCTGTCTGTTTGTTCCGGCTAATCTCTGAAATGGCTGGACCGATTTTAACGGGGCTTTCACGTGCAGATAGCTGATAACAAGGAGTAACTTAGGCTACTTTTCCCAGGGATAAAATAGGGGTGCGTGATAAAACAGAAATCCACGCGGACGAAGTCGCGGGCAACAGCTAGTTGGTATCATAATAATAGTAATAAATTATGGACACCGTTTATTTTTATAATTGCACGTCAAAAATGTTTGTTTTATTAATTAGTTTAGTACTCAAAATTTACAAGTGGCAAATTGTGGTGTGGTGCAAATTTGGAATCTGATCGCGTTGTTTAACGCGATTAAGGGCCGAATATACGGTAGACGGATATCCGGCGTTCCGACCTAGTAGCTTGCCGATATCCGGTATCCGGCCAAACCACTATCCGTTTCATCTCTAATTTTTTTTTTTTTTTTTTTAAATGGTATCTCTATCCCTATACCTGAAGATGAGTTCCACTCACCACCGGCAGCCAGCAGCTTGTCTATGAAGTCCGGGCGTAGAGTGGAGGCGAGGTGTCGCGACTCCATCTTGTCCAGCGTCAGCAGGGAGAACACCAGGTCCAGCCATGTAGAGGACTTTGACAAATCCTCTTCTTTTAAGGAGAGTGCTGCCTGGGGACAATTATAAATTAATATTGGTGAGAATCGAACCCCCGACTTACACCACAGACGTCGGGTTCGTGCATGTTGGGATTTAAACCGGCGACCTCCGGATTTAAACTCGGGGGGTCAGTACCACTGGATCACCACGGTCAGCAGTATCAGCCAGAAAGCATGCTCGTATATAACCGAGTGGTACCTCGATCAGTGCGTCGGTGCCGGCGGGCTGGTAGTCGAGTGTGGCGAGCGTGACGACGGCGGAGGCGATGTCCCCCGCGCGCGCGACGCCGCGGTGCTGCTGCAGCCAGCCCGCCAGCGCGGACAGCGCGCCCTCGTGCCGGTACCGCATCAGCCCCAGCGACACTATGATCGAGTTCACCACCGCTGGCTTGTCCGAGTTCGTTACTAGACCGTCGATCACGTCACTGAAAATATATATAGTCAAAAGGTGCTACTTAATGCGGGATCAGGGCAGGAGGATGATGATGTACGATGAAAAGGTAAATAGATTCATTACCAATTCTAAAACAAAATAAGTACCTGTAATAGTCAATAAGTCAGTAAGCCCACTCAACGCAAACATTTGTGAGATGAATACAGATGTTGGTTGTGTCCAGGTTGATACCTCTGGGTGTACTGGGTGTACGGAAGCTGCACTACTATGGATATATTAAGGCTGCTTTGCCGAGACCTACCAAGCAAGCAAGTGCAAATATTCGTGCATGAAAGGAGACTCTTTATGGCGCATTTAAATCATTTCACCACACTGGTACGAGAGAACCAGTGACTGGAATAATAGTAGTACCACATACTTGCATATCCTATCCAGCAAGACAGGATCAGGAAAGTTAAGGGACGCCATACAGAACAGCAAATCAGCTGATTTCTTCAGGTCAATGACCTCGGCTTGTCGCGTGATGTTGTGCGACAGCGCGCGCAGTAGCGGCGTGCTGCGACGCCCCTTCTGGGTGAGGGCTTTCATCACCTGAAAACATCAAGTCACATTACGAATATTTGAAGTGATACTTCTTAGGCGGCGATTCGATAATCGATAATCGAACGAGAATTGACAGTAAAGTTTTAAGGGCGCGTCACGTGTAGTCACATTTCGTTACATGAGAGAGTAGAAAGATATCGCGTAAGGAGGAATAGAAAGAGAGCTTTGTATTCCGACTGGCCTCACAGCTCAGTTGGTGACCTTGCCTTCTGCGATGTTGGTCGTGGGTTCGTTTCCCACATTTACAAAAAAAGTATACAAGCTATGCTTAGATTACTTTGGGGCTAGATGGCGCTGTGTGAAATGTCCACCATATTTATATTATATTATTCTTCCGACGCCGACGTAAACACGGCGATGGAGTAAGATAGTATCGCGCATGCGTTTTATATTTTTTGAAGAAGTTTCACTTCTATCACTTGTACGGTGCGACGGGAATTGTTTGTTGATTCAAGTTGAATGATACATAGTTGCCGAGCGAATGTTTGGAAATATAAACTACTTAATAAAATGTACCATCAAGATCATGCATACTGAATAGCATTCCACCTGGACTTTGTCAAGACTTAATTTGTACAGACTTAATTTTATCTAGGAATCCTCCAAATAATTCTTTATTCCTTTTGATTCCTTTAAAAACTCATTAAATTACTTGATTAATTTGACTAAGTTCATCAACTCCCCATGGAGGGTCGGATAGGGTTTGAACAGGCGTCAAACTTATCGATAAGTAAGCGTGACCTTATGTTTTGAATATTGACGTTTCCAAGCCATTTCTTTATGAATTCTATGGAAATAAAGTTTTTGACTTTGACTTTGAACTAGTAAGAGCCAAATTTATAAAATTTTACCTTGACCATCTGTGGTAGAGTCAAATTGGTGATCAGCCTGGCAGCCTCATCATCACCAGTGATCCCCAGCACTGTGCTCAGGTCTTCGGCCATAGTGAGCGAGGTGACCGCCTGAGCGGTGGGCGTCCTCGCAAGGATACGACACAACTTCAGGAAACGAGGATCCTTCTCAAAATCATGGAGCTTAACCTTATTAACGCTCGACCATTCGGATAGCGTTGATACAATCTGAAAAATAGTAAATTATAATTATTATTTTGTTTATATTATATCCTTATTCTCATTGTTCTGACTGCATACCTGCCTATTCTCGATAAGGGAATTGGGGGCCAAGTGATTACCCTTTCAATCCCTACAGGTGTCCCCCGGGTGGTGCAAAAGGAGTAACCCAAAGTAGCAGTAGAACTTGTGCTAAGTTCACCTGGAGAAGTACTACCACCACACCTGATGGTCCTCCGCCACTCTTATTGCTGTGTTCCAGTGGAAGGGAGTGAGTGCCGGTGAAATTGCAGGCGCATGAGACATAACATCCCCGTCTCTGGACGATGTATGCAATACAATGTGACATAAAGTCATCTTGTACTTTTGTGGAGAGGACTTGAGACATATTGCCGTTGTCTATGGGTGGCAGTTATCACTTAACATCAAGTGGACCGTCAGATCGTGCCAACACCCGAATTACTAAAAAAAAAGGGAGAGGAGAACAACAAATATATGCTGCATTTAAAACATATGCTAACCTAGCACTCGATTTTCTCTTCAAATATGTCTAAGCTATAAAAATATAATGTAAGTCGATAAAACCATAATGAAAGTTACATTCTATGCTGTGATAGTTTTTTTTTTACAATTATTGAGATTTTTACATTCCTTTATTATGAAAAATATAAAATGTTAATGTAAATGGGAACAAAACTAACTACATGTTTTTTTATACTTGGATTATATTTTATCAAAGTAGTTTACATGAAACTACAAAAATTTATCTATAAATACAACTTCATCATCTAGTGGGAATATTATTCTGAAAGAGGCTGTCAGCCATACCAACTAAATTCTTATAATTTATAATTTGAATTCTTGAACAGCAAGAAAGATGTTTTAAATTCTCAAATTTACTTTTAAAGCATGTATCCTGGACACCACAGGTTGTTCGGCCACAACCAAAAGGCTGTTCACATCAGAAGCCTTCAAGATCTGGTTGTCAATCTGCTGGACTCTACTCTGTTTGGCAGATTTGGGACTCGGTTTTCTGTCATCATTCTCTGGTGAATTCAAGTGTGCAAATGCTGCAGCTACTAATCCTGAAACAATGGAATAGCTAATTTTATATGAAAATTATGACAATAAATACTTTTTATTGTGCACCAAAGAAAACAAGAAAATCTCAAGATATTATCACTATTAAAATGGGTGCAATGGCCGGCATTATCACTAAAAGTGATCTTTTCCATGCAAACTTTCCTAAAGCTTTCAAAATAAAAGATGAGGGGGAGAGGAAGCTATCGTAAGACAGATACTAATATTTGAAGAAAATAATTATTTAAATAATATTCAGGTAGTAGAGTAATCAGAAAATTTGTATTTCCCTTTGGGAACATAGCTAAAGCTAATAAAGTGTATAGTTTAGAAACGAATAGAAAAAAAATGGGTAATAATGTCATTAAATTGGGTGTTTTGGGCAACACTTGGTTAGAAAATGTTGTTTTATTTACCTGGTTCATCTTTCACATTTGTGTTGGGTATTGTTTCGGACATGTTTCTGTTGAGCTCTACATTGTCCTTCATCACGATAGTAGCTCCTGAGCTGGAATACTTGCGGAGCGATCCCTTCGTACCTAACCTCCAAATTACGGATCCGCTGAATTTCAACATCTAGAACAATAATTACCGATGTGTTATCTTATATCAGCAGATATTAAGTAAACAATCGTGTTAAATCTGTGTCTGTAAACCAAGTTTACTAAATATTGATCAAAATATAAGATATACCGTGTCTTACATCACGACTCACAAGAATTATTTATCAACAAAATTACGATTCTATCGATGAATGGTAACAGCCTTCCACTCAGTTTTTACCTTTTAGAAAATAATACTTCAATATTTTCGACAAATTTTAAGTTATTAGTCCATTTACGAAACTCAGAAAATCTATTTATCTTTTTGACAGCATGACAGAATATGTCAGTCAATTAATCAATTGGGCCATTAAACAGGATAAAATTTTTAAAAAAATTCATGTATTTTGTAACAAAATCGCTTATGGCGCATTTCGGATTTCAGAACACTTTTTTGTTGTTCGCACGTCTATAATTCCAGAATTCAAATGTACTTTTATACATATTTTATTTGGTAAAGGACGAACTGTACCTATACTATTTTTCAACCTATGACATAATTTCTCGACTCTGAAATCTGTGGTTGCAGATTTTTACCATAGACTAGTAGGAAAGAAGGACTAGTGATGTTTGATGTTCTGTAATGAGTGTATCGATAAAATATTGATTTATATTGAAGGTCATGGCACAATAATTGACCTATTAACCTATATATAAATAAAATACTAACAAAACATTACAAAACAAAAATTATGTCTCATTTATTTCTCTTTCTATTGATGTAGGTGATAGAACGAGCGGACAGCTGATGTTAAGTGGTAACCGCCGCCCATAGGCAACAGCAATACGACTCAAGTCCTCTCCACCCAGTTAGGTACGAGATGACTCAAGTCGCATTGAGTAGAGTCCATCACCCCGAGACGGGGATGTTACGTCTCATGCGCATGCATTTCACCGGCACCCACTCCCTTCCACCGGAACACAGCAACACGAGTGCACTGCTTGGCGGCAAATTACCAGGTGTGGTGGCAGTACTTCTCGGGGTGAACTTGACACAAGTTCTACTGCTACTTTGGGTTGCTCCTTTCACACTACCCGGGGGATATGTGTAGGAATTCAAAAGGTTATCATCTACGGACGTGAGCAACGTGGACCCCCAAGTATAATATTTACGAAATAACTATTAAAATTAATAAAACCAATTGAGATACTAAAACGTTTGAAAACTATTCTATATTTTTTCACACATGTATTATATAACAAGTATCATCTTACCCATTCTATTTGAAATAGAATATAGCATGAAATAATTTAAAAATAAATATTTAAATAGTGTAAAAAGTACGATGGAGATTATTGGGCTGTTTACCGGCTTAAAATCCTCAATGTCGATAAAAATATTGACAGCTGCATACGACCCACAACACTATTACTTGCAAACGCTGTTCGTGGGTGGATGTTTTGTTGTGATTTTTGTTGATAACTTGCAAAATACAGTGAAACCGGCATCGATATCAGCAAAATGGTAAGTAACTGAAACAGGTCATCGATCACATCCACAGTAAAAACAGTATCAAAGTCGAAATTACGACTAAGTTCAAATGTATGAAACGTAAAATCCTAACGAATATTTTCCTTTTTCGCTATTTATTAGTATTACAATCTTTTGTGAAACAATCTTAGTCATCTTTATCTCACGTTGATACAAAGTTGATGTTTATTGAAAAGGCGGAAAAATTAAGCTTGGTAAAAATAATTTGTTCTACCTTCCAAGTGTATTATAATTAATTTACGTCCCTGAAGGGTTCTTATCATTTTTGCCCTTTTGATACTCCCAAGTGGCGTAACTTGAGTAAGGAATTCTTATCTATCTCCAATAATAGTTATAATTTCCGAATGGTAGGACAATATGTTTGGTCTATAAAATTGTCTGTTAAGATGTGAGAAAGCTTTTGATACATATGTTTTTCATTTAGATGGTTACATAGCTTAGTTGGTAGGAACAGCACATATAAAGAATTTCGTGTTTGTTTCCACCTGATGACAGCATTGCTTGTAGAGACCTCAGTCATTGTATCTCAAGAAGATCCCCCATTGTATTTTTGTAGTTACAGTACATATTTATCATATTTTTTATACTTCAAGAGTTATTGAACAGTATTTCAAAATATAGTATATCTACCTATGCCATCAAGATGAATCTCTTGTACATGTTATTCCACAGGCACTCATACTAATCTATCCAGAATTTTGCTAAATAATGCTCTGCTGCTTATTCAGAAAGTAGTTATCTAGGAAAACTAAAAACTTACTTGCCTGAATTGATTTAAGGTTAGAATAGACACTTTTTGCCTGTGTGATATTTGGTGGGCCACCACTCATTAAGACACCACTGGAACTGGATTTGGTTAAACTTTCCATCTCTTCCCAATATGTTCTTTGGAATCCAGGAAAAAGATAAAACTCTGATCCAATTGAAATTTTATTCTTATTGAGGGTAGCTCACCTTTTAAACATTAAAATACATTTTTACACATTTATGTGCTAATACTTCTTTGGCAAACAATGACTAAATTGTATCTTTGTAGACAACAGCCTTTGATGATGATGTATTCCTAAATGAGATTAAAGAATAGCAAAAAAGAGTATGAAATAGGCTGATACTTCAAAAATTGTAATAAAAATCATTTTTCATAGGGAAAGCAAAAGCTAACCATAATATCTATCATCCATCCAGTGAAATAAAAACTTCTTATACTAAATTCTAACATGGAAACTATATCATAAAATGAAGGGTCAATTAAAAATAAAGTCACCATTTGTGCGTCAATCAACAAAAATAGCCTGTGAATGTATTTTCAGTTTCATTTTACTGTGTGGAAAACTTCAGATGAGATTGATGATAGGCATCGTTAATTAACTCCAACGGAAGTCCCATGCTTTGAGAGAAAACAGTTTATTTTTAACTGTTACAAATGTGTGGTCATTTTTAACTATGTTTTATTTCTCAGCGATGGTGTATTTCTCTTAGAGTGAAAGGAAAGATGTTTAAAATTTATTTAACACTTTTTATTTATAGTCTGTTAGAAACATATTTCCATAGGTTTCTTTGTTTTAATGATATTATGGTGTTCCTGATTGTCATCAATCATGTCTGTGCATGTGGGTCGTCAGCTCAACTTGGTGGTGAGGAATTAGATTGGCTCCTCACCAACACCAGTTCCTAAAGTAGCTATGGACCATTCCTTAACTTATTGTTATCTTTGGAATTTTTTATTTATTTTAATCAGGCAACACAGTAAATATTATATATACATCCAGGACCCATATAAATATATATTTATGATAATGTTTTTGCTGTGATTATAAAAAAGGGTTTCCATCATCAGTACTTAGTCAGCATTTAACTATGAAAAGCCATAATTATTAAAGCCAAATTTATTAATTTTTTTCTATTCTTTTGCTAAAGACTGGCTATTTTTATTTTAATGAAAAGATTGAATGTTTTTTACTACTACCTAATGAGGCAGTATCTTAGAGTTAAACAACAATGTCATATGACCTTTTCCCTGAACGATAGTGTGTTATGTTTCTTGGGCCTGTAATTTCCGTGATCCCTTCAACGCTTCCTGGCGGAATATGTCATGGTGACAGTACTTCCCGGACATTCCCTACACCAAATGTTACAAAAAACAACATTTCAGCTCAGTTGATTTCCACAGATAACTAATAACAATTAACGGTTTTGTGTAGGCGGGGGCAGATGGCGTAGGTGCGCTGTAAGCGCGTCCCGCTGCCCGCCCCGCCCCCCGCCGGCTGAGATCCCGGTAAGTGTCACCTACCATAACTGACACCTTGTTAAGTGAGTAGTACCAGTTGGTTCACTGACTCTCTATAACATGCGCGGTGAAAGGATAAAAGTGCGCTTCAAATAGGCTTCTCTCGTGCACTTGACACTAGCCTTAAAAAATTTTCACCGGGCGCCACGCTATTTAGTCGTAAACATAGCTATGAAAGTTTATACATTTTTTATAATAATAATAATAATCATTAATTTTATTTCGGAACAAGTCCATATTACAAAATACAAAATACACAATATCACACACATTATATTACAATAAACTATTATATTATTTATGATTAACATCATGGTGCACCGCTAACCAGTGTCTGAAGAAACTGTTATCCGGGCATTCGGTAGCAGTTTTCAAAATAAGGTTTTAAGTGTATATGTTATTTATTATTCTATTAGATCATTTTGAACGGCGGCGGCGGCCTCAAGGAGCTCTAGATGGAACACCCCACCAATTGTTTGAAAAGGTAAGCGTTATTTAACAGTACAATTTCATTGTCTTGTGTTTTGGGGGTCTCTTGGCTGTTCTTCCCATGGAGGGTCGGATAGGGTTTGAACCGGCTAGGCTTAGCTATAATTACGCGTGACCTTACCTATATGTTGAAATACTGATGTTTCCAAATAAAATTTTTACTTTCAAATCCGTTGCGTACTTTTAAAGATGTAAGCATACATAGGGACAGACAGACACAGCGGGAAGCGACTTTGTTTTATATAATGATATTAAAACGGAAGTAAAACTTAAAACAGTGGGATATATCTCATAGGCTTATAAAAAAAATTATGTTGCGCGGAGGGACATAACGACAACACTTGATGGTAACACTGGATTTTTGCTCTCCGCCTAATTTCCGTACCGCGGGCTTATGTGTGAAATCTATTCTTAAGGAGCAAACTAAAATGCTAACCTATCTAGCACTTGGAACCTTCAAAATGCGCTAAGTACTGAATGTCTGAATTTACGGCTATAACTTTGCTTTAGTACTGAATATAACATAAACCACGTTCCACAAGCTACTTTGTAGGTACAGTACTTACGAACTAACTTTCACGTGCCATGCAAAGTTACAATGAAGCATAAAGAATAGAAATAAAAAACCTACTTCTATCCTTTCCGTATGTAATGGGTTCGAACTAAAATACCTGGTTTTCTTAGTATTTATTTATACGTAGTTATTTATTTATACGTCTGTATAAATAAATATTTGTGGACATTTCACACAGCGCCATCTAGCCCCAAAGTAAGCTAAGCATAGCTTGTATCATGGGAACCAGACAACTGGTATAATACTTATATCCTTTTTTTTGTGAATACATGTATATAATACATATCAACACCCAGACACAGAACAAACATCTATCACAAATGTTTGTCCTGGGTGGGAATAGAACCCACGACCTATAGCGCAGAAGGCAGGGTTACTACCAACTGAGCTGTGAGGCCAGGCACTATAAATGTGTGTACACTAGTTGTTATATTACAGACTGAGAAATGTAAAATAGAATTAAAAATAATTTGTCGGTGGTTCGAATATAACTTTACCAAATCGTCCAGTTTAATATTCAATTGAATTAGATCGCAAAGCTTTCCCGTACCAAAGCAACCATCAACTCTAAATGAAGCAAGTAATGTACCGTGTTTGTGCGCGCACCCGTCTGGGTGTCGGGTCGATACAGGGGGTTCGAGCCCCGACCTACACACTGAATGCGTCCCCTTGGGCTAGACGCTTTCGTTAGCTATTGCGGGATGGTTGAACTTTTGACTGGCATTTCGTATATCAGGGGGTGATTTTATTTTATTACAAAATTTTCTGATTTATGTCCGTATCATAAGTTAAAATTGCAGGAATTCATATAAAATTATTAAAGTATGTACATATAATAATAATATAGTAAGACAATTCACGAAAAGCCATCTAGCCCCAAACTAAGCATAGCTTGTACTATGGGAACCAGACAACTGATAGAAATACATATATACTTATTTTTGTATATACTTATACATACATAGTAACACCCAGACACAGAACAAACATCTAATTAGTCACACAAACATTTGTCCTGAGTGGGAATCGAACCCACGACCTACAGAAGTCAGTTACTACCAACTTATTATGAGGCCTGTTCAATGTTTGGGATCTATTAGTAACGTAATGCATTGATGTGTGAAACTCATTAAAACCCGCTAGGGAATCTCAGAGAGGTTCACAGATTCGACTAGATTGTATTGGTAATGGATAAATGGAATTGCATCGATCGCTTCTGTTAGCGCCCCCTGTCCGCTGATGTGTCGGCAACTATTTAAAGAAGATCTGCGGATAATGTGTAGTGTCGGTGACAAGGCCTTTCGTCTGGTGCGTACACACTTGCGTAACGTAGCCTTATGAATGAAGGGGTTGAGCTATACTGATAAAAGATGCGCATGACTGGCGTATAGCACAGTTGGTAGTATCCCTGCCTTCTGCGCTGTCGGTCGTGGGTTCGATTCCCACCCAGTACAAACATTTATGTGACGAATATATTTTGTTCTGTGTCTGGGTGTTGATATGTATTATATGTATGTATTTACGAGAAAAGTGTATATGTATCATAGCAGTTGTCGGGGTCACAAGATACAAGCTATGCTTAGCTTACTTTAGGGCTAGATGGAGCTGTGTGAAATGTCCACCAATATTTATTTATTATTTATATTTACTGTTTTTTTTGTGTTTTCGATACTTTTTTCCGTCTGTAGTGCGCATAATCATCACATAATTCAGACACTTGCTAGATATCATATCATATTGACAACACATCCTACTGGGCTGTTAAGAATGCAATTAGAGGGACGTCAGTTCTCCTCCCTTCAACATAAATAACGTTTTCATCGTCTATAGATTATGCCCCCTCGCGAAACAACGCGTCTGTAACAGAGTTATCCCCTGCGTTTATTAGATGTGCATCTCGGCAGGGTGAAAGCGTTCCGGACCGAAAACGTACCGACGCCGACGGTCTCTTTGATAACATTTCGGGCTTCCATCCGCGGAAAACGAATTCTCTGTGGCAGCATTATAATGCTTTTTAGTGAATTCGTGGAAAAATGTTGTGAATTTGCAATATGTTGTACAGTGCAACATTTATTTGCTACACAAATGTACAATTATAGAATAATATCGGTGGACATTTCGCACACAGCGCCATCTAGCTCCAAAGTAAGCTAAGCATAGCTTGTATCATGGGAACCAGACAGGGAACCAGACAACTGATATAATACTTGTACACTTTTTAGTAAATACGTACATAATACATATTAACACCCAGACGCATACCAAACATCTATGTTCGTTACACAAATATTAGTCTTGGGTGGGAATCGAACCCACGACGTACAGCACACAAAGCAGGGTTGCTGCTAACTGAGCTGTGAGGCCTTGAATCATCCATGATAAATTATAATATATAAATTGTTAAAAATTAATTTAAATGCTCTGTGCGAAATCCGTTGATAACTGTAGACTCAGCGCTAATACGAGCCATCTAGCAAATATTTGATCAAATCCTTGCGTAACGTCAAACAACAATGGCCTTCGCGACAATTAGTTGAACAATGAAGCCGCTACCCTATTCAACTCACCCCAAACGTGCCCGACCCGCGTGCCTCGTGCCTCGGCGTACACGTGATTAGAAACGTATGACTGTATTGCTCTCAGAACTACGCTGAGGATCTATTTTCATCAGTCAATAATTTCCTTTTAATAATAAATCGTTATTTGGTCGTCCTAATAGAATCAGTACAAAAACGTAAAATAATACTTATTGTATAAGAAGTATGTGCTAACTAAGACCTAAACTAACTGTGAATTGTGTGTACAGGTTCATGAGACATTCCACCTCACGTCTCAAGAGTTACGGGCGCATACGATGCGTCTTGGGTCTTGTCGTACCTATTAGGGGAGGACCCAAGTCGCATCGGTTGTTATGGGCCGAGGTTACCACTTAACACCAGGTGGGCCGTCGGCTAGTTCCGTACCTGTATCACATAAAAAAAAAACCTTTTTGAAAGTATAATTTTGAATAATCTGCAGAATATTTGTAATGATGCAGTTTATTCAAAATTGAAATTTATGAATGTTTTTTATTTACTAGTTTTATCAGTTTCATAGACACATGATCTATGGTACATTCAGCGCGAGTCTATACATATATTTGATCAACCCCTAAGTAATACCTGTCGGGTGCAGTGCGTGTCGTCAGAACACTGCAGTTAACGTAATTTCCGTTCTGATTTTTTCCCCTGCATTTCGTATGCGACGGTGGCCATTTCCTTTGGCGTCACGTGATCTGCATACATTACTGTCTGATATTAGCCAACTTTGTTTATAATTATTGGTGGACAATTCACACAGCGCCATCTAGCCCCAAACTAAGCATAGCTTGTACTATGGGAACCAGACAACTGATAGAATACATATTTGTATATTTTTTGTAAATACCTACATATTAACACCCAGACAAAACAAGCATCTGTATTCGTCACACAAATGTTTGTACTGGGTGTGAATCGAACCCACGACCTACAGCGCAGAAGGCAGTGTTACCACCAACTGAGCTGTGAGGTTTGTCTTCAGTTTTCATTTTATATCGCTTCAGGTCAAATTAGGCCTTATTTAACTTAGTTCTACTTGGTGTCTAGAACCTTGTCTCTCTTCAGTATTTTTTTATGTGATGAGGTTACCGAACACGCAGACGGCCCACCTGGTGTTGTGGTAACAACCGCCTATAAAAAGCAATAAGACTTGGGTCCTCCCCTGCTTTTGAACAAGACTCAAGTCGCATCATATGCGTCCGTAACTCTGAGATGGAGGTGGAGTGTCTAATGCCCTGTAATTTCACGGCAATCACACCTTTTAAGCCGGAAAATAAGTATGGTAGCAGTACTTCCCACGACGAAAACGGCATAAGTTCTACCTAAAAAAACTTTGTTCTACTGTCTTCAGTATTATGTTGTTCAACTTATGCCTGTTGAGTCTTGTATCTTCAGATATAAGAAAGTTTTATTATCAATAATAAATATTACATTATCGTAATTTTCGTTTTCTCACCAATCCGAACACCTATTTCACACCGCCCACCATAATCGTTACTTTTATGAGGTCGGCTTTGCTGAATTCAGGACAGTACACTCCCTAAAAACGGTCGATTTTACTCTTGTCCAGATAGCAATCATGCACCCTTATAAGCCACATATTAAAATAATTATCTTTTAGGTTTTAGTAAGTCTGTGGCTGGGTGTTGACATGTATACATGCATATATGTACGTATATATTTTGACCAAAAAAAAAAATATAGATTATAGAGAATTATAAAAATTATCAGTTGTCTGGTTCCCATGGTACAAGCTATGCTTAGCTTACTTTGGGACTAGATGATGGCATTGTGAGAAATGTCCAGCAATATGTATTTATATTTTGGTTTGTACTTTATTCAATAAAATTTAAATCTTGATGTAACTTAATTTCTGAAATGTGAACATAAAGAAGACTATTCTTTTTTCTGCATCAGCGTTCGCGTAAAAGATTTTAAAGTAGCTTCATTTACCAATTAGGCGTTTTATTCTAAACGTGTCATAGGATCGTCATAGCAATTGGTATTCAGTAGATATACTGTTGGCCCATTTCGCGGGAAGGCTTCATCCAACCTTGCGAGTTATTCGCTTAGGAAACCGTACAGTCCACAAGTGTTTGTTTATCCTTTGAGCCGAGCTACGATAATCGAGTCGGTATTGATCGCCACACGGACTACACACGTTTATACATTTATGCTGAGATACTGCAGTACCCTTTGTAGGGACAATGCAGTACATTTCGGAATAACATTATTTGGGAAATAGGTAGACGAAAGTAGTTCTGTATGAAGAAAGACTTCCTACAATTTGGATTGATATCATTATGTGAAATAACCTAAAACGATTGACAAATACAGATAATGCTCGCGAGTATCGTTTTCGTTCCCATAAATTTCACTACAAAAGAAAATTTTGCGCTTCAGAAAAAGACTGTGATAGCAAAAATTTTGCCAACGCTCCTCCAAGTTGCTAAAACGGCGTTGTGAGCTTCATAACAGTTTAGATCCACTGGATATTCATTATATTAAATTGCCTCGCTGGAGAACAAGCGGTCCCTATAGCGTCGTACTGACGATACACCGATGACTTTATTGATGATGATAACAAAGTCGGTGTAATGAAAGTGCCCGGTAACAGCCCTCTACGTAAAAAACAACGCCCTCGCACTCTCTACCCCCCATTCAAGCTCGCTGCGACCGCACCTCATCCCTAGCTTCCCCCTGTTATTCTACGCCAATCTAATTTATCCCTTCACGCTGTCGTTTAAAGCTGTTTTTCATATGTGGGCATATTTGTTTGACGACGTTATAGAAATTGCTAGCATTTGTCGGTAGACACCGACGGCACAGGGGAAAATGGGTTCTGTTTCTACGTAGCGGATGCTAGTGTTGCTTGGGCTGCGTGCGCACATACGCAGCCTCCCCCCAGGGTTGGCGCGGTCGATCCTTCCAGTCGCCTCGCCGGCGTGGCCCGGACTACTTCCCGGACGAATCGATCCTCGGACAAAATTAAATTAACAAAAACAAATCCACATTTTCCTTTCACCGGAAAGGAAAATTGTCGGAGTCTTCGGTGAAAATTGTTTCGCGTTTTTAACTCAGACGTTAATTTCGTTGAGAATTTTTAGTGCTTTTGTGTCGCCATATTATTAGAGATATTAGATGTCGAACGATTCGGCTGAGTGATGTAATGTGTGGTGTGATCTAGTGGATCATCAGTGACGTCTTCCATTCGCGAATTGTCTGCAAAACCCTAGCTTAGTTCAACCGGCTTAGTTGTATACGGTTCTTCAGTATTATTTTAATAAATTGAGGCAGGAGTATTTTGTGACGAGGTACTGTTTGGCAATTTTGATGTATTGGATATCGTCCTGTGCCGTATCCTGCTTGTAGTTAGGTTAGCAATTGTGACAGCAACGCTTTGTCTGTGTGAGACAAATTATAAGCTTAGTGACGGCGACGGTATGCGGAAGTGAGTCAGTCCAATGCATTCTATCGATCTGTTATATAATTTGAAGGGAAGCGGCTCCGGAGTGACCTTGAGAGACTGATAATGTGGAACTGATCATTTTATCTTTCTTTATTCTGTTCGTTATGACTCTTATAGGGGTCGGTGTCTATCTATGTCGTTTTTTGACGTTAGTGAATCCTTGAAAACCAATTAAATTATTATTGTTAGGTTATCTTTGAAGTTGCTTTGGGTCCTTTTGTCCGTTTTTTCTTTGTGATAAGCATATACAGGGCATAGCACAGCCTTTGTTCGTCCGAAAACCCTAAGAACCGGGACACAGCCGAGCTGTCTCAGCTTTTAACGCAGTTCAAAAATAAGTCTGTACCTAGATTATAGTACCTATCTACTATGTCTATTTTTGTTGATTATACTTATAATTTTATGAATCAGAGATAAGCATTGTATGTTTTGTACTCACTTGCATGGCGTCAATAAATATTTGAGCATTTTTTTCGTACATTTGCCTCCGAGTCTCACGAAGGACACATATAATTAATTAATAGCATTCCAACGAGACCATCATTGTAATATTATTCAGTCAATGTCTTAATGACTTTAATATACGCAAATAGACGCCACATTAACCTGCAATGCTTTCTGAATCATCTTTCCAGTTTGTTGTGACGGTACGTAACAATATACAACCGTTTTCTTAGTGTCAACAACAATCTGACGAAAACTTTTCTTAGCATTAACGTAATTCTCATTCATCCATATGGATACGGCAAGAGTCAAATAATTACGTAACTGTTTATGTACTCAATTTTGTAATTTTCGGTTTAAGTTCACCCTAAGTTTCTTATTATATTAGATCATTATATTTACACTATTTTATTTACAGTTATAATAATTATATCAACGAACATGAAGCGAATACTCGTCTTTCATTACAATTTATCTGAGTGACCAATGATTTCTTTCTCATATGACCACGCCACCTGGGTTGGTATGGTACCTAATAATCAATCTATAATAGCATTTAGAACCTGTGGGTTGTCAATACAACTGTTTACGGTCGCAATGCGCAAGTCTGCCGACTCGCCGGCGGCGCCTCGACCCTGGCTCCTCGCCAGAACATCTTGTCGTAGATGGCATTTCATATTCCACAATGGTGGATGGATCAGGAATTTTAATGGTCACCTTCGCCAGTTCATTTGATTTGATTTGACTGCGTGGAATTCCTTCTGAATTGATTGGAACTTCTGTATTTTTATTTGTTTAGTCACGACATTTATTGTACGTGTTTTGGTTTCATATCTATTTCAAACCTTTTTATAGCTGCCTTCAGTTTGTTTCAATGTCAAATACATGTCTTTTGATGATTTCAGTTGCTTTCACTCAAATTTTGTATTTAACTTCAATTACTTGGTACTTCAAGTTATTGAAGTATCAACTTCAATAATTTCGGAACAATTTTTCTCTTTCTAGCTTAGTATCATAATTTTTTTTGCACAGGTGGGACTTTAACCTACAACGTTTCTTTTCTAATTGTCTGTGTATCCTCGTCGAGGGTTGGATAGGATTTGAACTGGCGTGAAACTAAGAAATAAGCACGTTTGATCTTGTAATTTTTAAATTGACAAATTTTACCTTTACAATCTGTTGCTTGACGAATAAAATTTAAATGAATTGTTTGTCTGTTGTTTATACCGGCCTCGTATTGGTCATGTGCTATCAATTGTGCCACCGGACAGTCGACTTCATGGAAGAAATTGAATAATTAGCTTCCCGCCGAGGTGAAACATATTATGGAAAAAAAAATCAAGACTGCTTCAAGGTGCTTTCTTGGACCTATTTTTTTCCATCATTGCTTTGCGCTTGGTATGCTTACTACTCATGTTTCTCCAGTAATAATATTATTTCTAAGTTTACACACACAGTTCACAGTTTATATGAGAACTTACTGTTGCAACACCATAAATCGAGAGCAGTAGAACTCTCGCCAAGTTCGTCCGGGGAAGTACTGCCACCATGCCCTTTTCTGCCGCCAAGCAGTGACACATTCGCGTTACTGTGTTCCGGTTTGAAAGGTGTGGTTGCTGGTGAAATTACAGGCACATGAGACATTCCACCTTCACGTCTCACATTTACGGGCGCATACGATGCGACTTGGGTTTTGTCATACCTACTTTGGGAGGACCCAAGTCGCATCGGCTGTTATGGGCCGAGGTTACCACTTAACACCAGGTGGGCCGTCGGCTCGTTCCGTAAATGTATTACATAAAAAAAAAAAAAAAAAAAAAAAAAAAAAAAAAAAAAAAAAAAAAAATCGTCTTCCCCAAGACTCAAGTTGACTCGACAGTGTGAAACATTTCAGTCCTGTTTAATGGCACTCGCTGGCAATGTGTGTAATATTGCTGTAATATCCATTAGTTCATCGTCCGGTAAGAGGGTGTGTCGATGTGTTCATTAAACTGAAACGTTATTAACGATTTGTAGTTCACTCTTAGCCATTATAAAACATAATATTAAAGAATGTTATCTCACTCCGTTACTGACGCATTATTTACTGGAATACTTGTTATCATTTAAGATGGAAATAATTTTTATTGCAGTCACGTCTTGTCCAACCTTTCACTGTTTATCATTGCAGAAAGATTACATCTTCTTGCGAAAATCTCTGAAGATAACATTTGTTTTGCTATCTTACAGATTACATGTTTCAACCTTGTCACAGAAAGTCCACATGAGACATTCCATCTGCACGTCTCAGAGTTCACGAGCATACGATGCGACTCGGGTCTTGTCCTAAGTAGAGGGGGACCCAAATCGTATTCCTTGAGGTTACCACTTAACACCAGGTGGGACATGTGCTCGTTCCATAACTTTATCGCATAAAAATATTTACAACAAGTGTTGCGTGTAAGAAAAACCGTAAATCTTCCCATGCGTATCCTCCACGCGCCGTGGAATTATGCACATTTGTTTACAAATAGTGATTCAGAGCATGGTATGTCTCGCAGTGAACCCACATTTACTCATCAACGTGGGTATGTAATTCACTATGTATATAACAACACATTTGACAGGCCTCACAGCTCAGTTCGTAGTAACTCTGCCTTCTGCGCTGTAGGTCGTGGCTTCGATTCCCACCAGGACAAACATTTACGTGACGAATATACATGTTTGTTCTGTGTCTGGGTGTTGATATGTACGTCATAAAAACTACATTCTTTCAGTTGTCTGGTTCCCATAGTACAAGCTATGCTTAGAGCTAGATGGCGCTGTGTTAATTATCTACCAATATTATTATTACATATGAAATCAACAGAGTAAGCGCCAGAGTAACTGTAAGACTTAATTGTGCACTTTGTCGGCATGTAAGTGTTGTATTGTACGTTGCGTCGCACTCGTCACGAGTGGCACGTGAAGTTGGAAAGTGGTATGTGCGTTAACACAGCAACTAATACCAGTTACTTTATGGTACAACATTATAATTGTTTGTGAAATACCGGACGAGATCTGCACAAAAGAGAAACCGCCGAAAACTGTAAATTCCCACATAATAATACGATTGGTGGACAATTCACACAGCGCCATCTAGCCCCAAACTAAGCATAGCTTGTACCTGTATGTACTATGGGAAGCAGACGGCTGATAGAATACATATATACTTTTTTTGTAAATACTTTCACATAATACATATTAACACCCAATAAAATAATTGTTCTTGTGCCTAAGTCAACTAAGAGAACAGTGTTAAATACGAGAATTGCATTCCCTATACCACAATGATAATGGTAAATGATTCGTTCTCAACTATCCATGTAGATATTTACAAAATCTAAAATAGAAATTACGTCTTATTCTACATATGTATGTAAATTCTGCTGGGTGGTTTTTTTATGGATTCCATTCGTTATGGATGATTGCAAGTAAAACCGCGGCAATGACTTATACGTTTTCCTACATGATGTGATATGTTGATTACAATTTCCATTACCTTATTATCTTCTGACAACCCTCACCAACAAATTCACATTTAGTTTAATCTAGAAGCTAGGTGTTTCAAAATAGTATTCCTAAGAGCAGCGTTTGCCTTTTATGACTCAAATTGGTATGAAATTTCAAACTTGTTGATCAAACTTTCAATCTTCAAGACGTCTCCTGTATAAATTCTCGGTTCCGTAACGCCCCTATTTCGAATTAACACAAAACAGATGCAGTGGTAAACGAACTCTGAATCTTTGGTAAACATGCGGTTGAAACAATATCCCACCATATCGCCTTCGATTGCGCGCGCGCTCAGTCAGTCAGTTACCGCTCCGCGCGGGAACTGCGAGCATTGCCGCCATTCCAATTTCAAATGTATTCGAATTTCAAATGAGTACCGAATTTGAATTTCGCGATCGTGTTTAGTTTTTTTTTTTACGGCCAGTGGTATTCGAGACTTTGTATTTTATTATCTGTGATGATTGATTATTTTACTGTAGATACTGTTATTGTCTATATCGTCGTTATGATTAGAAATCGTTTCGCGTGAGTGGACTGATACAAGACTATAATGGATTGTGTGTGGTGTTGTGAATACCTCCGATGATTTCAGGCACCGTTGGTTCGTAAGGCGGTTGTATCGATTGCTGTACGGTTAACTTGATCCATAGGTAATTTAATTTAATTATTCTATTAGTGGCACTTATTAGGGGAAACGCATCACTGTTATTTAAGCAGTATATATTTACACTCGCACTGTTTTTTGGTTGTCGGTAAATGGTAAAATGTCGTAATGTTGAAAATGTCTTATAAATTTCCATACACACTCTTCTCAAAAAATTTGACTTATTTTAATTTATCGTAATGAAACGATTACATTTGATATAAGTATAGGTTTTTAGTACGTTTTTCATGTTGTTCATTTTGTTCGTATAAGTTTGTCCTGACTGTCGAAGTTAGGAATTCATTTGCTGAAATAAAGTCTCCGAAACCTGAGTTATTTGTGGGAAAATAATGGCAGCACTGAGCTCGTCACTTGTCACGTGTACATTCCCACGATATTGTAACCCACTAGATGAAAAATGGTTCATTGCGACATTTCTTACCACTTCGGGATAAAGGGCGTGATTCAGTTTGTGCGTTGGTATCATAGTAGTTTTCAAACTATATAAAACTTCATAAAAAATAGGGTAGTTTAGAAAATCTACGATATTCATGTAATTGTATCGTTCCATGCCTTTGTTAGCCCGGTGCTATTGTCTAACAGTGGCTCATTTAGAAAAGAGCATAGTTAAGAGTATATTTACATTCACTTCGTTTCTCACGCGTTAAAAGAACTTCCGGAACGCTCATATCCCTTAAAACGTCATTTGTCACGACTAGAAAAGGCACTTTAGAGTATGAAGACGTGTATACGACCGGATGTCTGTAGGGAGTCATTTCCAGTCCTCTGTTCGTTTCTATCGTATATATATCGTATCTATAAGTATAACCCATACGACCCTAGTCTTAGAACTCGAAATTCCATAATTATAAAATGTTAGCTTCTCGATCGGTGTTCTATATCTGACTTATTGATGACTATTCTGACTGGCCTCCCAGTTGGTAGTAACCCTGCCTTCTGCGCTGTAGGTCGTGGGTTCGATTCCCACCCAGGACAAACATTTGTGTGACGAATATAGATGTATGTTCTGTGTCTGGGTGTCAATATGGATGTATGTATTTAAACAAGTATTACATCAGTTGTCTCGTTCCTATGATACATGCTATGCTTAGCTTAGTTTGGGGCTAGATGGCGCTGTGTGAAATGTCCCCCAGTATTATTATTATATCTGATCAGAACCTCAACAGTGGTTTCCGAATTTATGTGATGGTTGAATGTTAATGGTTAATGGTTGCCGGAAATGTAATGCTGAACGGAGTGTCTGTTGGGTGTAATTATACACTCTTGTTTACACAGGCTATCAAATTGAGGTGAATAATGTGGTGATTGAAGTATTAAACTTGTTATATCGACTTGGGTCTGTTGTACCTAAGTAGGGGAGGATTCATGTCGTATCTTGTTGTGGACAGAAGTTACCATTTAACACCAGGTGGGTCATCTGCTCCTCAACTTCATCACATAAAACGCAGGATAGAATGCGACTATTAATGTATCTCTAGATTTTATCCTGTGCTTGGTGGGGAAGGAATTGTATTGTTAATAAATAAAAACTTGTGAGATGATAAATTTCAAAAAAGAATTGTGTTATTTTTACCGTACATACTACTCTGGATATGTACTAATGTAAGTATATAAAGATGATCACCGTTTCTTTAAATATTATGAATTGGACCTGGTTGTTTAAATCAGACAAAAGAAATGCTTACATAACATTTATATTAATACGATCTGTACTCTTGTTATTAATTTATCAGAAGCGTTTTAATGACTTTATCATTGCCTTCCTTATTTTATCAGAATTAGATACTTCAGAGATCACGGTTGATTTGAGCCTTATTGTTATTATTAATCATCTAATTCAAATTAATGTCCCAATAACAATAATTATACAGAAGAACTGAAACTGGGTGAAATCCATTCTTTCTTTTCAAAAGATTTGTCCTTTTTTCATTACCTCTATTCTTCGGTATCAATAATTGTTCTCTGAGATCATGCTGCATATTAACATATTATGAAAATACAAGATCAATAGAGATAACATTAAATTTACTTCAGTCAAGTTATTCACAATTTCTTCCGTCCGACAGCCAGGAAATGAATCATTGATTGATTTCTTCTCGGAATTTGCAAACACAATTGGTCCATGACGCTTATTTACATCACAAATTATTTCGCTCTACATAACCCGCTTGTTTATACCTTTTTGTCTCGCCTTTCTTCGAAGTGAAATTCTTTGCTTCGTCTGCGGTCTTGACCTAGGTCTTCGGCTTTTTACAACTGTGATTATCACAAAGACGGTGACCACTTTCCATCACATGGAATGTAAGTACACTCGCTAGCTTTTATCATAAAATCTTAACATATCATTTATTCAGTAACAATCGTATCTAAAATAACTTCAAACACAAGATTACAATTAAATTAAATATAAAACGGTAAGTACACATGCAATTAAAATAATAAATGTCAAATATTAAATGCAATTAAAATAGTATATTTTATGTCAATAAAAAATTTAAATAATATTCAATATTCAAAAAAAAATTTTTTTTTCATCCGTTTCGTACACTTTCATACAATAAATAATACATATGATAAGTAAACGCTTACTTATTGTTAAGTATGTTTATTTGTACAAGCGAGTAGTTTTTCGATCATCTACTGTTATATAAGTAATCATATTTTCTGTTTTGTGATAAATTAGATAATTTATGTAATCTATTACCAACAGAATTATCCATCTAGCTAAATCTATTCATATTATACAATACATATCATTTGTTTCAAAAACAACTCAACTCAAAATCAAGAACAATTAACTTTATATTTAATAATAAATAATAATAAATTTTGTTTCGGAACAAGTCCATATTACAAAATACAAAAATACACAATATCACACACATTATTACAATAAATTATTATATTATTTATGATTAACATTATGATTATTATATTATTGTATATTATATATATAATATTCTATATTATTATTTGTATATTCTATTTATGTTATAATATTCTATTGTATCTTGCAACGAATCAATGTGCTCATGTCAGTCGTGTTATCGGAAACCAAGTTACGAAATATGATTTAGTTTCATCTCGAGTCAAACTCACCGCAGTAGTGAGTCATATGATTGGAACAAACAAAGATTATAGTAAGAGTAAACGGGTCATCACAACGTGTCTGCTGGTTAATTTTAACTGCACTCTACAATATCTGTGATGTCATTGCTGTTTATACTTGAGACAGTGGTACTCTAGAACGGCTTGTCTAGAAATAGAATAGTGTGTATAATTAGTTTATTGTCATATTAGAAACAGTAAAAAAACAGAAGATAGATAGATGACACTTTATTGCCTTCTTATTGACTTTTTTTAACTTTCAAGCCATAAACTTTTTTTTTAGTTGTGTAATAAATGTATTTAGTCGCGAATTTGTGCGATACCACTTATTCTGTTCTATTCGAGTCACTGGTTCGAGAGAACCAGTGACTGATGATGAAATCTGACTGAAATCTGACACTGAGTGATGAAAGGATTTTAAGTGCGCCGCAAAGACGCACCTTTCGTGCACTTGAAACATGTATTCGAATTTTTAGTACTAGGACATGTCGGTTTCCTCACGATGTTTTCCTTCACCGTTTTGAGAACGTAGGTATAGCGCACACAAGTCTTTCAATGGAAAACTCATAGGTGCACGTCGGGATTTGAACCGGCGACCTCCGAATTGAAACTTGGGGTCAGTACCACTAGACCACCACGCTCTTAATGTGCAATGCAATGCAAATTGTGCAATGCCACCTGAAAATCTAGGTTTACTTGGATAAGTATAGTGTCTTTAGGCATCCATTGTTATTACGTAAGTGTCCAATAATCAAAGCTTCAGAAACTTATTTCGAACACACATGGGGGTATTTTGAGACATAGCTACTTGCAACGATATAAATATACCATTTGTATGCCTGCTACTAAAACACCTGTGTAACACAAATATATAGATAACATTCAATTATAGACTACAAAACTACACTAATAATGAAAGCCGAAATTAGAGCCAAACAAATCATGTAAATGATGGCATAGCTAGCCAGCCATTACACTTTCTCTACTAATTATAAAACAGTTTTTAGCACCACAGCTTATCGTAATAGTGAATCAATACTGTTTATGTCGGCTATATCTACAGACAATTCTTCATTTTCTCGTTTGCTATACGTACTTTTAAAAGTTATTCGATAGTGTGGTTTCCGGTGAAATGACAGGCACATGAGACATTCCACCTACACGTCTCAGAGTTACGGGCGTATACGATGTGACTTGGATCTTGTCCTACCTAGTAGGGGAGGACCCAAATCGCATCGGTTGTTATGGGCCGAGGTTATCACAACACCAGGTAAGCCGTCGGCTCGTTCCGTAACTGTATTAAATAAAAAATAGGCTGGCCTCACAGCTCAGTTGGTAGTAACCCTGCCTTCTGCGCTGTAGGTCTTGGGTACGATTCCCACCCATGACAAACATTTATGTGACGAACATTGATATTTGTTCTGTGTGTGGTTGTTAATATGTATTATATTTATGTATTTAAAAAATATGATTAAGTATTATATCAGTTGTCTAGTTCCCATGATAGAAGTCAATGGCAAAAATTATATCGCTAAATGTCCTACAAACGTAAACTAAAACGGGCAAATAATCAAAGAATTCATTCGTAACATTTTTTACTAGATATGTATGGGCATACACATATCGCTATCGGACTTGCGTGCAGGTGATACAGGCGTCTGCTTGTCTCACAGATATCGGACCAATAGATTACTTTTGATCAATATAATTGATTCGTAGTTGTGTCTATATTAAGCTTTGTCTGTGAGCGTTGTCTTCTTTGAGTTCACTGCTTGCTTTATCCTTTTTTTAACTTTCACTTTTACTGGATCCACTGTTTATAATGTTATATATAGACTGGCTCTGTTTATTTGGTTTAGGTAGTTTGTTTGAGCTAGCATCTGGTACTGAAATGCCTACAGTATATTCTACTTTTAGGCGTTGTACTTTCAGATATATTGCGATGAGATTATTTTGTGAAAACTATAGATAGATACTCTTTATTGTACACCATAGAAAGAAAGAACATTTTTACAGAGAAAATAAATTATAAAGTTATACGCAGAATAGGCGGCATTATCACCAAAAGTGATCTCTTCCATGCAACCTTTGGATGGACAGGATATAGGGAAAACATTTGACGGCGGTGTACATATATAGGACTATTGTATACATATAAGTTATAAAACATAATTATAACCATGGTTTGATTCCAATATTATAACTCATTCAACCGAGCGATTCAAATGGAACCTGACACTCAAGTAACCGACTCGCTTACTTAGATTGCACATAGTGTAAGCCGATATTCATCAAGGTATTGACTCTCAAATATAGCTCAGTCGTCGTCGTATCTAAAACGTATCGTAGACGGAATTTCCCTTCTGCACAGATAGTATCCGTGAGATAATCTGGAGTATGCAAATTGGTAATCTTTTTACCTCAATAACAGCAAGTGACCTGTTTAACGCGATTGCAAATAAGTTTCGGATTCTTTTCTAGTGGTCGAGAAAGCCTTCGCAAAGGTTTTTCTCATAATCCAGTATAACGTATCACGCGAATTTAATTTAATGACAATTTTAGATGTAACGTAGCAATATATCGATTGTTTTTTTTACTAAATATATGTAGCAAGTATATTTAAATCCGCAACTTCAGTATATATAAATTAATATTGAATGCTTCGGCATTCACAAAATAAAAGGACAAAAGAAGCTACTTGACGACGGGTAAGCGCTTAATGTGTCTTTTGCAAAAACCCAAAATTATCGATACACAGACTCCTTAAATATTTTCATTGGTATCAAAATGGATAAAAAACAATAGAAGTGGGTTGTTTCTAAAGTGTATTTATAATAAGTAGGTGTTCCAGAAGCTTTGAGAAACTAGAGCGGAGCTGAGAACAAACGGGTAAAGCTCGAATGATTTGTGTTCAAACTAGATGAAACAGTTGTTTGTATAAAAGTAACGAGTCTGTCAGAAAGAAAGGAAACGTTGCTACGGTCCCACATATCTCTTCGGTGTCATGAGAAAAATATGTCGTGTATTGTTTTAAGTATAACGCAGATGTTATTCCAAATGATACTGCCTGGCCGCAACACTGCCGTCAAGGATGTAGTCTGGAATAGAGCTGAAAGTAATTGACAATCACGTTTTGCATAAATGCATTTTCCATCTTTATATTTCGCTGCTTATCAAACATACTCTCTAGTACTGTTTATTTGAACTTCATTTCTAATTCTAATCTTAAGTTTGTAAAAGCTTTATAAACCTGTAGTAGTTTATGTAATATTATCTTCATTATATCACCTACTTCTATTATTATACCACAATCGCCGATGTATTGTCTCATGAACTCCTACATTATCAGATGCATTAGCATGTTCTGTCGACCTCTACATATTACCTCATCGACTGGATGACTCAATCTCTGGCGCCTCATATTGAAGGTAGAATTAAGGTTTTATCCCCCTATTAGGAAGATATTTTGAAATTACCTGTCTGGCAACGCGGTGAATGTAGGCTGCAACGTTGCCTCCAGCGTCGGCGATAAATTATCACTTATGACTCTGCCAACTGGCTTGGTATGAACCCGGTTGAAAGTATTATCAATCACGCTAACTGAAAGTGAGAATCACTTGTTTATGATGTTAGAGTAAAATATATTAAAAATAAATATAGGTGGACATTTCACACAGCGCCATCTAGCCCTAAAGTAAGCTAAACATAGGTTGTTTCATCGGAACCAGACAACTGATATAATACTTAAATACTTTTTTATGTAAATATATACAATATAACACATATCAACACCCAGACAGAAGAAATACCTATGTTCGTCACACAAATGTTTGTCCTGGGTGGGAATCGAACCCACGACCTACAGCGCAGAAGGCAGGGTACCAACTGAGCTTCGAGGCCAGTCATAGCAGTCATCAAAAGAAGCCTAGATGCGCAACGGAGCTTATTTAAACAGCAACAGCACTTAATGACGTATAAGATTTAAGCCTTTTCTCCGATGAGGCCAACTGAGCCTCAGTGGGCCACTTCATATCGTGTGAGTACTATCGCATTGAGGACGTGACAAGTGGTGAGCACATCGCCGCCATTGCTTTTCACAAATAACGCGAACGCCAACTCGTTATCCCCTAAATTATTTTTTTATAGTATTAGGCAACTTATTTAATAACCTTTGAGTAACAATAAATAAATGACTTCAATGTTACTTAACTGAACAAAAATACCTAACTTTAATTTTAAATATTTGACACAGTTTTAGTTTAAATGTCTTTCTTTTCTTGACTTTCACTTGATATTATCAATTCGTCTCAGCGAAATATCGTGATTGCTAATCGAAAATTCTAATTCTCCGCCATCATAAAGAGAAATGAATTTGGCATTATTGTCTCCTTAATGTCTTTGCAATGCTATGGCCTATTTCAATAACTCCCAAGTTTAATAGCTTAGTTATTCTCTGTCTATGTTACAACATCGCCCACTACTATTTAGTTTCCATCCTACTAATATTATAAACGTGAGTTTGTATGGATGCCTGTTACTCTTTCACGCTCAAACGGCTGAATGGATTGAGATGAAATTTGGTACCAAGATAGCTTATATCCTGGATTAACTATATCTATCCCGGAAAAGTGCAGTGTTCCCGTGAGGTTACTTATTCACCGCGGGTAACGCCGCGGGGCGCAGCTAATCTTAACCTCACTAAGTAGAACGTTGTTCTGTTCAACCTACACTCCTGTTTGATATGCATTGTTAGGACCTTCAGTCGCCTTGTTTGGCGTCTGCGGTCACGTCATGTTGTCGATTTTGATGTATTTGCATACTTATCTCCTATCGCATAACAGGTGGTCAAATTTTTATCAGGCGTTCTTAATGTAATCAGTTGATACATTTAGCAGTCATTTTGAATGTGTTTATTGACTTCCGGTTAACAGAATTGCTAATTATGGTTAGGTATGTATTATTCTAATCGACTGTAGCAATTAACATTGTCGGATGTACATTATTGCGATTATCATTTTATTGCATAAAATACCTTAGAATAAAACTATTAATGCCCCCGTAAATTATTAAATCTCTAAAATCAACCATATCTGTTTTTCTAAGTGGAAAAAGTGTGTTCAGTTCACTTTATTCATATTTGAAACTTTGAACGGCTGTAAAGTCCTAAAGTTTCGATTTTTCACATACGTCTATGTTGATTGCTACAGTCGTAATGTTTAAAGCTTGTTTTTATGTGGTAGTGTTGCGGTAGGAGCTGTATGGCCCACCTGGTGTTAAGTGGTAACCTCTGCCAGTAAGCAATCCGACTTTTGATTCTTGAGGGATGTTTCCGATTTAATGTAACGAATCAATTTCCGAAAGGACGCCTGATAGCCGTGAATCGAGGGCTTTCCTTCCGATCTTCGTTTTGGCTAACCTTTTTGTACTTGACCCCTTCTGACAGGAAATTTGGTTTGCTGAGTGCTTCCTGACAGAAACTGAGTATCTATCACAAATTCCTAAATGTTATGATGTGTCAGCACTAGCAAAATATACATAAAAAGATTGCATAGAAGTATTCAGCAGGTATTTCACTATTGTCTTACTCGTCAATGTTAATAATTCTGCGTATTCATTGTTAATTAATTCTGTCAGTTACACTGTGTACTATAGCGCTGATTGTATACGCATATTATGGTTTTGTTATCATTTTTTATCATGTTTTCGCGTTGTGATATTCTTCGGTGAAAGTTTTCCATTTCTTTTGTTTCTCAACATTACAGTCTTATATCAATCTCAAACATGTTTTTGAAATGATAAATTACACAAAATTGATGCATCGTAATAATCTTGTGTTATTCGTGTTCTGAGATTAGTGGAAAAGTAATCAAACTACTTTCATTTGAATTCACATCAAATCAAATTTATCTTCAGACAGACTAATTTATATTTCATTTAATTCACTTTCGGTATCGTGGGATGCTTACATTTTATTAACTTTCGTTTTTTCTTCCGTTCAAACAAATCTTAAATCAAACACTTCATTCATTAGATTATCAATCTTGATAAGTTGGTACTAAACAATGAGTTTCATTTTAAAGTATTGGCGATATGTACATCACGAAACACGTTTACCATTATCTATAATTTCGATTAGGCTTATATTTTTATCATATAATTGAAGGAACGGTAGTGGACCAACGTTGTTAAATCTGACAACCCGAATCCACTGTAGAAGGAAGGCCCACGTCTGATAAGTAAGTTTATGCTAGAGGCAACATAAATATATTTTTGTTTTTCCATTCGTTCCTGGATCTCCTTCATTCAATGGTCTTTAAGTTTCATTCATTAGTAGAAACTTTACTTTTAATTGATCTTCTCCGTGTCGTACGTCGAAAGGTTCTCTCGGTATCGTGAGAAATGTTTGTCTGATGGCGTTCGTTATAAATACAGTATCAAGCAAAAGTCCCAAGTATGCCTTGTATGTATGTGTATGTAACACTTCTACATTGTAATTATGCGGTTCACACATTACATTGATCATTGTTTGAATTTTTATACCATGTTTTGAATTAGCTTCCTTAATCTGGTTATTTCGTAACTATTGTTATGTATCATTAGCTAAGAATATTCTTGACTTTATTGTTTCCTACACCCAACAAATGTGAATTAACCCCTTTCGTAGTGAAGTCTATGACCTGTAATTTCGGCAAGTAACTGAATTACACAGCTTTAAAAATGGTCTTTAGATACATATTTTTAATTTTTTTTTTTTTATTAATTTGCCATATGTACTCTCGTCTTTCAGTTAGATCTTTCAGTTGTATATGACATGTTAAATAAACGTTTTAGAATATTTAACTTTCAAAATGGGACAGTGTCCTGCTATTAATATAAAAGTCCTTAAGCTTATATGAAAAACTCAGTATAATATGTAAACCTTTATTAAACACTAGTTGTTGCCCGCGACTTCGTCCGCATGGAATTCGGTTTTATCGCGCACCCCTATTTTATCCCTTGGAAAAGTAACCTAAGTTACTCCTTATAACATCAGCTATCTGCCAGTGAAAGTCCCGTTAAAATCGGTCCAGCCGTTCCGGAGATTAGCCGGAACAAACTGACAGACCGACAAAAATTGTAAAAAAATGTTGTTTTGGTATATGTACCGTGTATCCATAATGTGCATAGTAAAAAACGGTTATTTTAATATTACAATCAGACACTCCAATTTTATTTATTTGTATAGATATACAAGCCTCAAATCTGCTAAAGAGAATGAACTTCTCAATACACGAGAATTATAAATTCACCCCTTTTAATTGCAATTCACCGCAAGCTACTCCCGTTTTGAATAATGATCAGAGTCTCTTTCTTTTTGAGCTATTTCACCTACAACAGTCAATGAACCAGCCTTCAAGTAATATTTGAATTGAGAAATTGATAAAATTTTACGACCACTTCTTCCAGAATAAATTAAACACGATGAATTACTTTTGCGTGTGTAGCTATTACTAATTATGAGATACCTTATAATAATCGTTGTGTAATTTCCACGCTTCTCGTGTGCCATCTGCTTTTTATCACCGCTCATGCGGTAACTATTCAAATTAGTCTTGAAGTGTGCTCACATGTGCAAAAGTGAAATTTGCAATTTATATGAATTTGCATAAAAGTTCTGAAAAATGGTAATTTATTAAATTAATTTTAACATGAATAAGACTGAGTTGCAATAGGGTAGGGTTTACTGAACTTTATATGAAATTTAAAACAGCTCTTGTCAGTCGCCTCGTCTCAACAGTAACAAGAGGATACATTATTACCACAAATAAATTACTTTCGTTGAAAGTAATAAAAAGTATGTTCTAGGGGTAATTTGATAGTACGGAACCCTTAGATATATGTGAATTTGAAGTAATCGACACATTTGTGCGTTAATTACTTTTGTTTCATCACTTTGTAGGTTTGTACACAGTAGCGTTTTATTATGTATGAAAGCACTTGTTACTTTCTTTCGTATACTCGGTTATTATTAAGACATATAACAGAAAGAAAAAATCCCAGCAATAAGCGAATGGCTTAGAAACATAGATTAAGTAACGCGAATTCAGGAGGTTGTAAACCATCGCCTTTGGGAGGTGGTTTATAATTAATGGATGAACCATGAAAGAACAAGATAAGAAACCAAACGGGTCACGGGGTACGGGATAGACGACAGTATTCCGACTCCTGCTGTGAAAGATATTATCACTATCAGCTCCATGATATAAATAGTTTCTAAAGCCATGAAACCAATAATTCCTTCCTTCGAAGTGCAATTGGTGGTAGCCTGAACTGATCCAAACTGAATCACAGGAAGGTGATGCAACATTCGTTCCACCTACTCGAGATAGATTCAATATTTGCGTGAAGGTCGTTCAAAATTGGAGGTTAGCCGCAATGCAGCAATGTATAATGCAGTCCCAAACCGAAGATCCCAAGTCTACAGTTTGAATATAACAAATGTAATTACTAATGCGACTGTGAATGATACACTTCTGAAGTCATGGGTTGCAAAGTTTCAATTTGCCACCGACTAGCTGTTGTAAGGATTTTTATAGTTCAGTAAGCATTTTGTGTAACTTGTGCACTGGGACTTAGTAATGGATCCTGTTGCGACCTGTCACAGCTTTTTCCTTGTCGCAAAAAGAGCACCACACAACAGGCATGGAACTCAGCATTTTATATATAAATAGATAAGTAAATAAATATAGGGGATATTTCACATAGTGCCATCTCGCCTCGAATTACCTATGTATTTATTTTGTAAATACATATTTACATATTAAGACCCAGACACAGAACAAACATCTGTCTTCGTAACACGTTTGTCCTGGGTGGAAATGGAACCCACTACCTGCAGGCAGGGTTACTACCAAATGAGCTGTGTTTCGAGTCGATGATAGTAACAGATATAACAGCAAATAAACTGATAATTTTAAGGTTCCTCACTTTAGTGTTCTCAAAGATAATTTAGTTCCAATATGTAAGGTGTAGTAACTATTCAAATGAATTGTAGTTTTTGTTATTCATAAATCATTGTTACTCATCATAATTTCGTTATAAAGGGAGTAGAAAATTTCCGTTTACATAGTATTTCTTTTTCCATCACCTCACATCTGTATTATCGTTTCGTCACGGCATGCTTCAGCTATTATAACATCTTTCGTCACACCGGCGAGATAATTTATATATCTTATGTTTACTTTCTCTTTCACACACAAATTCACTTTAGTAGATTTAATGTTGATTATGTATCTTAGATAGTTTGTGCATGTTTTTTTCACGCCATTTTTCTCCTTCTGTTGAGAGGCTATAGTTTTGTTCATTTTGACACTATTATAAACATATTTGTAATTCAATAAAATTTAGCAGTAGCGGAATATGTCAGTAATGTGACGTCATCGTTAGACGGCTGTGGCTGATTTGGTTGGAATAAATCCTGTCTGCGAATAGGGAGGGTTGGTTTGGATCCCCGGTTGGATCAAATTATTGTGATTATCAAAAGCATGACTTTGAGAACCTAAGCATTTGCTTGTGTGGCATTGGAACTGCAGTACTTAATTTCTACGTTTTATTTGTATTAATATGAAAAACAAAACGTCATGCAAACATAAATGTAAACGCTTTCTTTCTATGCCTATTCATTATCATTATCTCAAGAATTGTTGTTAGTAAAATTATTCTATTATTCTGAAATCAGGGCTTTTTGTCTAACTAATCTTAACAAAAAAAAAGTCTCATTAACCTTGCAACTTTATATACAATACAGTATTTTTTACACTGCCATTATCGCTGTTTCTCATATCGCTTATGATCATAATTTTAATGATCTTCATCAGCGTATTGTGATCGTCAACATGATAATAAAGCAACTCGTCTATCACTCGATGTCGGTCTAGACTCAGCTTCTCACTCCAATTACTGTAATGGCCGGGTGCATCGCGAAATTCCATAACCACACTTTCACCGTTGTAAAGTGCCCGCTTTGCTTTCATGTGCCTAATGGCTGTACACGCCTCGTTGTTTCTTTTCGCTGTTCTTCTCTTCATTGACCTTTGCCTCTCGACAAGCTGTTAACTTAGCCTCTTCTATTCAACACTGGTTTATGGTCCATGAATATATAATAATAATAATTCCTTATTGGAAAGACACAGGTGAAACTTAATACATACGTTGTTTGCAAAAATTGCTGTGAATCCAAAGGCGGTCTTATCGTATGATACGATTTCTTCCAGACTTCCTTAAACTAAAACTAAAATAAAAGTAAAAGTAATACTCAAAGATTTACCGTTCCTGTGGTTAATGTGTCTTTATCGTTACCATTTAAAACGTAACATCCCTTCAAACAGAGTTCAAATATCCTTGAATTTACAATAATGTTGAACTTACACTCGCTCGCGTTAGGGCGTTCATTCTAACGACTTATTTTCGTGTTGAAGTAACAAACCGCACTATTTTTAAACCATAACTTCCTGCCCAGCGCTTGTTTCGTCAGTCTTACAAATCTGTCACTGTTACTTCAGCGTTTCCTTCTGTCAAACTATATATTACTACCGTCGATACGCGTGGATATCACTTTGGCCATAATCGCACCTATGCATTGAGGTAGAAAGTTGAAATTCCTGTAACCCTCATTTAGTATACTGTACTGTATAAATAAATGGCTATTTGAAAAGTTTTCATATTGTGTCATTTTGTTCGATTGGTATTTCTTCAAAAGCCCTTACGTTTGCCGCACGCCGCAATTATTCCATATAAATTAGCTACTTTGATTAAGAAGCCCGTTCGCTCGTTAGCCTTGGAAGTAAGTGTTTAAAGTTCAATTATGTTTCTTGCTGAAACTTTCCACTTTAATTATTCCCGAACCAAATTTAACTCCTCGTGAGTTTCATCAAAAGATTCTTAAGCGTGATCTACATCATTTACCCAATTAGCGCCAACGGAAATGTTCATATTAACTTGCCGTTATTTCACGAAGAGCAGTGGTACTAACCCCGAGTTTCAATCCGGAGGTTGCCGGTTCGAATCCCGACGTGCACATATGAGTATTTCGATTGAAATATTTATGTGCACAATACCCAAAACGGTGAAGAAAAACATCGTGAGGACGCCGACACGTCGTGGAACTAAAATTTCGAAGACATGTGTCAAGTGCACGAAAGGAGCCTCTTTGAGGCGCACTTAAAATCCTTTCTCTACACCAGTTCGAGAGAACCAGTGACTCGAATAGAATAGGAGCCGGCATTATGTATTGTGAAATGGTGTTTTCTAATTAAAGTCCAATATATGACGAGGACTAATGCCCGGGACACCAAAAAAAGAGGGCGCAATGTAGAAACAACGTATTGTACAATTTGCAAAAGTGATGGAAATTAATCTTATTTATGTACACTATTTACTAATGATTCTTTAAGAAAGCTGTGTTATATTCTTCTAAATCATACAGTGTTTTGTTCATGCTCTACGAGCCAAGTTTAAGTCACGCTATATCGTCTAATCGTCTGTCCAATAATAAAATTGATAGTCTTCACATTTTCTTACATCGGAACTGCTTTCTTGACTTGCCTCATAGCTCAGTTGGTAGTAACGCTGCCTTCTACTCTGTAGATCGTGAGTTAGTTTCCCACCTAGGATAAACATTTGTGAGATGAACATAGATGTTTGTTCTGTGTCTGGATGTTATTTTAGCGTATAGTTAGCGTATTCTATGTATGTATTTACAAAAAAGTATGTAAATATTATTTATTATTAATATTATTATTTTCCAGCGCTGGAATGTACGCTTATTATAAAGCTTATTAAAAATATTCAAACTTTATAAAACTCTCCTCAACAATCTCGTAACTACCGCCTCTTCGCAACGGAACCTACATATTGCACCACTTTACTTAGAGTGAGCTAATTTCCGCGGCTGCGAAATAGCGAAAACGATGCAATATTTAATGTATACCTACAGTGGTTAGTGTTTCGCCAATATTCCGTAAAGTATATAATATATAAAGTATATAATATATATAATATAATATTGGTGGATAATTCAAACAGCGCCATCTAGCCCCAAACTAAGTATAGCTTGTACCTACTATGGGAACCAGACAAGTGGTAGTTTTTTTTTGTACATACATACATATTAACACCCAGACACAGAACAAACATCTCTATTCCACACACAAATCTTTGTCCTGGGTGGGAATCGAACCACGACGTACAGCACAGAAGGCAGGGTTACTACCAACTGAGCTGTGAGGCCAGTCAAATATAATATAATAAATAAATATATAAATTATTTCAATACACAATATTGAACTTTCGGTCGTCGTCTTATTATTTATTGAAACCAACACTTATGTTTACATCAGTACTATTTTGCCTTACTCTATTTCTGATTTTTCTTCTGAGATTCTACCATTATATTACCTAGACGGTGCCAATAAAAATAATGCCAACATCGATTCGAACAGAAAAATAAAAGTGTAGTTAGAATGCCTGAAATCACTGCACTGTGTCCTAGGAACACGCCTAGCCAATGTGTGGCAGAATCAAAGACCTTAATCACCTTACCTGCAATCTACGGTCACTAACCGCGTTACAGCAGCATTATGGTTCTATGGCGGTTACAAAACTATAATTGTGATAGGATTCTGTTTCAGAAGCTCTTTGAACTAAATATTGTTATTTGATTATATATCTACCTTTTTGTATCCTTATAGGTAAAACCTTAATGTAACGAAAATGAAACAACTCGTTTCTCCTGAACTGCTGTTTTGTTAGTACCAGTGATAAGCCCTCACGCAGTCATCCCACTCCGAGGGTTACTTTAGGACAGCAAAAGCGAAGGGCCATCGAAACCTTGTCGCCCAGGGCAGCTACGGAAACGGGTCAAGTAGTCACCCGCTGAATCTGACGACTTTTTGAAGATACTTTAGTGTTGCGAATTGAATACTGTCTACTTGAGTTTAATAGATATTTTTCAACTAATTGGCCTCACAGCTCTCTGCCTTCTCCTCTGTAGGTCGTGGGCTCGATTTTCGCGCAGTACAAACATTTGTGTGACGAAAATAGATGTTTGTTCTGTTTCTGGGTGTTAATGTGTATTTATATGTTTGTATATACAAAAAGTATATAGGTTTTATATCAGTTGTCTGGTTCCCATTGTACAAGCTATGCTTAGTATGGCACTGTGGGAAATGTCCAAATGAGCCATATAAAACACGTTACCCATAAGTTATTGCAACATGAATCCAAATCCCTCTTTCTTAATTTGTCTCATACTTTTAGAAGTCTCATCGTATTGATAAAGCCTGATTCTTCATTGGTCTATCAGTTTTAGAGACGTTCTCGTATTTTATCAGTATCTCGTCGATAGGGTAAAAGTTTTTTTTTTTTTTTTTTTTTTTATGTAATACATTTACGGAACGAGCCGATGGCCCACCTGGTGTTAAGTGGTAACCTCGGCCCATAACAGCCGATGCGACTTGGGTCCTCCCAAAGTAGGTATGACAAGACCCAAGTCGCATCGTATGCGCCCGTAAATGTGAGACGTGTAGGTGGAATGTCTCATGTGCCTGTAATTTCACCGGCAACCACACCTTTCAAACCGGAATACAGTAACGCAAATGCGTCACTGCTTGGCGGCAGAAAAGGGCATGGTGGCAGTACTTCCCCGGACGAACTTGGCGAGACTTCTACTGCTCTTAAGAGTGTTATAAAACAGTTTTATCTAACCTTGGATGTGTCCAACGTAAACAGATATTCTATTTTGAATTTACATTTACAATCTGTTCTTCTGGAAGCAGTGCGTTGTCTATTATACGGTGTCATTAAGCTTTTGCCCATTTACAGTACGTAATTTCATAAACAATGGTCTGGTGTAACATCGTTAAATTTCCACGTCCTAACTCAGACTCATTCATGGCTGTAACATAAACATCTTGCTCGCTACATAATCGCTGTGTTACCGAAAATATCCCAAACTATATCACAAAGCCGTAATAACACTTTTCATCATCTGGCAATGCGCCAAACACAACACGATAACAATAATAAAATGTCAACCACCCAACGAGAGCCCTTAATTCCAAACCTGCTCTAGTTATTGCTGACCTACTTAATTTCAGAAGCGATATATCGATGTTTATTGAATCTGCGATCGTTTAACGGCTGTGAAAATCTCACGTAGTTCTGTAATGGAATGTAGAAGATCGATACGATGCTGTACGGTATCCAATACATCATAGAATCGATGCAATCGCCGCTTGCGTTATTCATAACTGTACACATATAGGTGCTTTCAAATATACAATGACATAAACTTAAAACACAAGTGATCGAAATGAATACCCGGGAGTATTACAAGGCGTACGGTCGTGACGATAACATGGAAAGTCACGAGGTACTCGACAACGTAACCGAGTTCAACGCGAACCAGTTCAAACTGTACGACGACTTCACGACAGACCTTCGTATCAGCTTCAATCCCATGAGGAACAACTACAGTGAGATCAGATGCGACACCAGGAGGAGTGGCGATCCTAACGACTCGGGAGTCGATATGGAAAATGGAAATACACGTTTGTCGTCTAACGAAACTGACCTGGTAAGTTGTAGGTCCGCATGGAATGTCTGAAAGATTGATGACTTGTTAGGTTTCGACTTTCTTTACTGTCTTATATTATTTGAAAAGTTACTAAATCATTGTGCTTCTAACTTGTGCACAATACGACACATTTCGCATCACAATGATTTTATCTCTATTTGAGAAACTCGCACAGAATTGCATTCATTAGGCACTTCATTCCCCACTTAGTTAGGCAATTTATAAATTAAGAGACGCATTGTTTCGGTTCATGCTGTACTAGTATGCCGTGACTGTAATTTATGTCGCCATAATGTCTTAGTAAGTTTTTTGAATAATAAAATTCTTCGTCAATAGAAAACCGTTATCTAAATTTTGAAGGTTGTGTCGAAGCTAAAATCCGCGTGCACAATGAGCCGGATCCAATCTTGCAATTTGCTGGTAATAGCCGACGTCTCCGCCTATTGTGTGGCCCCCGGATGTGTTCCCAGTGGCCCCAGCATTCTGATCAGCTCGTTGGAAACTGACAGGAACTGGCCGCAATTCGTTGAGGCCAACAAGTGTTCAGAAACGCAAATTAATTAATAAGGTTGAGGTTCAACGCTCAATTTGAACTTTATTTAATTGGACCCAAGGTTGTCGGGATAACTATATATATATATCATATATGTGACTACCGATTAACCCTCAAACTGAAAGAATAACTCAGACAACGAAAATTACCTACATACATATGTACTTTAATCATAACTAACTGCTGTCAGTTTAACCGGTTGAAAGGAGAATTCCTAATCAAATAATGCACTAAGGCCCCTTTTCGGGTAATCTTGTCTCGATAAAACAGAGCTTGAAATCCTAAGCGATGCAGTATCTGTAAAACAATGAATTTTTGAATAACCCTAGTAAGGTAACCCAAATAATTCAAACCCCTTTTTATATTAAACAATGTAAATAGGAAGTTGCATCCATTTGTTGATATAAATTATCTTTAAAAGTAAAATCTGAACCTGGGTAAAAAGCACTGAAAAGTTTACTGTTATGTGAGTAGTGATAGGCGTATTTATTTTTAGGGTGCGTAACTAAGATATAGGAGACAAATTCCTATCGTACATAAATTACTTTGTAGTGTCATAGTCGTTGACGGTTTGACCTGGTTGGATCATTGCTTGAGCAATCAGACTGCGTATCGTGTTTCGCTGTCTTAATTCTCCGCGAAGGGAGTCCAATTAATAGCACAAGAGAGTGACGTAATGTGGCTGTAAGTAACATTGTCGCCAGTGAGTCACGCGCCATATGAAGCCCATCCATAACCCCCCATACGGCTGGTCAGACGTGACACACATACAAGGCGCCTTTGTTCCTGTCTGTTTGTCTGTTATTCGAATTGGATAATGTTTTTATGAAGTCTGCAGAATGAAATACTTAATAGAATCTAACTGAATGTTTTTGAAATTTAGCTGCTTATGTCGCGTTGTTTTTGACAGGCCTCAAAGCTCAGTTGGTACCTCTGTCTTCTGCGCTGTAGGTCGTGGGTTCGATTCCCACCCAGGATAAACATTTGTGAGACGAATATACATGTTTGTTGTTCTGTGTCTGGGTATTAATATGTATGTATTTACAAAAAAAGTTTATATGTATTCTATCAGTTGTCTGGTTCCCATAGTACAGTATGCTTACTTTGGAGCTAAATGGCGCTGTGTGAAATGTCCTCCTATATTATATTATTATTATTATTTTTATGAATCCTATCAATAAATAATGCATCGGCCCGAATATCATTACTTGATGTGTTTAGATTGCAAATATTTGAGTAACGGTAATTCAAGGTTTACTCAATAATTGGTACGGTGGAAGACCGAGCAGCGATATTCTTGACTGTTATTAAGAATTATTACACGCATGGTTTCCATTCTCGCGTGCGTGCGTGCTTGTGCTTTTTTCGTTGCTCGACCGACCGGTATTTTTACTGCATCCACAAATAAATACAGCCTTACATACGTACGTTACGGCTCGCTGGCCTTGACCGTAGATTTAATCGCTCGTTTCGGCACTTACTCAGCCGATCACCTCAGGACACTCGAAGAGCCTTGAGCTATTTGCCTAAAGATAATTTAATTACTTTCTCTCGAATTGTTACAGTTGGAGAACGAAGTTATGGTAGATCCCTGGAGCAGTATGGACTCATCGATCTCGCCGTTAACCGATTCGGGACCGTCAGCCAGCGAAGACTGCACTCCTTCCACTTCCTGTGAACCGGCACGACGCCCACCCGTACCGTCTTCCGCTTTCCCACACGACACACGCCGCACTACAGACCCGAAAGACTCCAAACCCAAATCTATTTCCAAACACGTTCCCCCGCAAGACAAGGCGCGTTCACGTGACCTCACTCTCGATTTAGAGACGCTAGAGTCCGATCCCCTCCGCCAGCCACACTTCCTAGACGATGACTACCAGGTTTCTTCCAAATCAACAAACATCGAATGCCGGATACCAAAACCCCACTTCTTAGACCACTCGCCTTCGCCGGACGAGTTCGATGAACGTAGCGATATAACGAATCCTAACTTTTTGGAAGACGAAGTTGACGGCGACGATGGGCAAGCACAAAAAAAAGCCGGTGCCATACCAAAAAGAACACAAAAAGCCAGTTGTTCGTCATATTCACCCCACGAAGAGCGACCACATCGAACTACATATAGGAGCACATTACACTATGGGTTGGAGAGCGCCGCTAGGTCGAGCGAGCGCGATAAGCGTGCTTCCCAACTGTACCGAGGCACGTGGCCGGGCGAGCGTGACGTCTGGACCGGACATGACTCGGCGAGTGTCAGAAGCTTCTCGAGCAACGGTTCCGCCGAATGTCCCCGTACGTCGTCCAATTTAGAAAATAAAATGGAGTGCGTTTGCTCTCTGATATCCCTTCTAAGTTTGTCACCTGAAAACAACGCCGATCTCAGCGGGCCTCTACTGGACATGAGCAGATCTGTAGAAAGCTGCATTGCGATGAGGCAGGCGGGATGTATACCTCTACTGGTGCAGCTGATCCACTCCAAAGTGCCGAGAGAGACTCGAGATCGAGCGGCCAAAGCACTGCGTAACATCATCCACACGCAGACTGATGACAAAGCGGGTAGAAGGGAGGCTAGAGTTTGGAGACTGTTAGAGCAAGTTAGAGAATACTGTTATGTGTTAGAAGACTTAGTTGAAGCTAGGAAAGAAGTGAAGGAGACGGAAGATGATGCTACAAAACATCCGAGCCAAAGTGTCGCCGCTCTGATGAAGCTGTCTTTCGACGAGGAGCACAGACATGTTGTCTGTCAACTCGGAGGATTGCAAGCGTTGGCCGCTTTAGTAAGTGGAGACCAGGCGGCGCACGGAAGCAGAACTGATGATAACACGTGCCTCACAATGAGAAAGTACGCCGGCATGACGCTGACGAATCTCACATTCGGTGATGGTAATAACAAGTCGCTGTTGTGCTCGTTCAAAGATTTCATGTTGGCGCTGGTTGAACAACTGGAGTCACCCAACGATGATATGAGACAAGTATGTAAAATATCTCTTTTGTTACCAGAACTGTGTTTTGATTATTTGTAATGTTAATCTAACAGAACTTTGTATATTTTACAGGTCACAGCGGCAGTATTAAGGAATCTGTCGTGGAGAGCGGATACGAATAGTAAGCAAGTCCTACGAGAAGTTGGAGCAGTTAAAGGGCTCACGAAAGCAGCCATGACGTGCCAAAAGGAGGCCACACTCAAATCGGTCCTCTCAGCATTGTGGAACCTGACAGCTCACTGTTCCATGAACAAAGTAGCTTTGTGTTCCGTCGATGGAGCTCTAGGTTTCCTCGTAGACATGCTTAGCTACAATTCCCCGACTAAGACACTTGCGATCGTGGAGAACGCAGGTGGAATCATGAGAAATGTGTCGAGTCACATTGCTGTCCGAGAAGATTACAGGCAAATTCTCCGGGAGAGAAATTGTTTGAGTGTCTTACTTCAGCACCTGAAGTCTCCGAGTCTCACCGTCGTTAGTAATTCATGCGGAACCTTATGGAATTTATCTGCGAGATGTCCTCAAGATCAGCAGTTTCTGTGGGACCACGGGGCGGTTCCGATGCTCAGAAGCCTCATCCATTCCAAGCATAAGATGATAGCTATGGGCTCAGGAGCTGCTCTCAAAAACTTGCTGAATTCTAAACCTGGAAAGACTCACATAATATCATTAGACACTACTGCGAGGAGCATGAACCTTCCAACTCTTCCAACTCTTGGAGTGCGGAAACAGAAAGCTCTGGAACAGGAGTTAGACCAAAACCTCGCAGAGACGTGTGATAACATCGAACCGGCCACATCACCTTCGACCAGTAACAGAGAAGAGAAGAATCTCTTCACGGCAACAGAACGACAGATTGCAATGAACCTCGAAAGGCATAGAATGACGTCAAGTTCGCCTCTAATGGGTGCACTGACGTCACAAATATCTCTAAGTCACAGCGCACACTTAGCAAGCTATCTCAGCTGCAGCAATACCCTTCTCAAAGGTGCGTTAGTCACCCGGTCAGCTACCGGAAGTGCAGGGAACGTGAACAGGTCAGACAGCAAGGACTCGGTCACAAGTACCCACTCCGATACAGTGTTCGAAAGGGTCATGCGAACGGGGAAAGTTCCAGTGCCTACACCGAGAAACAAGGACTTGATGAAGAGCGAAGCTAACACTGAAGCTTTAAGGACATCTTCGAAACAGCTGGCTAAAGAGAACGCTTTTCTTCGATACCCGACCCAGCCACCGGTCCCTACTCCTAGAAGCACGACTGAGATGAGACCTAACTACACAGAATCCGGTTTTGACGTCGACCAGGATTCTTGCGACCAGCCCATCGATTTCAGTCGGAAATACTCGGACACAAAGGACACGGAACCCGAGGTCGAGAAACCCAAAGCTGACACCAAGAAGTACAAAAAGGAGAGTCCTTACGGTGATTACCAGGAGACGGATCTCGACCAGCCGACCGACTACTCGTTACGTTACGCGGAGCACCAGTCGGAGACGGGGTCGGACTCCGAACCCCCCGGCCCTTCCGTCCACGAGGACACGATCAAGCACTTTGCCACTGAAGGCACGCCTTACGAAACCCCAGTCATATTCTCCACCGCCACGTCCATGTCCGATTTGCGGGTCATCGGCAAAGAGAAAGCGAAGACCGTCTCGAGCGTGAAAGAAAACCCGGAGGTGATGACTCATTCGGACGAAAAAGACACGTGTTCGATAGAGGACCCGCCCAGACACGATAACGACCTGGCGGCGTCTACCCCCCACGGCGCTCCGCCCGCCGACCCGCTGCCGGAAAAGCGCGGCGCATTTGACACCAAATTCAGCTCGGGGATGATCAGTCCAGAAAAGCCAATCAACTACTGCGACGAGGGTACCCCAGGGTACTTCTCAAGGGTTAGCTCCCTGTCCAGTCTCGGGGAGCCGACGGAGGAAGACTGTTTGGCGAAGAGGAACGCGATGGCTACCATCGCTGTTGACCCGACTCCACTTGAAGAACACACGAGCGTCTCCAAGGACCGAGAAGGTAAGTGTTGACGTACATTTATGATAGGATAGGATGGGCACAAAGCTTTGAATTCATTGTAGAAAGTTTAGACCATGGTATTGGCAGAAGTATAATGGGTGCACTGTTGCACATCAGTTACACACACCAATGCAAACGTATTTGTATTATCCGTATGGATATATCGGATCGGAAATGAGGAATCATCTTATTTGGGCAATAATTTTACCTGCGAAAATTGGATTATCCATTGCAGATCTCTGCAACAATGTCTGTTAAATTCGGAGTATACATTGATGTGAAAACTGATTACATGTTTCTTGTTATAGAAAAAGCACTAACTTCGAAGCGTAGTCAACAATTTGTTAAATATTAATCGTCGATTGTTCCAGGCTCTAAGGCAGTGACGTTCGCAACGGACGCTGTGTCCGCGACGGCAGCCGAGGAGAGAGAGGAGGAGGAGACGCGGTACGTGGAGGAGACGCCGCTGATGTTCTCCCGCTGCAGCTCCCTCGGCTCGCTGCCCGAGTGCTCGCACGACGACCAGGGTTCGGTGCTGTCTGAAGTCAGGTACTGTCTCTATGTTCGCCAACTTTTTTTATGTGATTCTGTTCGCGGAACGTTCTGAGGGCCACCTGATGTTAAGTGGTAACCGCTGCCCATAGACAACAGCAATACAACTCAAGTCCCCTCCACCAAAGTACGAGATGCACTAAGTCGGATTGCGTTGCGTCCATCACCCCGAGACGGCGATGTTACGCCTCATGCGCCTGCAATTTCACCGGCACCCACTCACTTCTACTGTCAATCTTTCAATGCTTATTTCAATTGTCTGTATCGTTACTTCTTTTAAGTGTAATCATCACACATAAAAGAACCGCACTCTACGTTGACCTGTCCAACTGATAGCTTATTGTGGACCTACATTGGAGAGAATGACGGTTCAAATTAAATTCCATCGGTAAAATTGAGACAAACCATTGGATTTGAATGAATGCATCTCCAATTTCAAGGGCCCTTTCGTAATCGTCAACTGTGACGTAGACGGGTAACAAATAGTATGCGTTGGTACCAGCCGGCTGACTTCGGGCTGCATCTCCCCGAGTGAGATCCCGGACTCGCCGGGCGTTGTGTCGCCGCCCCCGCGCCGCGCGCTCCCCACGCACCGCACCCCGCACACGCCGCCCACAGGTACTCATACACTAAGGCGCTGCACGGACTGTAGAACTACCCGCTTCGGTGAACTAGCTACGTTTTGGTGACCTCTTCGGGGTAACCCAGGGTTATGTATGTGCAGTTAGAGGAAAGAGTCAAGACGAACTACCGAAAATATATCCTAAAAGATGACGGTAGTGGAGATAGAGATGCGTGTTTAGTTCAGTTTGTTGCCAGCATTATCACCACAAGTATTTACCATCCTCTCACTATATACTTTCTCACTGCAGCGAAATAGATGCTCTGAAAGCTGATCCCATTTGGATACAGAACTTGGGCTTTTATTTTTTTCAATCTGATGGTAAATGCCCATAATGCGTAGTACCTAGTTATAGTAACGCATAGTACCTTCCAGGTCAGCTGTTGTAAGAGGCAAGCGTTAACGAGGCGGGTTTATATGCAAGTCGTAACGTTTTTCTTATAAAAAATAGGACTCAAATCAAATAAATTTTTGTCCTATTGTTCTTCCAGAACCAAACTGCGTGGGCTCAGTGTTCGAAGAGAGGGTGTCCCGTTTCGTGGTGGAACACACTCCCGCGCAGTTCTCGGCGGCCACCAGTCTCAGCTCGCTCACCATCGACAACGAACCGAAACACGAGAGGGTAAGTTGTGCGACTTTGTGCGACTTTATGGGTGTTAGCTTTGTTTTAATACATTATTTTTATAAGTACATATAAAAAAGAAATTACATACGAGACATTCCACCTACACGTCTCAGAGTGACGGGCACATACGCTGCGACTTGGGTCTTGTCGTACCTAGTAGGGGAGGACCCAAGTCGCATCGATGTTATGGGCCGAGGTTACCAGGTCTGCTCATTCCGTAATTATGTCAAATAAAAAAAATAACAATGTATATATATTATTCTATTGTATATATATATTTCAGGAGGTCCTGCCAAAGCTAGCGCGTGTCGACCTGGGTTCGGGTGACATCCCTCTGTGTGACAACCAGCTCAGACCTCTCGAGAATAGGTAACGGCTTGTTATCTCAAAAATTTTAGCATTAGTTTTGAAACGCTTAGTAATTTATATCTGCTAATGTTTCCAGAATGCCATTGCACACTTTGGAGTCGAACATCACTCGGAACGAATGTAATAAAGGTATGTAAGAGCATCATTCTACCGTCAATTTGTTCGCTTAAAACTTGATTGTCCTCATAATTTAAGCGGATTTTCCACGATTATTGAAATTATATAGGGCATTTATAATAATAATAATAATATTGGTGGGCAATTCACACACCGCCATCTAGCCCCAAAATAAGCATAGCTTGTACTATGGGAACCAGACAACTGATAGAATATACTGGTTTTGTAAATACATACATATAATACATATTAACACCCAGACACAGAACAAACATCCATGTTCCTCACACAAATGTTTGTCCTGGGTGGGAATCACCCACGACCTTCAGCGCAGAAGGCAGGGTTACTACCGACTGAACTGTGAGGGCACTTTTGACTTGGTTTTTTACGAAAACTTCCGATTTGGTCTAGGTACGTGATACGTTTATGCTTTTTGTTGTAGTCTTAATTTCTAATTTTTTTTCTGTATTATTTTCGTTTGTACCTAACTGTGTTTTGTGTTGAATAAATGTTTTTTCTTTCGTTCTTATACGTCTTGTCATACTTGATATAAATAACTGACTAGCCATTTCCAGAGCCCCACACACCGAGTGAAGTTTGTAAAGTGTACTTCACGGAGGACACGCCGGCCCTCCTCTCGAAGGCGGGCAGCAACTCCAACCTGTCCGCACTCTCGATCGACTCGGCGCCCCCCGTGCCCCCGCTGCCCCTCTTGCCCCCACTGCCCCCGCTGCCCCCGCTGGGCGCTACGGACGCGCACGACACCTCCGACAGCTCCAACTTGAGCGACGCTGGAGATCTGCTCGAGGAGTGCATACAGAAGGGGATCGCTGAGGTCAGTATCATTATTATTATCTAAAGAAAAGAAAAGAAGAAAAACAAAAACACTCGCTCGGTCTGGATTCGAACCGGCGAGCTTGGGTCTGCCACTGTGCTACCACGCACTCATTGTCAGTCTTGTAGGACCAAGGGGAATAGTAGTCTTCTATTACGTAAGTCAGCATCATTTTTTGAAGACTGTAAGCACAACATGTGGCTCCATGTAGATAATCTATTTATTCAGCAAATTGGGAAACTAAATATTTCAACACTTTCAGGTTGTGAAAAACAAAGGTCCGCCTTCGGACACTTCCACCGGGAATCCTTACAGAGACGATGTTTATGTAAGTCATTTGTAATTCCTGTAAGACTATAAAATGCTTTCCTCCTTTATAATATTATTGTATATTCCTATAATATTATTCATTTATTTATTCAAAGTCAAACACTTCATTTCCATAGAATTCATAAAGAAATGGCTCGGAAACGTCAATAATATTCAAATCATAAGGTCAACGCGTACTTACCGCTAAGTTTGACGCCTGTTTAAACCCTATCCGACCCTCCATGGGGAAGTACAGACAAGAAACCCCTAAAGGAGGGGTATTAATATTATTATATTTCTATGCTCGACCAACTTTTAAGCTAAGCGTGAGAATCAAAAATATTGGTAACATTGAGCTGGGTTCTGCATCAGAGCAAATTTAACTTCATATAAAAATTCAAGACAAACTCAGTTTGGTGTTCAATTTGATGGTAAGTTATGTCATCAACAGAGATCCCTGCCCCCGTACCTGCGCTCCTCCACGGAGACTGTCAAGATGTCGCACGAGTTCGCGAGGGATGTGCGCGACATGTGAGTTTTTATGTATCAAGTTGTTGCTTGGCTCAACTACAGCCGCTTGAACTGTGACGCTCTTTGAAAAACTGGGGAGGCGTCGTTTATCTGAAATTATAAGGTTTTAAATACAAATGTACCTATATCACGTACAACTTTATAGACTATAAATAAATATTAAAATAAGTATTAGTGGACATTTTTTTGAAGGAATTTCTGAGCGGTAGACGAAAATTTAATTCCTCTCTGCCGTTTATTTGTACACCGTCAGTATTTGAGCGAATAGGCTTATGAGGAATTGTGGAGAAAACACTCGGTTTACTTGTAATCATATTATCCAGGGGGAGCGGCGCGAGTTCAGAGTCGCGCAGCCCCGCGCCGCCGCTGCCGCCGCGTCGCGCACACCCATCCGCTCCGGCGCCCGCACCAGCACCGCCGCACACAGGTAACATCATATACAACACCGATCTCCTAATACCTTAAACGTAAAATCATGTGTAAAACCCACCTTCGAGACGGGGTATAAAAAAGTACAATTTGTAATACTGATTCACTTATGTGACGTGTTCACAGGTCCCAAACACGAGAGCCGGTTACCGGTGAAAAGCCAACGTCCAGACAAATCGAGCGGCGAGTGCGATGCGCGCCGCGATTCTCTCAGCTCGCTCAGCCTGGACTCGTTCGGCTCCACCGACCGCGAGATCTTCGAGGAAACCGTTAAAGCAGGACTCTGCAGGTACACGTTTCAGTCCATCATTGTATCATTTTACATCCGGCGGCAGCTATATATATATATATATATCCTGTTCTGTTCTCAGCGTGAACCCGCAAGCGGTGGAGGACGTCAGACGTGGCAAAGCGCACTCGGTGGACCGGCAGAGCCGCGCGGAGTCGCGCCACCCCCGACACCACAAGTCGCTCGACCGCGGTGAGAAGCTGCGACCCCGGAACCACGAGCCGGACTTACAGAGAAACCTCGCCCCCGGCAGGAGTAAGAACGAGCACCGCTCCCATTTCCTCGAACGCAGATCTCGATACGCAGACGACGGGCCGGCCAGTTTACCCGCCTGTATCGACTCGCCGAGACGCCGCGACAGATCCGACTCCCTAAGCTCGTTAAGTAACGATTCCTTCGGATCCACGGATAAGGAGGTCTTCGAGAGATGCGTGCGAATGGGCATGCAACCTCGCCCGGATAAACCCAGAGCGAGAAGTGGAGACAGATTCGACGAGCGCGACAGGAGGCGAAGACGCGACACCAGAGGTGCGCTGGATAGGATGGTCGGGGACGAAGCGAGAGACAGGGCGTTGCTAGAGGAGGTCATAGCGAAAGGGGCCAAAAGGGATCTGAGGGACAGTTCAAAAAACGTCCCGGAGCCGTCTGCGGGACCCGCGCCCGCAGGCGGACTCGACCCCGCGCGCGGAAACACTGGCTCTAACCTACCCGATCTGCCGCACGGCACCGCCGACGCCCTGTCGCCTAATCCGTCCACCGACACCGCCGAGAGCCCGTCGCCCAACGGACCCAAGAAGCGTCTCGACTCGACCGACGAAATATCGCGATCGAACGAGTGTCTCGCTCCCGCATCCGTGAACACCACCATAGAATCTGAGAGAGACGAGTTAAACCGCTCAAACGAATCCTACGCCGACGTGTTAGACGCGTCGTGGAGCGACGGGGAACAACCCTACCACGCGGAAACGTTGACCCGCAAAAATAAACTCCAATACACGGACATAAAGTACGATGTGAAACACGAGGAGCCGTCCCGGCAGGACACGTGGAACGACAACACGTGTCCCGATGACGTCACGTTCCCGACTATCAGCAGCTCCGTGCATTTGGAAGCTTCGATCCGGAGCGAAGCGTTACCGGACTTGTTGGAGCAGAGCGATCCCACGCGTCGCCACTCACGTCCCGACTTGACTAGCCGTCTCGGAGCCGACGGTGCCACCTCGCCCTTAAAAACTAGTCGCCACGAAGCCGACGGCTTCATTTCCTCTATAAAAGTCGCCGAAAGCACCGATAAAATGCAGGACATTGTCGCGGAACCCAATTTTGCATGTCTGATGGACGATGCCGATCTCAAGTTAGACTCGATGTTGTCGGCGGCTATCGAGCGCGAGGCGGCGAGATTGGCTGCGCAGTTGAAGATCTCCACGTACAATATGGAGACCAGCGTCAACTCCCTCACTTCCCTAGACTTGGATCACGTGAAGCCACCGTCGGATTTAGGCAGTCTTTTATCACTGAGCGCGTCGGCCCACTGCGAGGAAACCTCACATTTGAACGTGAAATCGCGGAGTCGCAAGAAATCTCTCCCGGTCGCGTCGATGGTGAAACGCGCCTTAACGAACTCGGCGCACCACGGCAGCTCCGAGCACATGGACAGCAGTCAGGTCAGCTTCCTCGATAACGTAAAGCCCCCGACGGAAATGGAGCACATCGATATGGAGGGCAGCATGATTTCCGTTTCGAGTATAGTGTCGGAGGTGGCAGACACGAGAGATAAACTACCGGTTGTCTTTGACTTTAAGCAACCGATTCAAGATTTCCCTCTCTGCAGTACGTTCGCGAATGTCTTCCACGATCTGGACCAAGTGAACCCCCCGTCGCTGTTCGATGAGATGGCGGAATCTACGTTGGAAATCGAACAGTCGACCGCTCAGCAAATCACTACTCAGCAAACGGCGGTATTCGAAGATTGCCTGTCCACCTTGAACGTAGTCACCGACATTCCCTCCGGCTCCGAAAATTGCACGCCGCTACCCTCGGACGTAAGCAGCGCTGAATCGACACCTAAAAAGCAACGGGATCCCAAATATTTAACCCCTAAAGAGAAGAGGCACGTCGCGAAAGACCGATACCAAACGTACACCATTACAGATACGGTGACGGAAAACGACATCGTTCTGGAAGTGCAAGAAGAGTTCATGACCTGGACTAAAGAGACGGAGAGCGAGCCGTCCGAATACGCGACGGCCACATCGGAACCCAAACTGAAGAGGAAAGTCAGCGCGAAGCAGCGGCGATTGGAAGACCGAGCTAGGTATCAAACGCAGACCGTTGACATCCACAACATTCCGGAAACCTCTCAACCTAGACGCGACCCGACTATAGAGAGTCTTAAACAACGGCTCGCCTCCAAGAAGACTCTAAAACAGAAGCGTTTGGAAGACGCCGAACGGTTCAGAACTAGGACGCTCAGTGAGGATATACCGCCGTCGCCCACCTTCGTCACAAAAGACGCCAACTTCGAGAACTTGGAGACCACGACCGGGTACGACAGCCTGTCGTCCAACGAACCCAATCACCAGCAGATATCCGACGACAGACAAGACGACGAAGTGTTCTCTAGAGACGCGGACAGCGGACACAACGAGGATGATTTCGAACTGAACTCCACTCAAATGCAAACGTACACGAAGAGCTTCCGGAACTATCTGCCGGTCATCGAGAGCCCGGCCGCGGTCGACATGTGTGTCGTCAACAACCTGAAGAACATTGAAATGACGGCCTCGTACCGGCGAGCCATGCACGCCGACAAGAATCAGAATCCCAGCAGCGGCGACTTCGCGAGCTACGAAGGCGACAGCAATTCCGACGATAAAGCCCAGTCGGAGTCCGATACGGAGACTCCGCGCCCCAAACCTAAGATCATCAAACCTACGAGACGAGACGACAGCTTAGATTCTAATGATTCTCTCGACAAAGAGCAAGAAGCGCCGAAAGTGATCAGAGGACGAAAGAAGGCGATGTACGTTTCGCCTTATAGAAGAAGCGCTCCGCCACCCAAGAAGACCGCTACGACTGCGGTCGCTAAAGTGCCGCCAAGGAGCGCCCCCGCAAGGGGACCGAGCACCTCCAAAGCTCAAACCGGTGCCAAAGCTCTAAGCAAAACGCCAGGGGCTTCCAAATCTCCCAGCGCCAACACTTCGCCTAAGAAGTCGATGCCAAACAGATCGCCGGTGAAAGGAGCACAGGCGAAAGCGATAGTGATCCCAGCGGTCGCCGCGAAGCCGCTGCCTTTGGAGAGGCAAGGGACCTTCACGAAAGAGGAGAGCTCGGTGCCCGCGAAGGATCTTCCGATGCCGGCGCCGGACACGAAGGGGGCGGCACAACGTTTCGCGAAGCCGGCGCCGCCACCGTCCAAAGCGAACATCTCCCCGTCCAGACTGCCGCAGTTAAACCGCTACACGCGGCCGGCCGCCACCAAACCGCCCACAAGATCTCCGACGAAAGTCGCAAAGAAACCTGAACCGACGATGAGGAACTCCGCCTCGAGCCACAGCTTGCAGAGCAACGAGAGCGGAAAGACGATCACCATTGCGTCGAGAAGTTCGCGACAAGGCAGCACCTCCAGCGTGAACTCCGTCCAGTCCCCCAAGACTAAGGACGTCGAGAGCAAGATTGCGAATCTGTGGAAGAAGGTCGAGCAAGCGAAGAAGCAGCCGGCGAAAGCGGACAAGAGAGTTTGGATCGAGAGTGACAAAACGGAACAGCCGCGACTCATCAGAAGTTCCACATTCGAAGGGCAGCCGAAACAGGCCCAGGTTTCCACCAAGCAGAAGACCGCCATCGGCATCAGAGTGTCTCAGATCCCCAGTCTGAAGCCCAAGTCTACTACCGGTAGTAAGGTGACGCCTTCGACTAGCGGCAAGAAGCCCGCTCCGGCGCGCGTCTTCGCTCGGAAACCCGTCAACGGACAAGTGATTACGTAAAATTGACAGATAATTTGGATTTATTTAACTGTTGTGTTTTGAACTGTAATTGGAGCATTTTTGCGAGGCAACATATTTTATAACTGATACAGTGATGAAGGTAATGTGTTACCTTGTTATATTGCCTAGTATGTATTTGACTTCATATACTTTTATATACTAATTGATTAATGTATTCGAGCAGCGACGAACAAACATGACAAATGCTTAATCATTTCGTAGTAAACACTTTTCGTAAAATGTTTACGCAATATTTACAACGTTGATTTCTGATTGAGTTTATTTTTAATGGGTTAGTGATTATCATTTATATTTTATGTATATTTGTTGCATTTATTCATTTAGTTTCTAAAATTATATGTTTTTGTTTTTGACTGGAATTTTAGTTTATATCAGGAGTTTTGCATAATATATCGCCGTTTTGGGAGATGTTACTCAGGCGATTAAGTTCCTACATATGTTAAAAATGTAGATCGTTATTATACTCAAGTCATAGAAATCTAAAATATTGGTGCAATACTGTGTATCCTACGCACATTTGTCAATTCAATATACATAAGGTAAAAACGTGCAGGCCTTTTCGCATCACAACCTGACTAGATACATGTTACCTACTAATTACCTACCCACTTACATAGATTGGTATGAAATTATACTTTACCTCGATATTTGTAGAAGGAACGTGAGTTTCCTTTCTAGAAATACGCTACTGGCATAGTGTACATCAATGCACATTGTAAATATACCACGCTTAAATTATATTACGTAAGTTATACATAAAACTATTTGTATATTTTCATAGTTCGAGAAAGTTATCATTCTGGTAAGTTAAAAAGAAGGTAACAATTGAAGCGAGTGGGCGGAAAAGTTAAACCAGTATTGACATAAGCTTAGATTTTGAGTAAGCAATACTGTTTTATGAAAAGACCGCCTATATGCCTCGTATTCTTACGTCTAGTCAGTTTATTTAGATCGGGAATTGGCATAATAGGTTTTTTATTCAAATTGCAACTACCACGCTACAATAAAAATTGAAACATCTCGCTTCCGTAGATGTATTTCAATTTCTTATATCTTAATAAAATTCCATCGATTTTTCATAATAGTGGAATACATTAAATATCCTCAGTACTGATATTTTTAGATATCTTGTAGATGTATACACATTTTTTCGTTCATCTTCAATGTAGTGAATCGCCATCGATTTAATGTCTAAGTTTAGTTAATTTAGAATAAGATGCGTAATTTGATGGTAAATAAATGGATCTTAAATTTATAATGTTTTTGTTTTCCATAGCGCCTTCCCACCGCCCATCCTTGTCTAGCATACTTGATAATACACACATATTAGCCCAAACTATGGGATCTCGACAACGAATATATGCATACCTGCTTATTAAAACCAAGGCACAACATAAATCGTGGATTGGGAATCGAACCCACGACCTACGGCGCAGAAGGTTAAGTTACTACCAGCACTGAGGACAGTCAAAAAAAAATTGTTTTTTACTTTCCTCTGGTACTTCAGTGTTCGTTGACACTTCACTTTACTGCGAGCGGGTGTAAGATTAGCACATTAGGACATGAATAAAACCAATTTTTTAAATGTTGATTGTATGTAAAAAAAAACAATTACATTTAGCATACAACAATTGAAGACAAAAAACGATTCGCCGAAATTCAATAGGTCAAATGCAATCTGTGAGGTAATATATATACTAAAATAAAACCACAGCTTAGTGTACAGCTAAATATCAAGGCTGTGCATTGTCTGGCTTAACATAAGTGTACTATTTCGTAAAATCTAATGTATGAAGAAAACTCCGTTAGCTTTAGCGATCTTCATCCATTAATTACTTTCTATCGGCCGCACTAATGCATCAAGAATCGCTAAAACACGGAGAGTTTACAACAGTATGTGCAACACGCTGAATACGTATATCGTAAAAGTTTATAATTAATAACAAAAACTATAAAACGTAGTAGTAGTAGTAGTAGTTAACCATGAACCCATGCAGAGGTAGTTCGGTACATCACTAAGCACTTCACAGCTAAATTGGACGACACAGTAACGTGACTAAGTCCATTTGTCTGGTCCGCAGACTAAATCCACCAACTTCTATTTAACAACGTGAGCTTAACTAACTGTAGGCCAGGACCACATTGAAACGGAATCATTTCTGCTTGTAGCAATCTTGAGGCATTTGTTTACAGCGGTATTTCATGCCATCCCAAATTATATACGTCTCAACCCTTATTTGTTATCCCTTTTATTGTACATTTAAAGTGAGAGGGATATCAAAATGATCTTCTTAGACTGAGAGAAACCATTTTTCAATCACCCGAAGTAGACATGGCATTTATGAGTTTCAGTTTACTGCTTGTTCCACTATCATGGTTATTTAGACGCGACAAATGGTGAGCACTCACCCATTGCTCCCACGGATTATATTATGACAATATCCGGTTCATATGTTCCTGGCCCGAGTGAACAAATTCTGTAACAGTAGTATGAAGTAAAATGTATCAGCGATGTATATTTACAATAAAGATTGGCGCACAAATTACAATTCTCTTAAAGTATACATTATTCGAATTTTCTCAAAACATTAAGCGAAAAAGCCTATTATTTTATCCTTTTCACGAATCAATCACGACTGGGGTTCCAAATGAATATGCACTTAAAAGCTTCGATGTTCATTGAGCACATCAAAAGATATTATTTTAACACTTGAGTTACTACCGATAAAAGAATCCATATCCTTTTTCAAGCGCAAAATGAATGAAACATAATCAATTCCTTAGAAATAAAATAAATAGGTTCATAATCAATTGAAACCGACATTTCCATACAAACGGTCGATCGAAGCCGTTTCGCCGACAAGACTAGAAACTAAAATAATTTAGAAATTAAAATATAAAAACAAATTACAATTTTCGTTAACGCAATAAAAACGTCACATAATTATGTTCAACTTGTACTAAAAACCTTTGGCAAATAAAAAAAGCCCACAAATATTTTAATAGTACGCACGCAATAATAATCCTTTAGACCGAGTCCAGCGGGCCAAGAATCTAATTTCCCAATGCGGTACCCCAAAAATAAGTATTGAGGTCCATAACTGGCGAAACAAACATAGCTACTGGACCAAAAAAAAAAACAAAAGCGTCGCACATAAAAACTAGAAAAAACAATTCTTGTCAGCTACCATAATTATACGCGCATTGCCGCAACACAACACAGATTCCAAATGTTCGATGTCCAGGATAAAAAACTTACAGAATTTATGTACAAAAATATTTTTTTTCACAATACCGAATACGACAAAAAACTCATCAAAGAATTCTCAAATCTAATCAAATATATAGTGAATGCAATTTAGCTTACAATACATGCACCGGGCTTGTTTCAAGACATGTGATAATATACAGCTGCACTGCACTGTACTGCACAGTAGTTTACGAACCGAATACTACTTTGGAGGTAGTAGTAGCGCATCCCAGCCCGGTGGGAACCTTACGTTTTAAAGACAGATTTAGTTTCAATCTATAACTGTACACTTTCGGGTATTGGGGTAGTATTAGCCGTCTGAATGTCTGATCTTTATCGCTTACAATCGAGTTATCAAAAAAGCACTTCCGATAAAATAGGACCACAATACCCTGTGTTCGACTATATCTAACACCTAAAAGCTAGGGACAAATACGGTCGCAAAGAGGACAACGGTTATTTTCCGTTAATTGCGTGCTAACGACGTAATAATTAGCGCTTCTTCGCTACCTTTATACTGTACTAAAATGACAGTCTCCAATCAAAGCATCCGCTCAGCGGTGCTAGACAAATGTAGAGCCGAGGACTCCAAGGAACTGTTAATGGAGTCCGAAAGAAGAGGCCTACCCAGCAGCGGGTGCCAACAATGACACATGTATTCAAAGAGTAAGTGAATAGTTTGTATGGGTGCGCGGGTATACCGAGTGAAAACATGCATTGTCCCCTTTGCAACGAAATATTACATCGAAACGGTAAATAATTAATTTCGTGATTATAGAATTTTTTGAATAAGTACTATTTTAATATTGAATAATGAAATCCTCTCGCGAGGCGCCTACACACTTATAATGAACGTGATATTCACTGTCCCGAGCTCGCGTGGAACTGACAGCGCTGTGCGGTACTGGTTTTTAATATTGACTTCCTAATAGTGAGACAAACATGCTTAAACGCTAATATTTTTATATATTTTTTTATTATAGACACACAACGATTACACTTGCGATAATTTAGCGAATATTTAACCTAATATTACATGGATCACGTAAATGAGTAAAAATTTAGGTGAAAAACCAGCTACCGCACAGTTGAGGGGGAATCAATCAAGCATGATTGTTCAGGTTGCACGCGCGCCGTCCGAGCGGCAGGGCTCCGCAAACAGCCATCCCGGCCCCGGCCTTCGTCGAACCTAACGTGCTAATCCATACACATAATAAACAAGTCAAATTTTACATAACAATTTTCCTTGCCTCCAGGAAACAGTCTCATTTTCTTTTTCAGAAGTTAGTTCTTAACGGGATACCAACTTGAATGTCTTATTTTTTTGATACCGCAAAAATATTTCAACCCACAGAGTCCCTTATTTCTTAATAGGAAGAAGTATAAACAATGTGTTGGATGAGCAGTTATAGCGGGCGCAGCTCGCTAGCCGCTCGGACAACGCGAATGCAACATAATTATATTTGTATTTAATGAGCACGGAGTCTGTCTGTAGACTGCCGGTGCCGCCGCGTCGGCTGCGCGCACATGCGCACATCTGCCTGCCACTTTTTGTGATTGAAACGCCGAATGTTGCATTTGTATCAATTTTGTCATAATCGTGTCAAAGCCTAATCTCGATAGCTACACACGCGATCTGTTTTCGCTTATCTGACTTTATTATATTCCGCATACACATATTATATCCCCGACTTATAAGTCAATTCGTGTTCAACGAACGTAATACCTAACAGTCTTTGGATACGTTTATCACTAAGACCCCTCACCTCCGGCTTGTAAATAATTCACTCCAAAATATATTTCGGAGATAAATATTTCATTCTTTAACATTTACATCAACACTTTAAGTCTCAGCTTAGTTTCGCTTAAGTAAACTTTTTTGTTTAGTTATAGGAGGCGCGCGAGCGCAGCCATTTGTCGGATAGTCCAAACAGTGGATCCATCTTGCTTTGTACCAACGTTTCGTTGAGTGTGCGGCGGGCGGCCGAGTACGTCACCGGGCGGCCCAGTACGTCACCGGGCGACCGAGTACGTCGCCCGGTGGCCGAGTCACGACACCGGGCGGCCGCCCGCCGCCTGCCTGCTATACACTCTCGGTAAATAACATCGTTTGTTTGTACTCGTTCCTTACATTACACCCTCGACGCTTATAAACTAAATATACAATAAAATATCACAGCACTATCGATTCACTTACGCTATAACCGCGACGCTTTGCGCCCCAATTTACAATTATAAATATAAATAAAAAGGAATCGAAATAGAAATGCAACGAGAACGCCACCCGCCGCGCCGGACGCGAACAACAACTGCAACGCGATCGCCAGATTACAACTAATACACAGCAAAGTTAATCAGTAACTATAGTATGTTGTTGCACCGAAAGAATAGTTTTTGTATAGATTCGTGTACAAAATTTGTCTCAATTCCTCACGACGGCGGCCTCACGACGAAGCGAAATAATAAAATGCAATTAGAAAATAAAAATATTTTTTAGTTATTTACAAAGCACTGTGTTCGTAAAAACTTAGCCTAAAACTTTGGATCGAAACATCGATACTACAACGAAAACGTTTGGGGAAATATTCACCGGTTATTAGCGAGCGGCCTCTCTTGAGCGCTGAGCTCAAAACGACGGCCCTTTCTCTCGCTAACGGTCTAACGGTAAAAACCACGCAATTTTTATCAAATTCACCAACACACCGAAACGCTAATTTTGTCGCCGTCAACTTATCTATATCGTAAAGAAATGGCACATTTTTTTTGATTTTTTTGTTTTTATATTTGAAGCGAGAACTTACAACTATTTATTTCATGAGGTAGCATTATTTATGAATAAATGATATATTTAACCATCTAAGTTTGGTGGGATTTATACGTAATATATGTTAATAACAATAGTAAAATAGCTCCTATGGATACTGAGGTATATATTCGTTAGCTGAGGTAGCTGAGGTAGCTAAGGGAGGGCGGGGGGTGGCAGCCCTTCCGGTCACAACCCGGTAAATATAATTCGAGAGGTTGCCACCGCTCGCCCGTAATAAAATACTATTTAACTATTCAATAATATTCAACGGATTTGTATAACGGTATGTTATAGGGATCAAATGCGCTCTCGTATATCGACTTTCACTCGCCATAACGTATAATATGCAAAGCTTAATTGTGGAGCATTATGTGGGCGTCAATTATAATTCAGAAAGGCGGAACTCTCAGTGACAATCCTCACTAGAACCACACGCGATGATCACAATCGTAATGCAAACATCAAACTGTTGCTGTATTATTATAGGACATTTAATAATGTATTTCTCAATGATAGCAAAGTTTAAACGCATACTAAAACACCTCACCGGAAGCTTTCACTTTTAATTCTACCTGAAATTAAGCCAATGACACAAAAATGGCGCTGAGCATTTACGAAAACAAAATGGCGCGCGGCCGCCAGGTGTCGCCACCGGACCGGAAATCCGAGAATAAAAGTACGAAAATTACAGGAAACGGATATGCTAGATAAAGCTTCCAGTGACGGTCAAGTAACTTAATTTATGATCGGTACGCGAATGTATAACTTTAGATCCGATTAGTTAAATTCAGCATATAGAAATGAGTCGCCACGCCAAAATAATCGTTTAAAATAAATTACCGTTAAGGGCGTACATTCGGTTCATATCGTTCGTTTCGTCGTAGGAGTATATTTTAGTGAGAATAGCGCCCCCCCAGTTGGGCTCGTAGGGGGTAGAGTCTACTCCCCCGTACAAACTGTTCGGTAGATCCTGTGCTAATAGCCTGGCGTTCTGTTCCTTGATCGTGAGGAGTGGATCGATATGTGGCAACACAAAATCGTTTAGGTTGATGCTGTCGGTTGTGTACACTTCGGATCCGAGGGTGTTGAAGTCCGGTCCGTACTCGAGCGGCAGACTGGACGGTTGGTAGTACTGGTGCTCGTTAGACACTGGAACTGAACGGATAACACATAAGTCATCGTCAAGCTTCGACTCAACATCTTATGTAATAAAACCTGTGATTTATTAGGGGCCCGTAGTTAGCGGAGTTCGGCTTTCTTTAAAGTTATAAACCCTAGTTAGCTTGAAACCACAACTAAGGGCCCCTTTTAAATCAGCACAAGTACGGGCCGCCCCTTATTGATCCTTGGTGTGCGGTGATCGTCAAATTATTAGAACAATCGCAACAGATAACTGACACATTCGCAATGCGTAGAAGTAGATCACTCACCAGAATCGTAAACGGTGGTGATCGCCGGAACTAAATCAGCATACCGCATGATTTCCTCGTCCACAGCATCCACTGCATGTTGAGTAGGCGCCGCCAGCTCCAACCCGCCGCTGAGAGCGTCGATGTGTTCTACAATCGCTTTGATATCGCTCGAATCATCCAAATGACTAAACTCAGACGTAAATTCAGCATTTTCAGTTAACTTGGCAGTCTCCTTGGTTATCAAGCCTGTGTTTTCAGTAAATGTAGCGGATTCCTCGCCTAAAAACTCAGTGTTTTCGGTAAACTCAGCAGTCCCTTGGGTAATGAACTCAGTGTTTTCGGTAAACTCAGCCCCTTGTGTAATAAACTCAGTGTTTTCGGTAAACTCAACAGTCCCTTCTGCAATAAAGTCAGGGACTTCACTGAACTTGATATTTTCCTCGGTTATAAACTGGGGATGGTCGGTAAACTTAGCAGTTTCAATAAAATCTGTGGTTTGATCCAATTTGGTGTCAACAAGATCTAAATGTTCATCTATTTCGATGTGTTCAATGATTGCATTCACAGCGCTAGTCACTAGACAGCTAGACAGGATGGACTCCGTCTCGACGATGGTGTTTTCCAAAATGTTACTTTGATCGTTTTTTATCGAATTTAATTGTCGTTTCAGTTTCTTGACCGGTCTGTGGCCGCCACGCCCCTCGTCGCCGCTGTCTGCTGAGCTCGCGGATTCGATGCCAGACTCGTTCTTCATCGGGGATAATTTAGTCGGAGACGCAGCGGTCTGAATACGCGCCTCGCGAGCCTGAAATTAAGGTCCGACCATATGTTACACTAACTGAACTCAGCTGCTTAGAAACTTACTTAATCAAACCTAATGAGAAAATAAGTCGGGAAACAGTTAGTTCACTGAGACTGTCGCAGACAAACGTAGCTTCTCAACAAGGCTCGAGTCAGCAACGAAGATAGTCGCAGTCCGAAAGCAATAGTCCAGAACTAAATTTCCGTTGGGTTCAAGACGTGACTCATATCATGCGTACTTCCTGCTGAGTTTAAAGACTGTTCCAATCTCTTTATTCAACACACCCAAAAGGCCTCTGACAAAATAAATATAATATCATCTTCTTGTCCAACATTTTTGGTGCCGCATCGGTAAGTTGACAGAATATTCTCGAAATATATATATATTATCTCTAATGTCTTGACAAACAGGTGCCAATTTATATGAAATTGAATAGATCCAATACAAAAATCGTAATGTAAAAGTGGAAATCACGGATGAAACTTGATTTCTGTAATTTATTAATGCTATATAATAATTGTTTGTTCAGTCAGTTAGTCGAACCTGTTGATGGCGAGACTGGTGGCATTACTCGCACTGACCTGTCGTATCATCTCCTTGTCGTAGGCGTGTTTCCTCGCGAGGTGCTTGGTCCAGTTGGGGTAGCAGGCGAAGGTTCGCTGGCACTCGGCGCAGGTGTAAGGCTTGAGGCCGGTGTGCACTCGCTCGTGCTGCTCTCGCTCGTAGGGGCGCGCGAACGCCTTGTCGCAGTGCGAGCACTTGTACTTGCGGGAACTGTCCGAGTGTGAACGCGCCGCGTGCTCGATCAGACGGTTGCGAGCCCTGTAAGACTTGCCGCACACCTGCAAACACAGTCACTCGTTACAGCAGCATAGTACACCTTGTTCTGGGACGGTGCACCGCCAGCGGTAAAACTACATACCTTGCAGATGTGCAGCACGCACTCGAAGTGTTTCGGCAGGTGCTTGAGCGTGAGGTACCGCTCGCGGTACTGTCGCGCGCACACCGGGCACGCGTACCGCTTGCGACGGTGCACGACCAGATGGCGCGCGCAGGCGGCTCGCGTCGCGAACTGCAGCCCACACTGGCGGCACCAGTTCTCGAGGCACGACCTGTGCTCCAGCTGGTGGACTATCAGCTCCTTGGGTGTGTTGAATCTGGAATGTACACTCGTTGATAGTGCTTGCAGTATTTAATAGTATCGCCAGCATTTTTCGCTTTATCTGCTACTGTTAATGCGCCTCAATGTGGCTCCTTCCGTGCACTGACACATTACTTCAAAATTTTGGTACATGCAGGTTTCCTCACCATGTTTCCCTTCGCCCTTTTCAAGAATACAACTCTCTGTTGCACGTCTTGAGTCGACCGGCGACCAGCGACCACTGGATTGAAACTCGGGAGTCTATACCACTTAACAACCTCGCTCAAACAGTTGATAAATATATACTATACTGCACATGGATATACCATACATGGATATGTATAACTTAATACACATTGTATGTATATAGCAGTTACCAAAGATATATATTTTTATTAACAGATAGCTATATGGATATTAGCAGCCAACAACAAAAAAAAACCAGCAACATAAACGCACAAAAACACATGCTACATTAAAAAAAAGTCGCATTACAGCCAATTATGTTTTCGCATTCGTACACAAATAGCCAAATCGCAAAGCCAAAAGCAAAACAAGCGATACAGCGTGAAGATCATTGTAAGGCATTTGACTAGCAGCTTGCCGGAGTTACATCACAGCCTCAAATGCAAAATAAAAACAAGAAGGTTAGTGGCTTCTACATAACGAGAGTGACCATAATTATAATTGAATTTCTTCCATAATTGTTAATAAGAAAATAACATTGTAACATTATCTCCTTTGCTAGATTAATAGTCGTTCTTTCCACAAGCAAACTCTAAACCTAATAGAATACCATTCACAGTCAAAACTATTACATTTAAACATTACTATATTTTTTAAGTGAAGGAATCAGTAAAAGAGATTTAAGCAAAACGTTGATTCTGTTGAAGCCAGGTTTTCATTGAGGCTACATATAATCAAAACTCAACTAATATAGAGAGCATTAATTTCAGAGTGTCCAATATTTATTTTAATTTAATTCGATACTAACAGACTGCACACCAAAATCATACAATATATTTAATTAGTCTTATATCACTCAGATAACAACAAAATATTAAATTAATTGCATAACAGTTAAAAACTCACCGGGCAAAACAATCTGGCATCAAACATTTGACAGTGATTTCATCGTGGACAATTTTCTTGTGACTCAGCAAGCGGTAATGACTCTCAAACCCGTAAATACATTTGTCACAACGGAACGGCTTCTCAGACGGACCCTGTGAGTGGAACGCCAAGTTGTGCATCACCAACAACGACAGACGAGGGAATAATTTATGACATTGGTCACATCTGAAAACAGAAACAACAATTTTTAAATTTATCAAATCAGATTCATTCACCTACCACATGCAAGATCTTATAGTTACATAAAAACTATCATAAACTTTTTAAACTTTTATTGATTATAAAATTATTTACAAAAATAGAATATGTCAAAAAGATTAAATAAACATTTAGATTATTTCAAATGAACACAGAATGAATACATGTATGTATGTATAGTATAAATATAAATGTATGCCATAAAGATGGAATTTATCAAATGCCAGTAATTTTACCAGCGTCTTACCACTACTGATTGATGGTATAACTTACCCAGATAAACTGTTCTACTGCTATTAACACAAACTAATAACAAAATACAGACTAATGTAAGTACATACTCACTGAAACTTATCTTTTGATATATGAAGGTAGCAGTGATTTCCAAAAGACGGGTAGGATGTGTACTGTTTCTCGCAAATATTGCAAGTGTAAACAATCGTTTTTTCTTCATGCTCGGATTGGAAATGTGCATCAATGTCTGATCTCTTCTTGAATAGTAAATCACAGTGGCAGCACAGGATACCCCCCAGAGCATCTAAAGAGCTGTCTTCTGTGTCCGACATTGCCATGTCCACTGTGGTTTTCTCAGTGAAATGTATAGACACATGCAACATGGCTTCTTCATTGTTGGACAGAATCATAGGGCATATGGGGCACGGATATAAAACCTCAGAGTGGTTATCCATGTGCTCCACACATATGTCAATAGTCTCTATTACTTGGTTGCAATGTACGCAATTGTATGGCGGATCATTCGTACCTTTCTTGTTATGAATAATTTTGTGAAATTGTAAATCCTTTTTTGTTTTAAATCTGAAAAATGTGTTTTATAAAAGATATAATGTGAAATTTGACATAATCCCATTTAACATCAAAAAAGTTGGGAACTATAGGGGAAACAGAATATTGTTTTGTAAATCTGTACTAATAACACATTAGAACAAAATCTGTTTTCATCACATAAATATTTGTGCTAGGTGGGAATAGAACCCACACCATAGGGTACCCATATGGCAGGGCTGTAAGGCCAATCAATTTCCTTACAGCCTAGTTGGTAGTATGATGTAAATTTTAATACATACTTTATTATTATTAAGTATATCAAAGCCTGACACACAGTATGGAAATTAAAAAGAAACTCACTTTTCATCACAGTCCCCGCACTTGAACTCGTGAATAGCGGAGATGTGGGCATCAAGAGCACTCTGTTTTGAGAAAGGTTTGTTGCAGTGTGGGCATCTGTGATAACACAATATTTAATTAATAACCTAGACTATAAAATAATAATAACCTATACTAAGAAAAATAAAAATTGTAACAGCAGGAATAAATATTTTTTGCACAATTGTACATTTAATTTAACATTTAACATTAAGTCATTCTGTCATTACTGTTGTTGACATTTTATGGTGAGAAGCAGTGAGCCTTCACAGCTAACACAAAGTTATAATTATTTATACATTTGCCATTCTTTTGCATCTGAACCATCAAATCCATATGCCGAATGGATATATGTAACTATATTTTCCAATGTAAAAAACCACAAAATAAATAATGTATACGTACATAAACTTATGTTTTATAATGTGTTGAAGGTACACATGGTTCCGGAAACTTGAGTATGTGGAATGTTGCTTCTGGCATGCGACACACGAGTACACCACCTTTCCCTGATTGTGCGCAGAAAAGTGACTCTCAAAAGACTTCTTGTTTACAAATTTTGTGCCACAAACACAGCATAATATTCCACCAGCTTTGTCGACGGCCGTCAGTTTTTGAAGATTCTGATTCTCATTTAGGACTTCGGTCACTGCACCTGTCCGATTATGATCTTTATCGAGGTTTATATAATAAGCTATGGATGAAGCCATGGTTGCCTTGTCTATTTAGTAATCTAGGTATAATCCATCTATTGAAAATTTACATGTGTGACAAACGAAAGAGCGTGCAGCACCGAGCATCGTTTCTTCGTCTCATTTCTAACTACATTATGCTTACTGGAAGTGTTCACCTGAAAAACGACTAGCATTAGGCGCTCTTGAGATTGTACTATGTGACCTTGGTACGTGCAAAATCAGCGGTGCCTTTGATACGCCGCATGACATGCTAAACACGGCGCTATCGTTTGTTTTTCAGGCAGCGTTCTTTCTACTTCTTATTCACATTTTTTCTCTAAATTATCTTCCATCTGCGTAATCTCATTAAACGCTTCGGCATTTCCTAAATTAGAGGTTGTTCAGCCATTACAGGAGTTTACTGAAGCGAGTTATTGCTAACCGGCTGAAGTTATAAGATTCACAATGTTTTGAAGAAGCCAATTTTTATTGTTTGCAAAATGTCACACATTATTTATATATACACAAAACTTAAAAAAATGGTAAAACTAACGCCGGATAATAACAACGCCAAGAAAACGTGCGTGAGTTTTTTTTAATTATCAGTAACTAAAATTTTTCAACCCCATCCGTTTCATATTATGTTAAGCATACAATTTCGACTCCAATGCGCACTGTATCAGATACAAGAAAGAGATAGCAAGGTAAAACATGATAAAAGTCATTTTATATATGTCAATTTTAGGTTTTCATCAACAGACCTTTAAAGTTTCCAACTTTTAGTCAAACTCCCAGCATTTGGAAAAAAGTTGAGTGATGGAGAATCGGAAAATGGCATCACGCTATCGCTAGTGGGTTCATATAGCCAACCGCTCGAATCCGATTGTTTTTTTTATGAAAATTTGTTATGTATCACTGGATTATGCATACGTTATAATTCAAGCCTTACATTCCATGCACATCCATTGTATTTGATACCGTACATAACAGACTGAATCAAATATAAATTACATATAACACCATATTCAGCAAACTAACATGTAAGTTATGCTATAATTTACGTGTATCAGTCAAGTGTATCTGTGTGGAAATTGAGATTCACTTTCTTAGAAAGCCTACCTACCTAAAAGCGCCATCTAGCATCACGTTTAGTTTTCGGCTTATCTAGGCGTACAATATTAAGATGTGTGTTAATTGTCTGTCTATCTGTTTGTCAGTTTGCTTGCATTGGTGAAGGCGGCAGCGGCAGCTGCGGTGCGGCAGATGATTGATTTTGTTGCATGGCTGCGCCCTTTTGTTATGATTGAAGTTAGTGATTAGAAATATTGAAGTTTGAATCGTTTAGTTTCCGATCTAGAATGGCTCGTACTTTGGATAAACCTGCCCAAGATACATGTAAGTTGTAGTAGTATGAATTATGTTTAAAGTGCACCAAACCAATCAGTGCAATAATCGATATATACCTATGGATGCCATTTTAGGTGTATTCTATGTTTTTAAACTATCGATACTGTGAAACATCGGATTGATAGTTCCAGTAGATTTGTTTTGTTTTGTAATCTCCATCAAACATATTGTTGGCATCGCGCCAGAAGTGTTCCAGAAATAGTCTGCGGAGTTGAATAGACGCGCGTAGGGAAACTTAACGTGCACGTATTTCCTTAAAACAAACAGCAACGCCCCCATGGATCGGCACCTGCCCGCTAGTGCCAGCTTCCACGGCTCCATGAGGAGCAGGGAATCCTCGTCCACTGCCGGCAGCGACGCAAGAGAAAAAATAAAAGACTGCTGCAGGAAATTCATTGCTTTTATGTTCACACAAGTGGGTGTCGGTGCTCTGGTAGTGTGCTATGCTATCCTCGGAGCAGCGGGCTTCATGCACATCGAGAAGGACAGTCCTGATCAGCAGCTGAAAGATGTGAGGCAAATGAGGCAGAATTGTGCAGAGAAGCTATGGAACATTACAGAGAATATGAACATTTTCAATGAAACAGATTGGGTTGTGCGAGTAAATGATGTACTTAAAGTGTTCCAGAACAATATTACAGCAGCTATTCACACTGGTTACAGTGGCAGATCTGCTGAAGACATCTGGTCTTTTCCAGCGGCTCTCATGTATTCCTTATCAGTGTTTACCATGATTGGTTATGGTAATATTGTGCCTAAGACTGTGTGGGGCAAAGTGGTGACAATAGCTTACGCCTGCTTTGGAATACCAGTCTACATCCTCTATTTCTGTAACATGGGCAAAGTGTTGGCCAAGTCATTCAAATGGCTGTACATAACTGCACATGAGTGCAGCCGGCGAGATGATGCTACATTTGAAGACGGTGAGGTCCCCGTTAAGAGGAAGATCACAGTCCCATCTACTGCCTGTCTTTGGGTGATATCTTTCTACATATTAACTGGAACTATAATGTTTGGAGCTTGGGAGAAGTGGAACTACCTTGACTCAACATATTTTTGTGTGATCAGCTTGTGCAAGATTGGTTTTGGGGATTTTGTGCCAGGTGCTAACATCACTGACTCGGCCAGTGGTTCACACTTGAAGCTAGTCATAAACTTCATATATGTGCTGCTTGGGATGGGGCTGGTGGCCATGTGCTATAACCTGATGTGTGAGGATGTGAGGGTAAAAGTGAGGGAGTTGCGAGAGGACCTGAAGAACTGTCTTGATGACATTACTCTAAAGATCACTGTGTGCATGAACGACACAAAGTATTACCATCAGAAACAAAATAGACATTTAAAATAAACAAATTATGATAATATAATTATTACTTAGATGTTTTATTTTTTATGTTACTTTTGATGTGTTTTTATTGCTAAGTTGTATTAATCATGTGTAAATATATTATTAAAATTACTTAATTGTTTTAATATTCCTACGCTTTTTTATCGCGAAAATTTCAAATCCAACTAAAGTCAGTGGGTTATTTCAGAAAAATAGAATCATTTTTTTTTTATGAGGTAGTTCCATGATATCATGGGGTGAAGGTTATTTGCTGATTGCACTGTGCTTGCAATTCCTTGAGTGTTGTAGGCGTCTTAGCTGGCGGTAGCCACTTAACCATCAAGTGGACCCTGAACTAGAGTGTTTACATAAAAAGAAATATACCACAGCTTTGATAGGACACCGCCCGTTCATTTCAGAAACACCTCATTCTTTGCAAAGCTCAGATAGCAATGAAAGTAATTACATTGCCCACTTGAGAAACTAGATGGCGCCTCTTAATATGTCAATAGCATTCTAGAACGCGCTGTTGCACTTCGACATTTTGATACTTACGTGCATTTTAATATGGCGTCATAATAATTAGTAACTGCTCGTAACCTGTGGGGATGAGTGATATAGCAGGTGAAGTAGATCTATGGACCCAAGGAGTAAGATGCGTTTATCTTGAGGCCTAATTAAAAGGGTGTATCTTTAAATGTTAAAGATATAATACTTGTGTAAATGAAGGAACTGGTTTCCGACATACAGCTATCGCTAGTTTAGAAATCAGGGCCGTAACAAAGTGTACAATGTGGTTTATTTCAATAAAGTTTACTATTATTATATCCACGCTTTTTTTCCTTATGAAATTTATATTTTTCGCTATCTCTCGATCCGGCCTTGACCGACACGTCACCATATGATACAGTGCGGGGTCGTGCCGAGGCCCCGTTGCGCCAGGAGAGAGCGGGTGCTCCGGGGTCCGAGAGCGCGACGGATGAGTCCACGCGCTGCATGTACCTCCTGGGTGTTGAGGGCCACAAGGGCCAGCTGAACGACGTGATCTTCAAGCCGGCGCTCCGCCGCCCCGTCGAGGTGCCCGCCCGACAGAGGACTCTGGTCTTCTTCGGCGGTGACGTGCAAGTAAGTTATTGCTTATATATCTTTCTTCTAATATATACAATTCTCGTGTCAATGTTTGTAACCAAACTACTCCGAAACGGCGCTTGACCGATTTTTATGTTTTTTTTGTGTATATTCGATAGGTCTGAGAATAGGACCTCAACTATTTTTCATACACCTAAGTGGTAAGGGTGGACCACAACATTTTTTTACATAAATTTTAATTTTTATTTATTTATGATTCAGCATTAAAAAATACATAAAATCCTAAATTTTCTCTCTTCTACCACCAACTCCTATTTTTTAATTGCAATATTAGTACTTTAAAAATTTCCAACTCTCGGTGGTAGATAACAGATAAAAAAAAAATCGTTTTTAATGACACTATTATCTTAACGTGGCTTTGAAACGCATGCCGGATACAGCTAGTTGATCTATCGCTATCTATCAAAAACTTACGTCTAGACATAAGAGTATATTAAAGTTTTTAAAAATACCATATATGGCAAGGCACATGAATTTAGAGCTGAAGGTTAATTAGAAGTTTAAACTTATAGGTCGTCAGGCCTCACAGCTCAGTTGGTAGTAACTCTGCCTTCTGCACTGTAGGTCGTGGGTTCGAATTCTCACACAGGACAAACATTTGTGTAAGCAATGTAAATGTTTATTCTGTCTGGGTGTTGTTAATATGACAAGAAAGATTAAGTTTGATATTGTAGGTTTTTAAAGAAAATATACCAGATACTTGGAAAAAATGCAAAAAAATCTATTTAGTGTCAGATTAATATGCACTGCGGTTAACACTCTGAAGTAATTCTGTAACTACCTGAGTCATGTAACGCCTGTCAAGGTCGATACCAGCGCATGCGCGCGCCATACTACTACTACTACTACTACTACTACTACTACTACTACTACTACTACTACTACTACTACTACTACTACTACTACTACTACTACTACTACTACTACTACTACTACTACTACTACTACTACTACTACTACTACTACTACTACTACTACTACTACTACTACTACTACTACTACTACTACTACTACTACTACTACTACTACTACTACTACTACTACTACTACTACTACTACTACTACTACTACTACTACTACTACTACTACTACTACTACTACTACTACTACTACTACTACTACTACTACTACTACTACTACTACTACTACTACTACTACTACTACTACTACTACTACTACTACTACTACTACTACTACTACTACTACTACTACTACTACTACTACTACTACTACTACTACTACTACTACTACTACTACTACTACTACTACTACTACTACTACTACTACTACTACTACTACTACTACTACTACTACTACTACTACTACTACTACTACTACTACTACTACTACTACTACTACTACTACTACTACTACTACTACTACTACTTCTTCTTCTTCTTCTTCTTCTTCTTCTTCTTCTTCTTCTTCTTCTTCTTCTTCTTCTTCTTCTTCTTCTTCTTCTTCTTCTTCTTCTTCTTCTTCTTCTTCTTCTTCTTCTTCTTCTTCTTCTTCTTCTTCTTCTTCTTCTTCTTCTTCTTCTTCTTCTTCTTCTTCTTCTTCTTCTTCTTCTTCTTCTTCTTCTTCTTCTTCTTCTTCTTCTTCTTCTTCTTCTTCTTCTTCTTCTTCTTCTTCTTCTTCTTCTTCTTCTTCTTCTTCTTCTTCTTCTTCTTCTTCTTCTTCTTCTTCTTCTTCTTCTTCTTCTTCTTCTTCTTCTTCTTCTTCTTCTTCTTCTTCTTCTTCTTCTTCTTCTTCTTCTTCTTCTTCTTCTTCTTCTTCTTCTTCTTCTTCTTCTTCTTCTTCTTCTTCTTCTTCTTCTTCTTCTTCTTCTTCTTCTTCTTCTTCTTCTTCTTCTTCTTCTTCTTCTTCTTCTTCTTCTTCTTCTTCTTCTTCTTCTTCTTCTTCTTCTTCTTCTTCTTCTTCTTCTTCTTCTTCTTCTTCTTCTTCTTCTTCTTCTTCTTCTTCTTCTTCTTCTTCTTCTTCTTCTTCTTCTTCTTCTTCTTCTTCTTCTTCTTCTTCTTCTTCTTCTTCTTCTTCTTCTTCTGGCACTCTCGAACCATTGTTCGAGGCGAAAGGATTAAAGTGCGCCTCAAAGAAGCTCTTTTCGACGTGTCTGATTATTTGATTCTAGGATAAGTGGGTTTCCTCACGATGTTTTCCTTCACCGTATTGAGACGTGGTATTGCGCACATAAATTTTCAAGTGTTGGTGCACGTACAGATTTGAACCAGGTACCTGCGGATTGAAACTCGGGGTCTGTATCACAAGGCCACCAGGCTCTCTTGGGTATACTAAATATTATGGGGTACTTCCAGAATATATTAAGATCTACCCCTAAGTCCCGCTTTCATTTATTGATAACTGATAAAATATATTATTATATATAATATATTATTAATATATAAAATATATTTTTGTAAATATAAACCAAACAGGAGAAACATGTTCATCACACAATTGTATGTTCTGGGTTGGATATGAACCCACGATCTAGTATGTATTTAGTTATTTTATTTAATGTTTTTTTCTCTTGTATTTAACACCAGCGTCCCATATCATTCCTGTTTTAGTCCAGTCCATCCAAATTTTGCCTGGAAGAGATTGCTTTAAGCAATAAGGCCGCCCATTGTACTTCACATTAAATTATTATTTCTTGTAACATTGTTAATGTATATCTTGTGGTGTACAATAAAGAGTTATCTATCTATTTATAACTGTCCCGAAATAAATGTATCCCATTTTATCTCTTCATCATGTTATCTTGAACGTTTCGTTTCAGAATTTCTCGCATCTAATGGATCAGAATAATGCCAACACACCGGTGAACGAGTGGTGTCTGGAGAGCACGGCGTGCAGGCTCGGAGCGGGTTATCCCTATCACCACATTGTAGTCATCAAGCCATCCAGGTGAGTCATATTATAAAACTTGTTACTCTTGTGAAGACTTGTTTAAATCAAACCTATACTAGAGATAGTGGTGTTTTAAATTCTATTTACAAAAATATAATGATGTATATAAATTAAAAAAATACTAGCTGTTGCCCGCGACTTCGTCCGCGTGGAATTCTGTTTTATCACGCACGCCTAAGTTACTCCTTGTTACATCAGCTATCTGCCAGTGAAAGTCCCGTCAAAAGCAGTCCAGCCATTTCAGAGATTAGCCGGAACAAACAGACAGACTGACAAAAATTGTAAAAAATGTTGTTTTGGTATATGTACCGTGTATACATCCATATGCACTTAGTAAAAAGCGGTTATTTTAATATTACAAACAGACACTCCAATTTTATTTATTTGTATAGATATTATGTATATAATATTTACAAAATGTAATGAAATCAGTTGAGCTATGTAATGACCGGTTCCAACGATCTATACATAGCTCAACTGATCCAATTCGCTAACTGGTGGAAATGTGCCCAAAATACTCCGAATTGATAATAAAATCGTTTTTCGTACATTCTTGTTTTTTATTCGTTCTTGTACCTATCGATTACGAGATACAATTAATGGAACCTACACAAACACAGAAACACAGAACAAACACAGAGTACCTTATCCCACGTGTACGGCAATTTCAATGTATACGTAAGTAGCCATGTCCGAGATTTAATCGCAATAATGTTCCATTTTTTTAACAGTTTTTTAGTATCGCTTTTAGAACATAGGACTGATTAATGACTGTTTTTTTTGGTTTATAATTCATAATGATATCAGTTATAACAACATAAATCAAATACGTCGAATAACAGGTCGTTTCTAGAATTCTGTAAAATTTAAAAAGAATTAGTTGTAATTTTACTTAAAATACTTTTTTATTTTTTTTATTCATACAAAGTAAGGGTACAAATAACTGTGAAGCTCTGCCTCCTGTTTTAGTTTATAAAAACTGTGTTACAGGAAGCAGTGTCTTCCCAAATATAGGAACATGCATAATCACTCTTACGTTGTAGACAAGAAAGGAAAAATAAATAATAATTACTTAACATATTTGAGAAAAACATACAGCTACTTAGCTTATTTTTTAAACATAGTTTTATAAAAATATATCAAAATGTTTCAGTAACAAAGTTTTTAGTTAGCTTAAGTTAACAAACTTAAGAATTACAGTTTATATATTTTTTAATCTAGCTGCTTTTAGGTGTCTGTAAATGGTAATAGTCGTTGTTTAAGACTCATTATAGCATTATCCTCAACTGTAGTAGTTATAACCATGCTATTATTATAGAATTTAATTTTGTTAAGTATAACGGTAATCAAAAAAAAAGAATCGAATTCGTTAGATAGATTGTCTATTGTCTTTTTATCTGATTCAGTTATGGGACGAGTGGATGGCCGCCTGGTGTTAAGTTGTAACCTATGGCCATAATAAGCGGTGCGACTTGGATCCTCCCATACTTAGGTACGACAAGACCCAAGTCGCATCGCATGCGCCGTAAGTCTGAGACGTAAAGGTGGAATGTCTCACGTGCCTCACTAAGCATAGCTTGTGTCATGGATATAATACTTATATACTTTTTGTAAATACATATAATACATAAGAACACCCAGACAAAAAAACATTACGTTCGTCACACAAATGTTTGTCCTGGGTGGGAATCGAAACCACGACCTGCAGCGCAGAAGGCAGGGTTACTACTAACTGAGCTATAAAGCCAGTTCAAATTCATATTTTTATACGGTAATGAATAAAAAAGTATCGAGATATTATATCCATTATCTAGCTGTCGAGTTGTCATATAAGTAACTAGCTGCGCCCCGCGGTATTCCTCGCGGTGATTAAGTCAACACACGGGATCACTGCACTTTTCCGGGATCAAAGTAGCCTATGTGTTAATCCAGTATATAAGCTATCTTGATACCAAATTTCATTCAAATCCATTCAGCCGTTAGAGCTTGAACGAGTAACAAACATCCATACAAACTTTCACGTTTATAAGTAGGATTGTCACTAAACAAGTTTGTCATCCAGGATCGTGTTCGACGACATCAGCTGCTTCGACAACTTCGTCCCGGGCAACCAGCTGGGCGCTCCGCAGCACACGTACCACTACCACGGGGTGCCTCATCTGGAAAAGTAATACATATTCATACGCTACGGTGATGATAAATTATACATATATAGTTCTACGTAAGTTTACGTTTGTGTGTAATGCTGAAGGTGATGGTATGGCGTATTTTTTTATTTTATACTAGCTGTTGCCCGCGACTTCGCGTGGAATTCGGTTTTATCACGCACCCCTATTTGTACCCCTCGGAAAAGTAGCCTAAGTTACTCCTTGTTACATCAGCTATCTGCCAGTTAAAGTCCCGTCAAAATCGGTCCAGCCGTTTCAGAGATTAGCCGGAACAAACAGACAGACAAAAATTGGAAAAAAGTTTAGCATCTGGGCGCTTTGGCGTGTACTCTCTATCTATTCGAGTCACTGGTTCTCTCGAACCAGTATGGTGAAAGGATTTTAAGTGCACCTCAAAGAGGCTCGTTTCGTGCACTTGACACAATGTCTTCGAATTTTCAGTTCTAGGACATGTCGGTTTCCTCACGACGTTTTCTTTCACCATTTTGAGAACGTGGTATTGTGCACATAAATCTTTCAATTGAAAAACCTCATAGGTGCACGTCGGGATTTGAACCGGCGACCTCCGGATTGAAACTCGGGGTCAGTACCACTAGACCACCACGCTCTCTGGTGTGTACTGTAGGCCCTTATGTTAAGAGAAATAAATAAATAAATTTGGCTATTGCGATCTGCTGCGTTGCGATTATGCACGGCTAATTACTGATTAATTAATTGATAATTAAATGGTTAATAGTTACTGTAGTTTTTTTATTGAAGCAATGCGTTGTCGCGCGTTTAACGACGTTGTAACGGAATGTGTGGTATTTAAGGGCCGTTTTACGAGCCGTTGCATCCTAACGGATTTCTTAACTCCTTCTCTTCCATCAGAGTTTCTCGAAACGTTCGCCATTACTGTTCGTAATTGAAATGACATCTTAAAATTCTCTATTCTGTATAGAATGAGTCCGTATACAGACACTTCAGACATTCCATCTTCACGTCTCGGAGTTACGGGCGTATACGATACGACTTTGGTCTTGTTGTAAGTAAGTAGGGGACGATCCAAGTCGTATTGCTTGTTATAGGTAGAGGTTACCACTTAACACCAGGTGGGCCATTTGCTCGTTCCTTAACACTGTCAAATAAAAAATATCCTTAATTTAGGGTTTTTCATAACTCCAAAAGGGTGTACAATTCAGTTTTAAATATGAAAATATTTAGGATGCAGCGACGAAGTATAACTTTCGTCGTGTAAAGTTTGTCCAGCGACTGGATGAACACGTAACACCCCACGTGCCTGTAATTTCACCAGCGCCTCACTCTTCCAGCTGGAGCGCGGCAGTATGGATCTAACGGCAGTACTTCGCCGGGCGAACTCTGCACACGCAGTTGACTAAAACTACCACTCTACACATTCCGTATTCATGGTGATACATTACCTACAATGTCGTGCGACGCAACGCGACGTGCTGCAACGCTGTGCAACGCAACCGATCTGCAATCGCCTGTAAATTAACTTATGTATATATTTAGGGTCTAATTATAGGGTGTTATATAATCGTTGTAATGTATTTTAACGATATAGGTCACGTGTACATAATACATTTGTTCTTGTCGCAGACTTCTGAGGACAATTAGCCACAAGATCAGGAGGATGCAAGTTGAAGAGTTATGCGGGATGCTGTTCAAGATGGAGGAAGAAAATGATGGTCCAGTAAACGTGAGTATTGTTTTTTTTATGAAGGTACTGCAGGAGCTGTGCACCTGGTGTTAAGTGGTTACCTCTGCCTATAACTAGCAATACTGCTTGGGTCATCCCCTACATAGACAACAACACCCACGTCGCATCGTAGGCGTCCGTCACTCTGCGACGTGAAGGTGGAATGTCTCAAGTGCCTGTAATTTCACAGTCAACTTCAAAACAAAGTAACGCAAATGCATTACTGCTTTGGTATGGGTATGGTGCCAGCACTTCCCTGGACGAATTTACACACAAGTTCTACTTCTACAGAATATTTTTTGTTGTTTAACTGCTTTGTTTTTTCATTGATAAATTGTAATAATTTGTGTCATGCGAGAACGAAGGTATTTTGAATCTCTCTCTTTACTCAGGATTCTATTTTAGAACTTTACCTCGGTATTCAAAATCATCAATTCGCGAGGGATGATTTATGCGCACTAGTTGAATAAGTCATTTCAAATGAATTAGTGAAAAACAGACTGGCCTCACACATCTGTTGGTAGGTTCTCTGCTTTCTGGGCTGTGGGTCGTAGGTTCCCACCCAGGATAAACATTCGTTGATAAATTTTTATGTCTGTATTTGACTAACGTTATTGAGCTGTGAGGCCAGTCCGATAAAAGTACAGTGTCCGGTTATGAAATACCGATGTTTGAGATGGGTGTTATTCAACTTAATCGATAAATCCACCCCCTTACCGTGTACTACCCACCGTGGTACGGCAGCCATTTTTAAGGAAAAAATAAAAATGGCTGCCGTTCCACGGTGGGTTCATAAACGGACAAATTGTACATTTATTGGACCAGCCTCACAGCTCAGTTGGTAGTAACTCTGCCTTCTGCGCTGTAGGTTGTGGGTTCGATTCCCACCCAGGACAAATATTTGTATGACTAATATAGATATTTGTTCTGTGTCTCGGTGTCAATATGTAATATATGTATGTATTTACAGAAAAATAAGTATATATGTGTATTCGACCAGGTGTCTGGTTCCCATAGTACAAGCTGTGCTTAGTTTGGGGCTAGATGGCGATGTGTGAAATGTCGACCAATATTTATTTATTTATTTTTGTTTTATTATATTCTAATACTGTCAGTCTGTTTTGAAATCAGTCAGTATGGTATCGGCCAGGACTCAGTGCAACAGTATTACTGAAAAATACACAAAATATACTGATAAATAAAAAGTTATATCCTGTTTTTTATTATTTATAAAACACCTTAATAGTTTATTTATTTTTAGGTCGACCAAGAAGATGAAAGTTCTGATAGTACCGCTCAGAGAAATCTAATGTAAGTACATGTTACTTAAGAGTGTAGATACTATACTTACAGAGCTAATTATTATATTAATTTGATAGATACAAAACGAGCTGATGGCCCGTTTGGTGTTAAGTGGTAAACTCTGCCCATAAGAAGTAATCCGATTTGGGTAATCCCCTACTTAGGTACATCAAGACCAAATTCCACACGGACTAATAACAATAATAATAAATCTTTATTCATCGACTTCCGGCTAAGATTAACATAGTGAGTAATAAAAAGCAGTAGCTAATAAAAAGTAATAATTATAAAAAACACATTACAATAAAATATCAAATTAATTAACTTACAATCTATGTATCTAAATGATGACTTAAGCTGTTTAGGGCTATTTTATCGTGAAACAGGTCTGAGTGTATTATAGAAGGACTAAGCCGCGGGCAACAGCTGGTTTTCAAAAATAGATATGGATAAATAAATAATAATAATTAATACGTAGATCGCATCGTCACTTAACATCAGGTCGGATTGCGGCCAAATGTTAACCTATAAGAAAAAAAAAATACGACAAAATTTAATTTATGTAAAAATTAAGTAAAATATTTATTTATTAAGTAAAAATCATAAGTTTTACAAAGCACTAACATTGGTATGTGTTTCAGAACCGCCAGGGAAATGGCGATGTACTGTTGGTGGCAGAAGCATTTGAAACTGCACAAGTACCAGCTTACAGTGGTGGGGTTCAGCAAGGGGTGCGTCGTGCTCAACCAGTTCCTGTACGAGTTCCACTACGCGAGGCACCTCGCGCCGGACAACCAGGACTCCAGGTACAGCTCTAGCTCAGCTCTAGCTCAGCTCCACGGGACTCTATACCAACATATCTAGCTCAGCTCCATGGGACTATATACCAACATGTCTAGCTCAGCTCCACGGGACTCTATACCAACATATCTAGCTCAGCTCCATGGGACTATATACCAACATGTCTAGCTCAGCTCCACGGGACTCTATACCAATCTAGCAACTCCATGGGACTATATACCAACATATCTAGCTCAGCTCCGTGGGACTATATACCAACATATCTAGCTCAGCTCCAATGGAACTCTATACCAACATATCTAGCTCAGCTCCATGGGACTATATACCAACATGTCTAGCTCAGCTCCACCGGACTCTATACCAATCTAGCAACTCCATGGGACTATATACCAACATATCTAGCTCAGCTCCATGGGACTCCATACCAACATATCTAGCTCAGCTCCAATGGGACTCTATACCAACAGCTCAGAAAGCTCCAGGATAAATTTATTAGGACATTAAGCTAAAACTTTTTTCACACAGCGCCATCTAGCCCCAAAGTAAGCTAAGCATAGCTTGTGTCATGGGTCACATACAACTGATATAATACATTAAACACTTAACTGTGTGGGTACACACAGAACAAACATCTATATTCATCACACAAATGTTTCCTATCCTACGTACAAGAAGACCCAGTTGCATCGTATGCGCCTGAGACGTGCAAGTGGAATGTGTCACGTGCCTGTAATTTCACCGGTAACAATGCCATAATTAATCCGTGTGCGTTACAGAAGTATGTATGGTAGCAGTACTTCCCCGGACGAATATGCTACAAGGTCTACTGCCTAGAAAAATGACATTTCTTGTTGCTGTATTAAATATATGTTACCCTCAAGCTAATAATCGGCGGAGTGGTGCGAGCAGTTTGTGCACAGTCGTGTGTGATGTGAGTGTATATGTTGTGATGTTGGTTACAGCATCATCAACCGCATCGAGGCGATGTACTGGCTGGACGGCGGACACCCCGGACACTCGAACACGTGGCTCACGGCGCGCGCCCTGCTGCACACGCTCACCAAGCTCGGTCAGTACACTCACCACATCTCTCTCTCTCCGCCTCACTTACACTTTTTATTCCATATTTCTCTATCTTTTCCCTCTTCTTTCTCTCCCCTCTCCCTCGCTCTCTCTCTCTCTCTTTATGTAATGATCTGGGGTATGATTTCAATTTGTAAAGTAAATAACCACGATTTGTCCATGTATAAGTAAGTAATCGATTGAATCTATAGTCAGCGCACCGAACATCTATATTGGTCACACAAATGTTTGTCCCGGGTGGGAATCGAACCCATGATCTACAGCGCAGCAGGCAGAGTTACCAACTGAGCTATGAGGCCAGTCAGATGTAACAAGAGAACAGTCACATGAGCTTGGTCGTATATTGCAGGTATCTGCGTGCACGTGCACGTCAGCAAGTACCAAGTGGAGGATCAGTCTCGGCCGTGGATTGGGAGGGAGGAGAAGGAGTTCGTGGCCACTCTCAGAGCACTCGGCGCCAAGGTATGCCACTGTTACAGTTACGTATCGACCCTTCATCGCCGACAATTTTACCCAAACATCATTATTTGTAGCAAGTGATATTAAAAAAAAAAAAAAAAAAAAATAATTGAAAAAATGGCGTGCTAACTTTGCATTCGCTATTTATTCGAAATATGGTCTATTAGGCGGAAAATCAAAAAATTATAATGTCACTTGTTACAAAAAATGCTATTTGGATAAAATTGTCGCTTACGACAACTCGGCGGTCAAGGGTCGATATGTTACGGCACAATCAATATATATCAAAAAATAAAAACTGTAGACGATTTGAGAAAAGCGAGTATAACTTACAGTTAGAAATGAGTCAGTGAGCAACGAGTTTGTAGTAGCAATGGCTACTACATTCTCTACATACTACACTCGTTCTGCACGAGTGGTACGAGTAATGACTCGTACCACTCGTGCAGAACGAGTGCCCACTCGCTTGCTGGAACGCGTGTGTCTAGCGCTAGTCTCTTAGCGAATGTTCTGCCCGCCAAGCGAACGTCGCTGAGCGAGTTTTGTCTTTGATGGCTCATGTCGCTGCGATACACTGGTGGAGAGAATGTGTCAGCGATCAAATATATCATTATATTACTGGCCTGAAAGTTCAGTTGGTAGTAACCCTGCCTTTTGCGCTGTTGGTCGTGGGTTCGATTCCCACCCAGGATAAACATTTGTGTGACGAACATAGATGTTTGTTCTGTGTCTGGTTGTTAATGTGTATATATTTACAAAAAAATATTTATGTATTATATCAGTTTTCTGGTTCCCATGATAATGGGATGCTAGCTTACTTTGGGGCTAGTCGGCGTTGTGTGAAATGTCCACAATATTTATTAATTATTATTAAGCTATTGCATAGCTTCTATCGCGGGCCTTGAGCGTGGAGACCGAATCCAGAAATTCCGTAACGAAAAAAACCTAACACTCCCCACTCCGACCGGCACAGCGGTGATACTTTTTAGTTCCATCTATCGATAAATACCAGAACTTTTAATGACTTTTTGAAATATCACGCGCAATAGCTTTACCGCGGCAGTCTCCGAGTGCCACACGTCTTTTTTTTATTATTATTATATGTATATGTTCTTCTGACAACCAACTTTCTGGAACCTACATCTGTTGTACGTGTCTTAAGAGAATATATTTGTTTTTTATAGCTCTTCTCGTGGGTCAGGTGCTAAAAATAACTGAATATTGTGGCTTTTAGGTATTTCGACACCTGCACGCGTCGGAGACGACAGATCTGTCCGCGCACTTCAACGTGCTCGCGAAGTTCATGGAAGTGGAGAAGACCTTCAGGCGGCGCCTCCCGGCCCCCGATGCGGCCCCCCACTCGGACGCCGGGGGCCCGTCGCAAGGGCCCTCCGATCACAACCCCTCTCATCCCGCACCCGACTCTTCACGTGGCGATTCGGGCCCCAGTGGTTCCGCTGATCGCGGCCCTTTTGATGACCACGATACTGCTCCAATTCTTATACACTCCATCGGTCATCAAGTACGAGACTCTCCTAACGTACCCCCTTCTGGCCCGTCCGACGCTTCAAGCGCAACCCCTTTGACATCCACTGACTCTTCAAACCGAACCGCTAATACTTCGTCGACTTCCGAAACGGACCCGCTGTCCGCTTTGTTCCCGCTAAATCTGGACGACACCCTGCAAGTTTCCGTCGTCCAACCTCTGCTGGAGCAGCACCTCGCGCTGTACGTTTCCCTGACGCGCGACGCCCCCTCCCCGCCCCCGGCGCACCCCCAACCAGAGAACAAGAAAAAAGTAACTCCCGACACGGAGCAACTCCGCAAACAAAGCTCGAAGTTGCAGACGGAAATTCTGACGACGTCGATTCCGTACCCCGCCGAAAACCCTGAGATAAATATGGTCGTGCCGAAGAGACTGGTGGTCCCGCGACGCCGCCGGACCGATAATCCCTATTCGGACGTAATCATCTCACCGGTAGTCGCTCTGTACGAGGAGGAATCGTCTCAGGTACATTTTTACAGCCCCGTGGGGTCGGAGTTGAACGTTCGCTACAATCACTCTTTGTACACACCCGGGGTCCGCCCCTCTAACGGCTCGTCCACTTCCAGCTCGCCGGTCCCTTCTCCGGCTGCGACGGACAGCGACGCTGCGTCCTCCGATAATGACTCTTCGGTTTCGCATACTTCCTCTGGCTCGAACGCATCCGCCTCTGCCTCGAATGTCTCTTCAGTCGTTTCAACGGCGTCTGCGACCGGCGTTTCATCTGTGCCTTTGGGCCCTGCTTCATCTGATTCCTCAACTTCCGTTTCTACTGGCTCCTCAGGTCCTGATTCACCGAGGCCTACAGTCCCCGTTTCGACTTCTCCTGCAGCCCCTGTTTCTACTTCTCGTCCCGTCCCAGTTTCTACTTCTCGTTCCGCCCCTGTTTCTACTTCTCGTTTCGCCCCTGGTACTACTCGTCCCGCCCCGGTTTCTACTTCTCGTTCCACCTCTGTTTTTACGTCTCGTTCCGCCCCTCTTTCTACTTCTCGTTTCGCCCCTGGTGCTACTTCTCGTTTCACCCCTGGTGCTACTTCTCGGCCCGCCCCAGTTTCTACCTCTCGTCCCCGTCCCGCCCCAGTTTCTACTTCTCGTCCCACCCCAGTTTCTATTTCACGCCCCCGTCCCGCCCCAGTTTCTACTTCTCGTCCCGCCCCAGTTTCTAATTCTCGTCCCGCCCCAGTTTCTACTTCTCGTTCCGCCTCTGTTTCTACTTCTCGTTCCTCCTCTGTTTCTACGTCTCGCTCCGCCCGTGTTTCTACTTCTCGTTCCGCCCGTGTTTCTACTTCTCGTTCTGCCCGTGTTTCTACTTCTCGTTCCACCCCTGTTCCTTCTGGTACCTTAGCTCCTATTTCAGCTGCTCATTCAGTGTCCGTGTCAACTGCGACTTCAGACTCCGTCTCCACTTCTCCTGCAGCACTTCTTTCAATGGCGTCTACAGCCCCTGTATCAACTGCCCCATTAGCAATCACTTCCGTTTCTCAAGCAGCCCCCTATTCAGCGACTCCCCCAGTCTCACTTCCCACGGCGTCTATAGCTCCCATTATGAGGAATCCACCAGCTTCCGTTTCCACTGTTCTTTTACCTTCTCTTCCCACGGCGTCTACAACCTCTATTACAACGGATCCATCATCCGTTTCCACTGGTCTTTCAGACCCTCCTTCGATGGCGTCTACAGCCCTCGTTGCAGCCGGTCCCTCGGTCTCGGTTCACCTTTCTACTGCAGCCCTTACAGCAACCGCAGCCCCTAGAATGCCCCAAATAAGACGCCCCAGAAGGAACAGCTGTCCGGGTGCCCCAAGTCCATTCGTAACGACCGCCCATGCTAACTGCGGCAGGTCCATGCCCTCCGACATCGATTACTATGCCACGCCTAATGACTCTTTGAATGAAGACCCCTTCCTCCCGCCCTCGCCTGGAGCGGGAGGTAGCGGCCGTTCTATTGCTGCAAACTTTTTTATCCAGTACCATTTGCCGCAAGGAGGTAATAGTGTATATGATGGGTTTGGGTACGCCGATGTAAATCGGCAGCCAGTCGATTTAGTCGGTAGTGACTCGGACGGTTAGAACTCAAACCTCGAGGTCGCACTGTTGTCTAATGCCGAATCTTCGAACGAAAGGCGGTATCTCCTACGTACAGAACCCAGGACGGATGCAGTCTCATCTGTCGCTGAAGATGCAGGATTGCCTAACGCTTCAGATGTCTTAGAATGGTGACAATTCGACAAAAGAGTCAAAAAACTACTAATCTACGCAAGATTCTGTAAAAATTGAGACACCATCTCTGTTTTTACCGGATTGTTGGTTCGTTAATCAATCCCTGTACCCAAGTTTGTAGAAACGAGCTTATTTCAAGGATTTTTCGCTTGAAGCGACATATTGGCTTCTTCATATATGCAATTTTTTTTTTGTGATGTGTCCAATACCTGTGGCCATTTTGGTTACGGCATTTTTATGAATCTAGGAATTATAACTACCCTCATTATGAAAAATAATTTTATGTGATTATTGTATTGATGTGATGTTGTCACCCCATTTGTATTTGTTCCATGAACATTAGTTAAGTGTTTAGTTTGTAAGGTGAAAATTACAATGGTCATATTTTGAAAATTTTACCATATCTATGCTGTGATAATGATTATTTTGCGATATTATTTTAAGGTTTATTGTTTAGGTCACAATACTTAGTTCAAGTTATGGTTAGTGTTTATTCGCTGTTCAGTTATCTAAGGGCCTTGTGCAACCTTTCTTGGATCTGGCTGTCCTTTCTCTCGTGGTGTGTATTCAAATAAGAGGAATGAAATTAAAAAATTAGCATTTAAATAACATTCTCGTATGGCTTACCATTTATTTGTACGTCCACGGCGACTAATCCCCGTTGATGGAATCCTAGATGCACGCCCCAGAACGCTAAGTTTTAATGCGCTGTCTAATTGAAAATTTAGGTATTTTAAATTAATCTGAATAGTATAGAATAAAGCCGCTGTTTCTCCGCTTAGTTCTAAACCTTTTTGTAGGTTTGTGTATACAATTTATAAATTATTTTTACTTTATTGCAGCCTGTCCATTGTTTCTAAATAGCGCAATATTCGATAATAAATATAAGTATATAGGTAATATAGGTGATAGCAGTATCGGTTTAATTCGCTTACTTCGTACATGCAAAACTGATGTGATTCATTGGTAACATTGGAAGGGCAAAATATAAAGTATTCATTATTGTAAGATTTATCAACTTATGTTAATTATTATTTGACTAGTAGTAGCACGCGGACGTACAAATGGTTAAGCGCCTCTTTCCAAGTCTTTTTAATGCCAAGCCTGTGCAAAAAACATGAGACGAACGAAACATTTACTTTCTTCGAATTCGTTGATCAGTTCATGTCCAGGTTTGACGGGCTCAGCTGAGTAGCCACACTTGATACTTGCAAGGTGGGAATGAGGCCAAAAGACAGACGCACTTGAGACTTGGTGTGAATTCGGTCAAGACAGACCCACGTAAGTGTGAATGAGGCCAAAAGACACGCACTTGAGACTTTTAGGTGTGAATGCGGTTAAGACAAACCCACTTGAGACTTGTAGGAGTGAATCCGGTTAAGACAGACCCACTTGAAAGTTTTAGGTGTGAATGGGTGGTCAAAAGACAGACCCATTGGAGACTTGTAGGTGTGAATGAGGCTAAGACTATAATAAGTCTGTTATTGTAATTGTAAACATTATAAATGTCTGGTTTTCTAGTTATCGTTATTAAGACTAATCGTTAAAATCATCTTTCCTATAGATACCTAATATGTACACGGAGTCGAGCCTAAGTTAGGTTAGGATTGAGGGCCGAATCCATTGCTGCGCGTAATGTGAACGGGCACATCACGAATACCTGTCCGTAAAATGCCCGCTGTTTTTTTAAATTGTACATAGGTACTTACTTCCGTGAGTTAAACCATACAATCCAGTCCAAGCAAACTAAATATGTTTTTTTATAGGCTTCTTAGACGATATATGTTAAATTATAAACCTTGGGACGTGTAGTGTGTGAAGTAATTACATTTTATTGTTTTTTATGCATTAAAGTTACGGAACAAGTAGATGGTCCTGATGTTAAGTGGTAAACTCTACACATAGACAATACGAATTAGGTCCTCCTCTCTCCTACTTAGGTACAACAAGACCGAATTCTGGTGCTACAGAAAGTAATTTTTTTGAGTCAATCTTACCCATTCATATAATTCGGATGGCTACACAGTTCAGTTTGTAGTAACCGTGTCTTCTACGCTGTAGGTCGTGGGTTCGATTCCCACCCAGGACAAAAATTTGTGTGACGAAACGTAAATGTTTGTGTGCTGGGTGTTGATATGTATTTAAAATAAAAGTATTATATCAGTTGTCTGGTTCCCATGATACAAGCTATGCTTAGCTTACTTTGGCGCTAGATGTCGCTGTGTGAAATGTCCACCAATATTATTATTATATGGCGTGCTCGTCCGTGCGTAGCATTGGATTCCGACCATCACAGATATTAGAACGTGTTGTTGGTCTTGTGGAAAGGAGTGGTGAAATTATGTTCGGTAAGCTCGGCGCCGTGGACAACGATTGCAGGGATTTTTCAAGGGTCCCACTAGCAGGGACTCTTTTCACTATGGCCATTTTGGCGACGACTAATTTTTCTTCATGTTTGGCAAAGCCACAGTTGAATTATATAATTTCAAAATTAAAGTTGTTATTTTAAGTTGAAACATTTTACGATAAGTATTAAGTTACTGCGTTGTATTCCGGTATTGTCCGCCTATAAATCTATCTCTATTACTTCACCAAATATTTAATTGTTTTTAAGTCTGTATGTCAAATTAGAAGTTAAACCCGACTTCAAAGAAATGCGCTATTTGTTAATAATATTTTGATGTTATAAATGTATAGTAAAACGCGTACTTATTCTTGAGGTCGGGTAGTAGTAGTTATGAAACGGGTGGCGCGGAGTTAGGTTAAGTGTGATGCCAAACATAGTTAAGGGATGACGTTAATAATAAGGGTGTTGTAGAAAGTATTGAGGGGAAGAATCGGAAAGTCTGAAGTTTGGCTAATCAAATGAAAGTATGTTATATGATTGCTCAATGTTTCGCTTGGACTAATTATTCTTGGATCACCTTGTAACCAAAGTATGTTTGTAATTCCTAATATATTTACTCAAATGGATGTCTATGATATAACCAAAAATGGTCTCTTTTTAGAATTTTAAATATAATAAATGTGTCGTAGAACGAAAATGTGTTTGTTTTTTATACCCCAGATAAGAACGATGTAGACTTTTATGTTATCGAGGAATAAAATTACTGGAAGTGATAGCAGATATATTCGTGAGGAAACGGTGAACGGTGGCGGGATGAGCTCACTCCTCGTCACGTCTACGTTCTTACAAGGTGAAAGCGCACTGAACCTCGGCCAATAAAGGCGACAATTTATGTCCGTAAGTAAATACAGATATAACTTAATAACATTTAATTCATTACATCCTAAGAAAATCCAAAACCCTCGTTGAAACAATATTCTTATGAAGTCAAACACCATACACGAATTATTTTATATTAGACTTACAACGTCAACTTTATGATGAACACCTAAAATTACATTGCAAAGTATTCACGCAGTTAGCTAATAGTTCGCTCTCCCTTGCACAATAGTTCGGAACGTTATGAGTGAGAAGGACGCACTATTAACCGATTATTTTACTATTGGTTAGTTGATGCGACAATTTTCAAGTCATACAGTTTTCAACCATTGCCGATATGTATAAGTCAGTTTAAGCAAACAAGATCGCCGTTATGTTTGGTTTATCACACGTGTAAACTATACGTAGCGAAAATTAAGGGACCGGATAGTTTTCGTTATAATGCAATTGCTTATATATTATGTACACAATTGTTAACTCTTAGAATCAATATTGATACTTTTCAGTCCCAGTTAATGCAGATGCCAATTTTCTGGCCTGCATTGTTTAGACATTTGACAGCTGTCAACAGGCATTTCGCAGTATTGATACGATGATAAACGACGAATAAAAAATAAAAAAAGTCATACAAGTTCAAGATTTGTACACAGCAAAAATTAACAATTTAATTGTAACACGTTTAATAGTATTAAAGAAAAATATTGCATGTGGTCGGATATTGAACCTTATTGAAATGTGCCACACTACATTATTCCCAAGCCCCGGGAAGGTAACAAACATTTGATAAACCTCGGATGGCTGCTATCCTAAATCCCTTAAAATTAATAAAACAATACTAATAAAATGTGCTACCAACCTGTAAACTTGGTGCTGATTGAGACCAAACTAAACCGCATCTCTCACTAAAGTCTATGGAATTAAAGAGATGGAGATAAATCTATCCTAGTTTAGTTTGATACCAAAAGAATTGGCCACATACGGACAAGAGACTGAGTAAAAACACAAGCTAATTGATAATTTTGAATCAATTGCAATAACATATAGCAGACGTTAAAAATCACTAAAATGCAATTACAATAAAATTTATTGAAATTACATATTGAATTCGATTATTAATATGATTATTGTTTAAGGTCACTTAGTACATTGTAACCTCTCGGCCACCTGAACCGATTACACAAGAAGGTTTATGATTCAGGACCTCGGATGAGTGGCTCTGGGGTCTTGTTACCCAGGAGCCTGTGTTCGCTTGAAGATGAAGCTTAAGAACGGAGTGAAATGTTGCACTAGTAGGGAGCGGGGGGGGGGTATTCACATGTTGGTGAATTGTCCATCGTTGTCGAGCAGCAGTATGTTGGGGTTCTCCTTCTCGAATGAGGTGGGGGCGCGGCGGCGCTGCTGCTGCGTCCACTCCCCCTCCCCGGCGCCCCACTCCCCCACGGAACCCCCTATCACGTCCACCTCCGCTTTAGCTCTGATTTTCTCCAACTGAAACGATGTGATAGTATATTAGTTGACTGGACTTATAGCTGTTGGTAGTACCCTGCCGTCTGCGCTGTAGGTCGTGGGTTCGATTCCCACCCAGGACAAACATTTGACGAACATAGATGTTTGTTCTGTGTCTGGGTGTAAATATGTATTATACATTTGTATTTACAAAAGTATATAAGTATTATATCAGTTGTCTGGTTCCCATGATACAAGCTATAATTAGCTTACTTTAGGGGCTAGGTGGCGCTGTTTCAAATGTCCTCCAATATTATTATAATTACTTAAATTGCCTCCTGTAATTGCAGTCGATCATTTAATAGTATACTAGCGACCCGCCCCGGCTTCGCATTGGTTTAATCGCCCGCGAGTGGAGTATAATGAATGAAAACTCTATATTGTACACCATTAAAATACAGTACAAACGTTTAAAATTACTCAAGATACACGTACGATGGGCGGTCTTATAGCTAAGAAGCGATCTCTTCCAGACAACCTTTGGATGGAAAGGACTTAACAGTTTGTGGAAGATTGGTTCGCGGGCGGCGCACTAACACCAAAAAGTGAAATAGTGCAAAGGACGATATAGGTAAAGTACGTCACTTATCTTACTAATATTATAAACGTGAAAGTTTCTATGTATGGATGTTTGTTACTCTTTCACGCAAAAACGGCCGAATGGATTTGGATGAAATTTGGTACCAAGATAGCTTATATCCTGGATTAACCCATAGGCTACTTTGATCCCGCAAAAGTGCAGTGTTCCCTGGGATTACTTAGCCACCGCGGGTAACAGCTAAAATATATATATATATAAAGAAGTGTGTGTTTGCACCTGTTACCTCCGCGTCGCGCTGCGCAAACTTGTCGAACATGTTGGCGTACATCTGCTTCTCTCGCTGCTTCTGCTTGGTGATCGCGTTGCGGCATACTATTATCTGATTAGCGGCCGCCTGAAAACATTTATAACATTTATAAAACTGCATAATAATTATTTGGACAAACTTCCGAAAAGCGAATACCGCTGATCGATCTGAAATATCGTATAATAACCGTTTTTTGACATCCTGATCACGAATATCAAAACGAAAATTGGCGTAAACGCCATTTCGAATATGAAAAAGGAAGGAGAACCTTATTGTAATTTAAATGTGTACCTTATTGGTAGGTTCAGCGTCAACCACTTTCTGAAACTGATTGAGAGCGAGCTCAGCCTCCCCGAGCCCCAGCATGGCCTGGCCCAGCCGGAACATTCCCTTCACATTGCCCGGGTCCAAATTCAGGGCTTTGGTAGCGTGGTCTTTGGCCTCGAAGTAGTGCGGGGGGGCCACCTTCAGGTACACCAGGGAGAGGTTCAGGTGAGCAGACAGCACCAACTCCTTAGCGTTCGCTTGGTCTTCCTTCGATTCTTTCGAGTTGTCTATCATGTCTGAAAGTAAACACTTGCATACATACATAGATTCACGCCTTTATCCCCGATGAGGTAGACATATATATGAACAATTGGTAATTCCAAAATGATTAATAAAAAATGGTTTGGGTCTGTGTATTAAATAAATAAATATTGGTGGACAATTCAAACAGCGCCATCTAGCCCCAAACTAAACATAGCTTGTATAATGGGAACCAGACAACTGATGGATAGTATTCTATCAGCTGTCTGTAACTTATATACTTTTCATTGTTAATACATATTAACACCCAGACACAGAACAAAAATCATACAAATGTTTGTCCTGGGTGGGAATGGAACCCACGACCTATAGTGCAGAAGGCAGAGTTACCAACCGCACTGTGAGACCAGTCATAACATTAGTGTGTAGTGTGAAACACTCACCTTCTACATAGGTAACAATCCTCTTGTACATTTTAATAGCCAGCGGATATTTGCCCGCTTTGAAGTAGTCCGTTCCCTTCTGTTTGAGTATGTGAGCTTGTTCCAGCTTGTTGCCTGCCTCCATGCACCACAACTCCTTGGATATGTCGTGGAAGTCGATCAGCTTGACGACGTATTCGACGGGAGAGTCGGGCGGCACGCCTAGCTCCGCGTTGCCCTCAGATTTGAACGCGTACTGGGGTTGTATGATGAGGCGAGATTTCTCCCCCATGGTGAACTTCTCGAGCGCCATCTCGACGCCCTCGCACACGTTCACTTCGCTCCCCTCACCGATGTTGAACGTGATCTTTCTAGAGTCGAACACTTTGCCGGTCTCCAGCAGTTTGCCTTCCAGTTCCACTGAAATATAACTTCACCAGTGACTACAAAATATTGTACCAACTTGCTAAATTAATATAAATAATCTTTATTGGAAAGATACAGGTGATACTTAATACATATATATATATAGTAGTTTGCTACAATTACTGTGTATCCAATAGGCGGTCTTATATAGTAGTATACGATCTCTTCCAAACTACCTTAAACTAAAACTAAAATAAAAGTAACTTAATACTAATGCAAGAACTATTCTCTTGAGCACGGAGGTAGTTTAATTTTATGACTTAAATAATAAATAAATATTGTTCACACATCGTCATCTAATCCCAAACTAGGCGTAGCTTGTACTATGGGGCTAGATGACTGATAGAATACATATTTTTTTTGTAACTACCTACATATAAATACATATTAACACCCAGACACCGAACACATCAATGCTCTTCACACAAATGTTTGTCCTGGGTGGGAATCGAACCCACGACCTACAGCTCAGAAGGCACAGATGCTGCCAACTGAGATGTGAGGCTTGTAACTTAACATATAATAATTCATTTAATTTGTAACTAAGCTATTGGAACTGAATTAAGGTTACGAAGAAAGCTTGTCAAAGAAGCATTCTTCAGTCAATATCCAAAATAACTTAAAAATTTAAATGGTTATTTCCATTTAAAAACCTATGTTATACTGGATATACTGGATATGTTATATGTTCAGGATGATCAAATTTTGATGTGGACCGTAGTTCATGGAGGATATTTTTGAGGACAGGCGAACATATTAAATTTGGTCAATCTCCAATAGGTTTGTATCAAAAATATTATTTGAGTTTGAAACTGATTCTGGTATGTCAAGTGACACTTCCGGAGCGCACGTTTTCCAATTTGTATAACCGTGTGTCAGATAATGCAGTAAAAGGATAAAACAATGGAATATTGTATTCCAACTGTGGAGCTCCCTTTGTTTCTCCCTTCATGCTTCAGCCATTTTGTAAAGAGAAAGTACAAAACTTCTAGGATTCCACTATTCATAATACACAGTCTCAGCAGCTGAATTCTGTCAATATAATATTACTTTGCACAGCACAACCAATTAAACTGACTTCACCGCCAATGGACGAGAATGGTTCCTTCCATTTATTTTGATTTAAAAACCAACTACTGAACCAATTTCAATGAAACCAAGAATGATTACCAAGGGAAGCGCTGGTTACCACAACCAGTATCATACCGAGTTGCTAATTTATAGTCCAGTGCTAGAATGACAGCAATACACATTATCCTGACATACCTGTGACCGGGCTGCCATCTTTAGGGCTGTCTTTTTTTGTGCCTTTCTCGATGATGTGTCGAAGAATGCCTTTGTTTTTGCTGGGGCTGAGATCCTCAACTTGCCAGTCAATCATTTCAATCTGTAATGGAGGAATAATATAATTATGACTATTGGTTCATAACTGAAGCCAGTTTTTAAAACTGGATTCAGATGTAGGAGTTGTCAGATAAGTAGCAATAAAATGTACAAATAACTGTTCTGGGGTCTTGTACAGTCAGCTTCATACATTTTAAGACAAGTAGAACCTTCAAAATTATCACAACAATAAAGAAATTTAAATGGAGTTACAGTTTTTTTAAGCAGACTGGTTCAAGAGAACCAGTCACTCAAATAGATAGATAGTTTAGATATTTTTCATTGTTCGTATAAATATTAAAGGTCTGTTTAGTCCGAATTTATGACGCTGACTGTACAAAATGACTAAATGTTCCCGATACCCATTCGAATAAATAACTTTATAAGGGAATAATATTACTGAAAGCTTTACTGATATTTTCTCTTTTTGTTTTTTACTTTATTTTCATACTTTAGAAATGTTAGTAAATATTTCACTACAAGAGTATAATAGCACCAAGTACCTGAAAGGTAGTAAAAATGGTACCATAGTAAAACATATAATTATTCTGTACAATCAATGTGATTAACAGGATATAGATAAACATGAGTAAATTAAATGAGGATGTGGTTTCGACCATATATTATTTCTATGGGAACATAAGTATGACAAAATATTTACATACGATTTTCTCTTATTTGTGAATTATTTTGTTTTTTGTTTAGTGGCTACTATTGACGAGGTTTTGGGTTCATCAATATATACATATTTTTAAGCTGTTAGTTTTTTCAATGACAAAATAGTTAAGTACAAATTTATCTTGAGTTTGTGAATGTTTTCCTAAAATGTTCATAAATGATTATGGCATTTCAACCATTTGAGCTCACAATAGTTTATTAAATATTTGACGGCACTTTGACTGGCTAGTACAGAATAACTATTTAATATAATTACAATATATTCCATTTCATGTTTTGATGTCAATACCTCAAACTGAAGAGTGGAGTTGGGCGGGATGGTAGGGGGGCTGCCGGCAGCACCATACGCATACTCCGGGGCACACGTCAGGACACACACCTCTCCCTTCTTCATGGTCGCCACCCCAATGTCCCATGCTTTGATCACTTTCCCTGAGTATAAGCAAACATACAACACTCATATCAAGTTATAATATATTATTACATTAAGGATGAGCAGCTTTTGCTGATATGACCACATCATGCAGTATTGGAATCAAGTCATTTATTGTTTTTTCACTTTTTAAGCATAGATTTCATGGTTTTTTTATTTATTTTTAAATGTAACAACCAGATAGCCCGTGCCGTGATAAGCGCTATCTCCTGCCCACTGACAGCAACACAATATCTCCCCATACTGCGATAGCCTGTGATTTGACTGGCCTCATAGCTCAGTTGGTCAGTAACCCTACCTTCTGCGCTGTAAGTCGTGGGTTCGATTCCCACTCAGGACAAACATAGATGTGACATTGGTAACATTGATGTTTGTTCTGTGTCTGGGTGTTAATATGTATTATATATATGTATTTACAAAAGAAAAGTATATAAGCATTATATCAGTTGTCCAGTCCCCATGATACAAGCTATGCTTAGCTTACTTTGGGGCTAGACGGCGCTGTGTGAAATGTCCACCATTATTTATTATTTCATTAGTACTCACACTGTTTTGACCGGAACACAAGTACACTACTGCTTGGATATGAATCTACTACTAATCTACTCATAGACTATTGTACCATTTGTTACAGAAAATGTAGGGTTTAGGTGTTGAAGGATTTTTTAATATTATTCACAAATTTAAGTATATTAGATGCTATTGTTATACATTTACACAATGTTATTACGATAAATTACAAGGCAGACGGGCATTACTGACAGTTAGGTCAAGGTTCTTCCCCATGGAGGGTCGGATAGGGTTTGAACAGGCGTCAAACTTATCGATAAGTACGCGTGACCTTATGTTTTGAATATTGACGTTTCCAAGCCATTTCTTTATGAATTCTATGGAAATAAAGTTTTTGACTTTGACTTTGACTTAGGTACATTCATTCATTGAAATTTTGGAATTGATTCTCAAATGAGGACAAAGTGTATAAATCCTCCGCAACGACTTACTGGTAATTTCATTGGTAGGTTTAAGATTTGCCCTGGCTGTCTGATTATTAAGGAATCTGTACTGGAGGAAAGTGATAGATTGATAGTTATTTATGGAAAAAAAAGTTGGGTGATAAAAACACCATTTTCACATGTTCACACAACAATGATACCAAAAAAGCCCATTGAGGTGCTGTGTTAACCTTCGTGGGAAACTGTGTGAATATTTTTTTAAACGTATAATTTTTTAAGGTCCCTGTGATTTTATTACATATTACTAATAAAATTATAATTTAGTCGTAAACTGTATAAACCCACAAGGCGAAAATTGACCCAATGAGGTTTTGCCTACCCCTAAGTGGAAAATGCCGAGATTCAATTTAACAAAAATAAAATTGTTAAGGTAACCAAGTAAATACTCTAACCTTCACCTCAGTAATGTCAGGTTAGTTTCAAGCATTCTCACCTTTGCCCAACGGAAACTCGAACGGCTCATTTCTATCCTTGCTGGAGTCGAACTTGGTGCCGTCCAGAAGCGTGCCCGTGTAGTGCACCGTGACTTGGCAGCCAGTGTTAGGCGTGTCGGTGCCTTCGCCCTCCTTTATAATCCGTTTCAGGACTCCGCGGTCGCCCACTAACGAAATATCAACACCTTGGTCGACTGTCATGATTCTTTACTTTCGGAAGGTTATGTTGTGACTTGTGATCCAATTAATGCAAGTTTAGATTTTGCGACAATAGTTCGCTAAATCTGCGTGTTACTAGCGTGCCGGTCAACACAATTTTGAATATCCACTAGGGAAGGGGTGGATGGGCTGGTAGAATTTATTCGAGTGATTTAAGTTTTATAGTACTCGAGTGATTCAAGTTTTATAGTACTCCAGTAACAAGTTTTATAATACCTACTCGAGTAAACTAAATAGTTCTTCCGGCAAGAAATATTATAGTCGTCTCAGGTAACAACTTAATTAGTTATATCTCAGGTTAGAGCAAGTTTTCAAATCGAATGACAAGTTTTATATTTATGCGAGTCAGCCAGCCCATCGCTGATTTCCACAGGCTATAATTATTAACATAGAAATTTCTAGACTTCTTGTTCTAGATTATAGACAGTATAATGTCACTTTCTGTCACTGACTTAATGTACGCAATGAAAGTGACCAAAAGTATTTCGCATAGACATTGCAGAGTTCTATTCCATATGGCAACATATTAAATTTAACTTTAGCTGTATTACTCACTTTTATACACCGTTGCGATCGGTGATTATAATAAAAAAACAATTACATTAATTCATTAATGTAGTTATGTCGCCTCCATTATGCAGACTCAAAGCCGAATTTTTTTCGGAAAGGCTGCAGGTGACAACCCCTCTATCTCCAGATATCTTTTCTGAAATTCCCTTCCAGTTTGTACTTACAAGTTTTATTTCAGAGCAAGTCCATATTTAAAAATTATAGTACCTGGTTTTTTTTTTTATAAATTGTTGTTTTTAGAAATTATATTTAAGCACGAATTACATATAAATTACAAACAAAATAAAAAAATAATAATAATATAATTACGAATTACAATCATCGTACTCAAAATCTTATATTCCGAAGGTGAAACATATTATATTAAAGGTATAATATTGAAATGATGAATGAAAAAATGTATCTAACGAATAGCCTAAGGTCTAAAATCTCATTTAAAGAGCCATCTAGCGTTCAGTAGTGAGACTGTAAGCCGCGAAATTTCTAGAATTCACGGGTTTTGATGTGAAACATCTATAGCCGCACGTAAAACCGATTTCTGGCGTGGCGACGCATCGCCACGGCATGAAATATATGTCTATATAATATATATAATATGCGTTGCATATTACTTTTACAAAATAATGTCGATGTTTCACATCTGCCAGGCGTCCCGTGACGGCTCACATTTTTTTAGGTAGAGTTTACGTTCAAGCAGTTATGCTACTCGACAAGAGATGGCGTTGCAGTCGTTATTTTAAGTTGATTATTGAAAACACGAATAAAACAACGTTTTCTGAAAATGAATCCTAGCTAGATCGATTATCGCCCCCGAAATCCCCTGTATACTAAATTTTATGAAAATCGTTGGAGCCGTTTCCGTGATTCAGATTATATATATACAAGAATTGCTCGCTTAAATATAGTAAGATTATAAATAGGCTCCACAACCGATTTGGTCGCTGCAAGCAGAACCATTATTAGTGTCGATTGGTCGAACGTTACGACGATGACGTTAACGGTTTGCGATTTTGGCCGTCCATCTCAATCCATGCACCAACTTACGATTGTTTTTACGCCTACTGGATTTATTTTCCTTGACTGGCCTCATAGCTTAGTTGGCAGTAACCCTGCCTTCTGCGCTGTAGGTCGTGGGTTCGATCCCCACCCAGGACAAAAGTTTATGTGACATTTGTAACATTGATGTTTGTTGTGTCTGGGTGTTAATATGTACTCACAAAAGAAAAGTATATAAGTATTATATCAGTTGTCTGGTTCCCATGATAACAAGCTATGCTTAGCTTAATTTGGGGCTAGATGGCGCTGTGTGAAATGTCCACCATTATTATTATTATTTTCCTTCAAATAAATATTCTTGATGATTATAATATTAAACTATACCTCGCCGTCCTTTGACACCCCAAACCCTGCAGGGTTTAAATGTTTTAAAATTGTAATTGCTTCTAACAAGGGAAGTAGTATTGTACTTTGCTCTTATCACACAGAAAGTGTATCTCTTTTTTTAATTCCACTGTATCGTATAAATTTAATGTGATAGGCACATAGAGTAATACCAGGTACGTACGAAAGGTAGTCGGTGACCACCTTGTACATATGTAGACATAATTTCATACGTACATATCAAGGACTTGAAGCTGATGGCTCAGTTGGTAGTGACTTCAGCTTACAGTCTAGATCATGACTTCGAATCCTACATTGAACTCGAGCTTTCCGAGATGGAAAACATCGCGAGGAAGTAAATCATACGCACATCCAGCTGGCTAGCTACTACTCACTCAAGTTGAATATCTGCCGCCAAGGATCAAACGGTGTGTTCCAGTAGCCTTACTTGAGAGCCAGTTCCCAATCCAGGCCTTGTGATGTGACCTACATCAGCTACATAGTCTCTTAACATCAGGTGTTATGTAGTATAAGGCAAGTCTGTCATGGGGCATAAAATCTCTGAATCTCATCCTTTCTTAAATAAAAGTAAAGAAGAAGATGCATTGCAGTGATGAAAAGCAGGAGGATATAAAAATATCAGACCGCATTGTTAATGAATAAGACTAAACAAGTAACATATTCATATTCAATAAAAAGAGTTTTTGTTATTAAAGTTTATTTAAATTACATCTCAGTCTTCAAGGGAGTCTTAAAGGACAAAAATTAACAACCCGGAAAAACTACTAATCACATGGGAGAAAAAATCATTTTTTTATGTTTTTTTAATTTATGGCCTAAGTACAGAACTTTTACTATTTACTTTACTAAACTTTTTTACTATTACTTTTACTAAACTTAAAAACAGACAGATCAAGATATACATGTCAGCTTTAAAGAGACATAAAAAATTATATCATAGATATTATCAACCTTAATATTATATTTACACAGTCACATTATTATTGAAAACCTAGATTATTTGCTAACTATTGAACAAATGTTATCTGTCTTTATCTGAAGATTGAAAACAGCCCTTTAACTATCAAGGTGATATGGGATAACACATAAATTATTGTCTCCCCTCCTAGATGCTAGATGCTAGATTCACATACAAAGATTGTTAACAGTCGTAGATTCTACAGTATCTTGCCATCATACATATTGAAATTGAATTGCAAAATCAATTCAAGCATGAAATAATTTTAGTTTAGACAGACTATGATTTAAATTAAAAAAAAGAGGATGATAAAAGATAATAAAAACTATGTTTGAGTTACTATTATTGATACGAGAATACAGACTATTTAGTTTCCCATATTAAATTAGAATGTGAGTTGGAAGGATTTCATCATAATAGTTTTAGGTTTTTATTGTGTCTGGCATGTTCTCCACAATTAAATATTATAGGTAGGTATCTAACTTGTCAGGATGTCCACAATACAGGCTTGTCCTAGTGTGAGGTCTGCTGTATGATATACCAAATTCTGTATTTTTAGCACCAGTGACGAGAACTTGAGAAGTAATAGGTTAGTGGTATTGACATGTTATGCGGAGGGATATAAGGCATGTTACTATAACAGTGTTAAATATGCATGTGGATGTATATAGGAGAGAGGTAGGCCATAGAAAAGATAAATGGATTGCATGTGCATATTTTAACAAAGTTAAGCTATAATTTACATGTACTAGGACATTTTGAAACATAGTACCTATAGTGTTTTATATTACTTTGGGATAAAAATAACTTGCGCTCAGTTAACCACTCATCAGACCCATCACAACAATCACAGATCCCATCGTTCACTTTACTCGAAGGTATCTCGAGGAGGGATGTTGATTTTTTATGATACTGTGTATCACAGTAAAATGTACCATTAACACATGCACTGGTGCTGGGCTCATCGGAACCATCTTCACAGTCACAATAGTCATCATTCACGTTCTCGAACGGAATCTTCAATTCCGAATTCAAACATTTAAATTCATTCTTACTGTCGGGCCGGTACTTCGGCATGTGCAAATAATACACACCCTTGATCACCCCGTTATCATTGATGTGAATGTCGGCGTCTGAACGTAAATGTTTGTCCTTCATTTGCTTGTGATCCAGAACCGGATTCACTATATTCCTGCTGTTGGCTTCCGATGTGATTGTTAAGAAGAAATACAACTGATACAAAGTAAAACTCACGACCATACAAACTGTTAAGATAATAACGTTTTTCTTCTTTTTCAATCCCATTTTTACATGGAACTTTGATGTAGTTAAGTGTTCATAACGTTTTATATCTCATTCATATGATTTTCAGCACAAAAACAAGAGAAAACTCTCCTCCTTGTTTTCGATGATAACAGGGACAGATTGTATAGCCAAAGATTGCACGGCTTAGATAAACCAAGACATTTTATGAGAGATTATTGCCATGCAGCGAGGCAAAGGCGTCAAGTAGTGAATTGGTCCAGTACCCAGTAGAGCTAAGTGAGCTAGTGAGCTATTGAGTTGAGCGAGGTTAGTGCTTCAATAAATTTACGTCATCTTTGGTGGCAGTGGCAGCAATAAGTAAATAAGTTGCTGTCAGGAGGATACAAATGTGTTCTGTTTTGTGTTGTTTGAGTGTTTGAGCTTATCACGTATCATATCAATACAGCGCAGATTTTTCTTGGTTATTTTTCGTTTGCCTTATGACAAATACCAATATTATTTGTAGGTATGATAGAATGTTAGTGTATTGATGTGATTAGCGTATTATTATCAGGGCAAGATGTGGCGCCGATATTTGTTATGGTTTGCTCAGGAACATGTGGATTTCCGGCATGCGGTATGTAAACATTATATGAGCAAATATCACTTATCCTTTTCGTTTTAAATGAAACTTGGTGAAATATTTCAGGAAATGCAAAGTATACTCGATCTTTTTAAGATACCAATCAAATACATTGAAAAACCTTGCGTTTCGAAGCCATACTGGGTGGTGGAGTTGCCATCAGAAGAAAGCGCTAAACAGATTGCCTCAAGGTCTGTATCAATGAAAAATTGTATAGAGCTGTGGTCAAGAGCCAAAACTGAAGCACAGCTTCACAAGAATTTGTCAGATGCAATAAACAATACCACTGGGGAATGGATAATGCCGAATTACATGACAGACCTAAGTGACCTTCATATTTGTCCAAAAGAACTCATAGAGACCTGCTGTCCATCAAATAAGACTTTTAAAATATTTGTGGAGACGTTTTGCAAACATTTTTCAATGAAGGAGAAAGTTGACAAAATTGAGGTTTGTTCAATTTATTTTATATTAGCTTTAGTGGAATAATAGACATATTTACCTAAAGCTGGAATCTTCTGTTTTACATACTTACAAAAATAACACCAATTCTAATATTATTGCTGGTTTAAAAGTTCTAGTTCCTCCAATAAATACATAATACAATATCAGTATAATATTTTCTTTGTAAAATATTTTTCTTTTGGCATAAAGTGTTCTTATGTTGTAACAAAAGGTACCATAGATACAAAAAAATCTAATAAACAGTTTGGCTACTATTTCAGAGTTTTGCCTACTTGCCTATGCAAGGACCAGTCAAACTGAAGAATCCAGACATAACACTGACTTATATTGAGTTTTATGGCACTGACCCAAATGATGTTCCGGAAAAACCTTGTGATGTATTCTTTGGAAAATGGGTAAGAAATATGATGAACCAATTTTCTGTTAGAATATATTTACAGTGAGCTGGCTCAAAGGTACATCGAAGAGCTAAAGAGCTGGAGGAGAATAATTCACTTCCGTAGCATCGGAATATATAGCTCTCTCTCTCTTCTCTCTCTTTCTGTTTCACTACGCCATATTTTTCTTCTCTCTCATGTAACGAAATCTGCCTAAACGTGACGCGTCCATAAAATTTTACTCTTAATTCCCGTTCACTTATCGCTTATCAAACCGCCGCCTAAGAAGTTTCACTTGAAAAATAAAATGAGTTATGAATTTCAGGTGGCGGATGGGCAGAGAGATCTGATCCGCGCGCACACTCTGAAGAAGCGTGAGTTCATCGGCAACACGAGCATGGACGCGCAGCTCGCGCTGCTGATGGCAAACCAGGCGCAGTTGCGGTGTGGTGACGTCACGCTCGACCCCTTCGTTGGCTCCGGCTCGCTGCTCGTCGCCGCTGCACACTTCGGCGGTACTTACAATAATTATTATAACTGTAGGGCGCGCTTGTGAACGTTTTTGAACGATGTGTGGCGTCCCCGCGGAGCCCGCTACTCCCTGGGGTTGACAGAGGCCCCTGACCCTCGGCTTGCCTTAATTGGCCGGTTGTGGGGTGGAGTCGCAAGAGCAGAATCTATGCTCCAAGGGTGGGAAGTTTTGCCCCTCATGCTCCCTCTACTGGCGGCACTCATGAGAGGCCCTTTAGAGTGCAGCGAGTCACTACCTTATTTTTTATTTGATGCAGTTACGGAAAGAGCCGATGGTCCACCTGTGTTAAGTAGGTATTACAGTTAAGTAGTCGCATCGTAGCTTCCATAACTCTGAGACGTGATGCTGGAATGTCTCAAGTGCCTGTAATTTCATCAGTAACCACACCTTCACCACTTCACACTTTCACCTTTCGCAACTGAACACAGTAACGCGAATGCATTATTGCTTGGCGGCAGAACTTGGTAGCGAACAAAGCCACATGTTCAACTGCCTGTTCAAAATATATTCCTAAATTTTACGTCAGTAAACTCCACCTGAAAAACTCCCTTATTTGTTTGAACCTTTTTCCTGCTTTTAAATATTGTCCATCCTAAAGTTGCCTGGAAGAGATCGCTCTCAGCGATAAGGTCACCATTGTTTCACAATTATTATAATTATTAATCTTGTGAAAGTGATGTTAATAATTTATTTTCATTTCCAGCGTACGTGTTGGGCTCTGATATAGACTACATGATGCTTCACGGCAGAACAAGACCTACGAGAGTCGGACAAAAGGTAACAATGTATGTATTTACTGGGTTCATTTCACTAATGATGGTACAAATTAAGTTCAACTCATGTATCTGAGAATTCTGCGTTGGCCAATAATAATAAATAATATTGGTGGGCATTTCACACAGCGCCATCTAGCCCCAAAGTAAGCTAAGCATGCTTGTATCACGGGAACCAGACAACTGACATAATACTTATATACTTTTGTTTGTAAATACACATATAATACATATTAACACCCAGACATAGGACAAACATTTATGTTCGTCACACAAATGTTTTGTCCTGGGTGGGAATCGAACCCACGACCTACAGCGCAGAAGGCAGCGTTGCTACCAACTTATCTGTGAGGCCAGTCCAATGAATGTAAGGAGTTTATTTTATGTGATACAGTTACGGGTACTTATTAGGTACGACAAAACGCAAGTCGCATCGTATGCGCTCGTAACTCTGAGACATGCAGGTGGAATGTCTCTTGTGCCTGTAATTTCACCGGCAACCACACCTTTCAAACCGGAACACGGTAACGCGAACGCGTTACTGCTTGGCGGCAGAAATGGGCATGGTGGCAGTACTTCCCCGGACGAACTTGGCGAGAGTTCTAATGCTCTTAAATGTGTGTCCCCAGGTGCGTTCGAAGGAGGAGAGCATCCGCGCCAACATGCGCGGGTACGGCACCGAGTCGCGGTACCTGGACGTCATCGTGAGCGACTTCTCTCTGCCGATGTGGCGGGACGACTTCAGGCTAGACGCGATACTCACAGACCGTTAGTATTATTATTATTATTATTAAGTCACATAATATGATTATTTGCAAAGTTCACTATTCCTAAACTAGGATTCCCTGTGTTGTTGGTGACTTCACTTTTTCAGGAGGGAAAAGTTATTATCTACCTTTAAATGTTTAGTACACTACCAAACATTTAAAGGTAGATAATAACTTTAATAATAATATATCTAGTATAATTTATAATAATAGAAATTCTGAAATAATAATCTGTATATTTTTAATATCGATTTTATAATCGATGTTTATCTCTTGTTTTTTTTTGTATAGTTTATTGTAAATGTTATTTTTTGTTCTACTTATCTACCTACTTAACTGTCACGCTTAGTCTAACTACACTAAGAAGTCTTCACCAATAGTTGTAACAACATTTACCATGTAGGTATCTTTTCATACTTCAGCTCTCAATTTAATGTTTTTATGTATGTTATGTTGGTGTTCATTAAATAAATAAATAATATTTAAGTATATTTTACGGTAAAATTTGATTTATTGCAAAATAAAAAATAAATATTGGTGGCCTTTCCGACCACCAATGGCCCGAGACGTAACATCCCCGTCTCGAGGTGATGGACGCAACGCAATGCAACTTGAGTCATCTCGTACTTTGGTGGAGAGGACTTGAGTAGTATTGCTGGCGGTTACCACTTAACATCAGGTAGGCCGTCAGCTCGTTCTGTCACTAACATCACATATAAACAAATTGGGAGTTTAGTAATCAGTTCACTATTGACAGCACCATACGGCGTCAGAGAGCCGGCGGAAAAGATCGGCATACAGAGGGAGAACTACTCCCTGACAGAGGAACACCTCGCGCAGCACATACCGGCCAAGGTGCACTACCGCCTGCCGCACATCTACAGCGACCTGCTCGAGTTCGCGGCGAGGCGCCTGCACGCCGGCCGCCGGCTCGTCTGCTGGTACCCGCTCCTCAGGTATTAGAACGTGCACTACCGCCTGCCGCACATCTACAGCGACCTGCTCGAGTTCGCGGCGAGGCGCCTGCACGCCGGCCGCCGGCTCGTCTGCTGGTACCCGCTCCTCAGGTATTAGAACGTGCACTACCGCCTGCCGCACATCTACAGCGACCTGCTCGAGTTCGCGGCGAGGCGCCTGCACGCCGGCCGCCGGCTCGTCTGCTGGTACCCGCTCCTCAGGTATTAGAACGTGCACTACCGCCTGCCGCACATCTACAGCGACCTGCTCGAGTTCGCGGCGAGGCGCCTGCACGCCGGCCGCCGGCTCGTCTGCTGGTACCCGCTCCTCAGGTATTAGAACGTGCACTACCGCCTGCCGCACATCTACAGCGACCTGCTCGAGTTCGCGGCGAGGCGCCTGCACGCCGGCCGCCGGCTCGTCTGCTGGTACCCGCTCCTCAGGTATTAGAACGTGCACTACCGCCTGCCGCACATCTACAGCGACCTGCTCGAGTTCGCGGCGAGGCGCCTGCACGCCGGCCGCCGGCTCGTCTGCTGGTACCCGCTCCTCAGGTATTAGAACGTGCACTACCGCCTGCCGCCGGCTCTGGGCTGGTCACAGAACAGGGAGTCGATTACTGGACCTGCCCTACATTTCATTTCAAGATCCACAAGTTTACTCTTGATCAAAGGGAGCGAATTGGCTTCGATCACCATCGCAGCTCCGTCGAGATCACAACACTATGAAACTACTCATTTTTTTTGTGATGTACATTTGACACAGTGCTATCTAGCCCCAAAGTAAGCTAACTGAAACTTGTATCATGGGAACCAGACAGCTGATATAATACTAACTTTTTTTTTTCTAAATACATACATATTAACACCCAAACACAGAACAAAGCAAGTCCTGGGTGGGAATCGAACGACCTACGGCGCAGAAGGCAGGGTACTACCAACTGAGCTGTGAGGCTAGTCGTTCATTCGCCATTTAAAACGGCGAATGTAATTTCCAGAGAAGAATACACATCTGAGCAGTTGCCGTCGCACCCGTGCCTGACGCTGGTGGGTAACGCGGAGCAGGTGCTGTCCCGGGTGACGGCGCGACGCCTCCTCACATACGTGAAGACGGCGGAACCCTCCGACGAGACGCCCGCGCCGGCCCCATGTCCCCACGACGCGTACAACTTCAGGTGACACTCAAATTACCTAAGGTACCCTAAAACTGTAGATAGGGATTGGTTGCCAGTCGCAGCTTTGACTTATCGGTGTAACGTTTTTAATCGGTAGTTTTATTCTAACTGTATCGACAGTTTCTTCTAGAGTTATGAACAGTTGCAGATGGCTCACCTGATAGTAGTGACCCTGCCAGTAACAAGCAATACGACTTGGGTACTCCCCTACTTAAGTACAATACCCCATTCACATCGCGTGCATCCGTAACTCTGGGACGAAGTCAAAAACTTTGTTTTCATAGAATTCATAAAATGGCTTGGACGTGAAGGTGGAATGTCTCAAGTGCCTGCAATTTCGCCGGCAACCACACTTACCAAGGAACACGTTACTACTGCACACTGAATGCACTGCTTCTGAAAGTAGCAGTAAGTGTTATGGGACTCTTGTAGCATCGCATTGAGACTTGCTTGTAATTTCCCCGGCCACCTAACAAAACTGGGATGCTGTAATGCGCGCGCACTACTGCTTCCTAGGTATTGTATAGGTGATTTAAAGTACCTAGATACCTAAGCTTCAATCTGGTGTATTTAATGGTGCCGCAGAAAACCAGCGCTGCATTAGCGACCCCGCTGATACAAACACATGTTGAGTGGTAGCCTTTTTCAACCCAAATTGTGATTTTGTTTTGTCCATACTTTGTAAATGAAGATTTTTCTGTTTCTTGGCGGGTGAAATGGTAGGTCAGTACTTTAGCACACGAACACAAAATGATTAAGTATCAAATAGATTATTTTTAATTTTCAGGGAGAAGTACTTTTCTATGGGCGAGGGACAGATGACGCGGAAAGAAATCAAAAAGAAGAGAAAAGAAGAGCTGGCTTCGTTCATAGCGAGCAGAGAACAAGCCAGGATAGATATTGCATGATAGTGTAAACTCGCTGCACTTGTAATATATTGTCATTATAAAATCATAATTAAATTAATTGATGATTATTTTTTTCCTCCTTTCGTGCACTTGGTACCTTTCTTCGAATTTTTGGTTGTAAGGCAGTTTTCTATAAGATTTTCTGAAAATATCATATAATATTGCGCCCATAAATTTATAAAGTGAAAAAAAACTCATTGGTACACGTTGCGATTTGAACCAGCGACCCCGGGATCAGTACCAGGCCACCACACTCTAATTATTATAATGTCAACTAGAGAGAAATATCTATAACTTTAGCGGAGGTGTAATATTTGAGTGGAATTGTGAATGAAGGAGAAAGAAATAAGAACTCTATTCGACTTATATATTTTACAAAACATCCACTTATATTTGCCCAAACAAATTACCCTAACTTTATTCATCAAAAAGTCCAACACTCGCTCAATATAAATACAATAAGGTGGTTTATAATTTATATCTTAAAGTAATATAATTAAATAATAACATTTCGCCGTCTCTCTACTGTTCTTCACAGTGAAACGAGGCCTCCTCTGCCTACCGCTTCGGGGGAAAAGGCATGATTGTAAGTTATTTGTAGGTGTTCTACTCAGCGATAGAAAGAGACAGCATCATCTGAGTGAGCGGTGCGTCGGTGCCCTCGCCCTCGCGAGGTTGGCACGCTTTCGCCTGCGACCAGCGACACAGTTTCCACACCTCCGCTCGCTTGCTGCTGTTGCTACCGCTCTTGTAGTGGTTTAGCAGGTTGTTGGTGGTCTAAAGAGATTAATACAAATAATAATAATAATAACAATAATAAATTTAATCAAATTAAAAAAAATGAATTTGAATTTCAATTCTCTTTTGTAATTCAATACATACTAACATCCAGACACAGAACAAACATCTACGTTCATCACACAAATGTGTGTCCTGGGTGGGACTTGAACCTACAACCTGTCAGGCCAGTCAGTATATAAGTATGGATTTTGTGCAAAGAGAAATAATAATCCCCCCGGTAGCTTAGACCAATGCAAGGAACACCCGCGCCCATACAAATTAGAAGGATCATTCAAAATGGATCCTGAGTTTATGGTTGTGGAAAGTAGTAATTCTCTTGCACCTTGTAATTTAATCCAAGTGGGGTGATCCTGCTTTATGTGCTCACAGCTCAGTTGGTAGTAACGCTGCCTTCTGCGCTGTAAGTTGTGGGTTCTATTCCATCCAGGATAAACATTTGTGTGACGAACATAAATGTTTGTTCTGTGTCTGGGTGTTAATATGGATTATATGTATGTATTTACAAAAAAGTATATAAGTATGTATATCAGCTGCCTGGTTCCCATGATACAAGCTATGCTTAGCTTACTTTGGGGCTAGATGGCGCTGTGTGACAGTGTCCACCTATATTATTATTTTTAATTCAGGCCTTTATCAAGTGCAGACATTTGCAAAATCAACACCAATGAATATGTGATTATAAAGCTAATTACATTATAATTAATTCTTCAGTGCTACTAGTTGACTCACCAAGAACAGTCCAAGTAGAGCTCTCATGTTGTCCGGGTTCAGTTTCAACGCTTGACAGTAGTATGTCTTGGCGAGTTCCAAGTTTTCAACACCACCCTGCAACAAGCATATTTTTTTATATCACAGCAAGGGTAGTGAAGCGTAAGGGATTATTATTACTAGAAGATAAAAGTTAAGGTGTGATTGCCGGTGAAATTACAGGCACATGAGTACACTACCTTCACGTCTCAGAGTTAAGGTTGCATACGATGCGAATTGGGTCTTACTACCTAGGTTGGGGAGGAACCGAGCAGTACTGCTTCTTATAGGCACAGGTACTTAACATCAGGTGGGCCATCAGCTCGTTCCGTAACTTCATCACATAGAAAAAAGTTAGTAAAATTACTTAAAAAGCTGATACATGCGGCTACATTTTCGGTAACAAACATCCTAAAAGGATTCTATAAAACAAGGGTTTTCGCGTACATACTAAGCACAGTCGATAAAGTCGCTACCAATGACAGCTACTTGGACCGTGTTATGCAGAACGTCGGTTATGTATTGATTCATATATTGCATTGGCTCATATCTCCGTGAAAAATAGAGATATCGACATGGCTGTAGGTGTACCATAGTGTATCGTATGTCGGCGACTCGCTGCGCGTGCAGATGATTGTGCGGCGCGTGCAGCAGCAGTTCCTCCGCGCAGTACGCGGCGCGCGAGTACTCCCCCACGCGCAGGTACAGCGAACACAGTTCCTGCCACGCTTCCACGTCACACATGAACCTGGAAACATGCTATTTAGTTACAATAGTAAATAACAAATAATGGTGGACATTTCGCACAGCGCCATCTAGCCCCAAAGTAAGCTAAACATAGCTTGTATCATGGGAACCAGACAACTGATATAATACTTATATACTTTTCTTTTGTAAATACATAAATATAATACATATTAACACTCAGCCACAGAACAAACATCTATGTTTGATACAAATGTTTGTCCTGGGTGGGTATTGAACCCACGACCTACAGCACAGAAGTTAGGGTTACTAACCAACTGAGATGCGAGGCCAGTGAGTATTTCTTACCGGAATTGGGAACACGCTTTTCTCAGAACTTGGAATTGAAAATAACTTCCCTTATTTTGCTTCTGTCAAAGTTCACTCGACTAGGTTAAACTATTCATACCTCTGCCACCGCTAGACCAGTAATAGAGAGGTATGTATCACAACTTAACTAAGTACTGGCCCAGTAGCTCTTTCAGCAGTTTCACTTTGGAGGTGCTAATGTCTTGGATCCCTGTAATGCTGTAATGCCTTCGCAAGATCTGGCGCTACTACAAAGACTGTTGTGACCTGGCTTTACAGATTAGTATAGCAACGGCGTAGGTCCGCAAAGTTATATCAGGGTAACAAGTAGTCGAGCAAATAAATGAATTCATACTTCTTGAGATAGTCCACCAGTTCTTGTATGGCAAGCGTGAGTTTCCCCTGGGCCTTCAGATTGGCGACGCGGCGCTTCCTCGCTGCTGAGTTAGTCGGGTCCGCGGCTATTATGTTGTCTAGAATTGCCAAAGCTTCTGTGTACCTGGAAAAAAGGTGATCTGAAAGATGACAGGCGCAAAGACAATTAAGATGATGTCAATGAATCTCTTACAAGAGAATTGGATCAGTTCTAGGTAAACAAATATCATCAAATATTCATGGAGAAGTGCTCTTAGCACCAAACATTGAATATGATGTTGAACAGTACATTGGGTCATTGAGACAACCAATTTGTGCCCTTTGCTGAGCTGCCTAGCTGAGCTGTGAGGTCAGTCAAATTATGTTACATGTGGGTAGATTGGAAACAAATCAGTTTGCTTTTGATCTCAACAATGACATATTATTTATTACTTACTTCTCTTTTGCCTCCAGAAGTGCAGCCTGGTACCGCATTACACGGAGACTCCCCGGAAACTCTTTAGACAAGATGTTAATGCAACCGTATGCCACGCCATATTGATGGCAGTCTAATGCGGCATATATGATTTGCTCCAATACCACATGCTCTGTAAAAAAATGTATTGATGCAGTGATTATTTAATTATAAGCAAATCTGAATTTTACTTGATCTGATGATAAGTTTAATAATTTGAGGATTTGTTTTCTCCCAGTTCTATTTAAATTTAAAAAGTCCATAATAATACATATGTCAAAGTATCTTGGAAATTCTATGAATATGTGGAGTATAACCTTTTTTGTGTTGAAACTTATGAACAAGAATGAATGTATGGAATTTAATATTTCTTACTCTCATTGCCAAGTTTGTCAAGATCTTCACTTAACACTGCAATCCACAGTTCCATGACCTCTTCACTGCGTCTCTCGTTTCCTTCTCTCCATTGGCGAAGTAAGTCCTTCGCCTCTGGAATAAAAAATGTATTAAATGATTAGGTGCTAACCACTACAATATTTACGAGCGCAGATACTCAGGACGATGTACTTTGCTGAATTAGAATAAATTGTGAGATCAGTGCTTGTTTCAATGTTAGGAGTACGTAATGGTGGAAGTAGTAATAGATTTCCTGTTCCTGCTCAAAGCACTAGGACTTACCACTATGACTTATTTCATCGTAATTATACATGTTTACACTATTGTGCCAGTAAAATTAAGCTGATCTGATTTGAACCACGCAGTGACTCTTACGTATTCTATAACGAGCCGTATCTATCGTAGGTTTATCACTAGCTCAGCGGAATGTCTAATCAAAATATTCCCCGTGTTTTCGTTTCACGTACCTAATATTTTAGATTTAATTTGAAGTTGACATTGATAGATTAAAGTGACTTTCGTGCCATAGACTATAGACTCCCTGTGATGGCCGCCATGACATATACGGTTCGATAAACGCATCAGTTGTTCTATATATTTTTGTTTCTCCGATGTAAATGTATAAAATCACAGCCTCAAAATCGTTACCGATGGGAGTATTGGAACACAAAGTGTTGTGTGTGTGTGAACGTGAGGAGACGTCTGCAATATGTCTGACTATTTGGAAATATTTTTAGATGAACAATAGTCTTAATTATATTAATTAACTCTTTTCTGATCTCTCTTTGCCATGGACTTTAAATAATAATCAATATTATTGGTAAGTCCCGTCTTAAAACCGTTGAATTGATGTTTTTCATTAACTTCTTTCTTCAGTGTACATAATGAATGCTCGACTTTTTATGTCTCAATGGCCTTTATCTTGGAGTTTTGTTTTCTTTTGTCCTCTGCTCGCACGACGAACAAGTTTACGAATGCGACGTACCGTTGTAATTCTGTCTAATTATTCAAAGCATTTTGTCCGACAGATCGATAGAAGTCGTCGGACGGAGATTAAAGTATCGTCGAGGACAAGGGGATTCGTGTGAATAGTAGATGTGCGCATTACGGACGTCCGTCGAACAGGCTAGTGCGACCGAGTGTGCGTGCTGTGACGAAACTTATCATTGTAAGCGGGGTCGCGGCGGGGTCGTCGGCTCCGCGCCGCTGTGACATTGCGCGAGTCGGAGCCCCGTGACGTCACCATGGACTCGCTCGTGCAGTGCCCTGTCTGCACACTCTACCTGCACAATGGCATGTCGCTGGAGTCACATTTGGACACGCACCCCAAAGACCAAGTTATAAAAGCTCTTTGCAAAATCACTAAAAGTAACACCAGACGCGCCAGAAGTAGAACGCCCACGCCGGCCAACTCCGAGAGATCTTACAGGAGCAGTTCCAGAACACCCATCACTGAGGACGGTGGAACCAATCCTTGGAATGGAGCCAATCGTGGTTCGGAACATGAACGCTACTGGGCTAGGACTCCGAGTAGAACGCCCAGCGGGACTTACAGCCGAGGAGTCAGTAGGACCCCCAGCAGGACCCCGAGTAGGACCCCCAGTAGGACTCCCAGTAGGACTCCCAGTAGAAATGCAAGATCTCTATCATCAGCTAACATATCAAGAAACTGCACTCCTGACAGTAGATTGGTTGACAATTTGACATATGAAGCTACTACAGTTAGTTCTTCTCAAAACTCGAAGCGTTCTCATCGCTCACACTCTCCTGTGCTACTAAAACCAGATAAAATACCAAGAACCTACCCACCTGCGTCTGGGGCACCGGATTACACTCAGCAGTTTTTGGATTATTCAGACCAACCAGAAGACAGTGAGGTGAAGTACTCTCGCAGCGCTGAGTACAATGCACTGGATGTCAACAATGTGTTTTCCTACAATGTGCCAACTGAGGTGGCGGGTGCTAAGATGCAGCCGAGTTTGCCTCCAAACATGATGCCAAGAAAAAGAAATGAACCGGTCAAAGTTGGGCATCAAAGTGCCATGAAACCGAATAATTTACTCAACCTTGTGAAAAACAACATTAGTGAAATGCAGTGTATACCCTCCTACCTGAACCGTAGTGCTCCATACCAAATGGTCCCCAATGCTCCTACTTTTGTCCAGAAAAATGTACAGAATAGTGTGATAATGGCCAGTGGTATACCAAATACACAAGTTCAAATTGAAACCAAAAGCGTACCTCCGTTAGTTCAAAACCATTTCAATCTGAACTCAGGGACCTTTACTCCGGGCACTACAGTGGTCACCCAGAACTCCCAGTACTTCTACCAGGAAATGGTGCAAAATATTGACCCTAAATCCTTTGTTCCCACAATACCACCTGTTTTTACGAGTCATGAGAATGTAACCAATGTGGCTCAAACAAGTTCCATGTACCAGAATGTGATGCTTGTAGATCAGTTTGGAAACACTTCGTGTATGTATGCACCTCAGCCGATTATATCCAAGTCGTGCCATCTCCCCATGTACCCTGAGACCCAGGTAATGAATCCACACTTGCCAAATCCATGTCCAATCAAGAAGGATCATAATAAAACCCTAATTATAGAAGTGGGACCCATACTGCCCCCACAAAGAGGGAACCGAGTGTCCACATCAAACTCTGCAATACCGCAAAGTAAATGTGTCCCCAATGTTCCTGTAATATCACCCCCCAAGCCCGAGGCTGCAAGTGTTTCCATAACTGAAAAATATGAAAGAAATGCCCCCGGAACAACTAGGGGTCTCAAGATTCTTAGCAACATAAAGGTGGAAGTTCCAGTACAGCATATTAAAAGTATGATAAATACAGTCATGGATCTTACAGGTTCCAATGACGCTATGTATCCTGAGCAGAGCAGGTCTCCGGAGAAAATCTTGCCAGATATAGACAGTAAGCAAAAAGTATCGGACGAAGCACATTCTTCGGCAGCTCTAGGCGGGGATAGCTCCCACTCATTTTATGAACTGAAAAATTTCACAAATGCCGCCTTAAACAGAGACAACAAACACCTATCATGTAAAACCAGCTGCGTCGACAACAAAGTGGAACAGGAGTTCGGCGACAGCTGTCCCGTGCCCGATCTAATATGTAACGAGAAGCCGTCGATATCGCCGTGCAGCGAACTCCTCGAAATGGGCGATAACTCCGTCGACCGCACTCCGGTCTCGCCCAAGCCGCAAACCAGCACCGCGACCCTCAAGAAGGAGGCGGGGCCGCCGACTAAAACCAGGAAATCACCATCGAAACCCATCAAGATCCGACTAAACAATATTTTCGTGAGAAAAAATAAGAAGATTTTACAAATAAAGAATTCCAAAAAGTCACTGACCACGGGGCCGAGTGCACGCGAAGCGGCGCCCGTTCCGTGCTCGTCCAGAAGCGTCGCACCGGAGAACTACGCCGCTGCCAAAGTGGGCCACCACTCCAAGCGGAACTCTGACACATCGACGCTAAAGACGATCTCCATCGAAGAGATCAAAGAGAAGGACGAGAGCGCGTTCGAAGAAATGGATCCACTGAAAGAGGAAGCCGGGCGGGCGCCGGCCAAATCGGAGATCGCTGTGAAGGAGGAGCTGTGCTCGAGCAACGAGGCGTCCGGGGGCCCGCGGGAGCTCGGCCCCCTCGACCCGATGCGCCCCATCACCGTCAGCTACGGCGGCATGTCCCCCGCGGACTTCGACGACGAGGACAACCGGGAGCTGCTCGACCTTGAGGGCGCCAAGAACAAGCAGTTCGTCAACATGATGAACGAGAACTACTTCGGCGACAACATATACGCGGACTACTTCACCCCGGAGCGGGCGGAGGCGTTCCACGACAAGGGGCCTACGGTATTCAAGGATAACTCCAAGGAGCCGTTCTCGTGCAACATTTGGGGCGAACCGTCCTCGAAGGAGAATGAGTTTGTTCTGCCGAACTTTATCCACGAGAGCTATAAGATAGCGGAGAGCGGGGGGTACGCGGAGGAGGCGGGCGAGGGGAAGGCGGACGTGCCGCCGCTGAACATCTGCGCCGACGAGCGGATGCCGCCGCGCGGGGAGCTCAGCGGACAGGAGAGCAACGGCGACATGGACTCCTCGTGGAATGGAGTAAGTTCACGTATACTTTTTTTTTATGTGGAGTAGGTTTTCTACTATTCTATTCTGTTCGAGTCACTGGCTCTCTCGAACCGGTGTGGTGAAAGGATTATAGCGCGCCTCAAAGAGGCTCCTTTCGTGCACTTGACACATGTCTTCGAATTTTTAGTTCTATTTCTTATTATTAGGACATGTCGGTTTCCTCACGATGTTTTCCTTCGCCGTTTTGAGAACGTGGTATTGCGCACATAAATCTTTCAAGCGAATAACTCATAGGTGCACGTCGGGATTTGAACCGGCGACCTCCGGATTGAAACTCGGGGTCAGTACCACCAGACCATCACGTTGTGTGTAGGTGATTGCTGACGGCCCACCTGATGTTAATTGGTAACCGCCGCCCATGGACAACAACAATACGACTCAAGTCCTCTCCACCAAAGTATGAGATGACCTAAGTCGCATTGCGTTGCTTCCATCACCTCGAGACGGGGATGTTACGTCTCATACGCCTGCAATTTCACCGGCACCCACTCCCTTCCACCGGAACACGAGTGTATCACTGCTTGGCGTATCAATACTTTTAAACTGGTCTCACAGCCATAGTACACAGTTGGTAGTAAACCTGCCTTTTGCGCTGAGGTTGTGGGTTCGATTCTCACTCAGGGCGAACATTTGTTTAACTAACATAGGTGTTCTGTGTCTGGGTGTTAATGTGTTTAAGTATGTATTTACAAAAACATATTTATATAATAGAAATTATATAAATTAAGATAAATAATAATATAAGTAATAATAAGAAAATAATATAAGTAAGATAAATAATAATATAAGTATTATATCAGTTGTCTGGTTCTCATGGCGCTGTGTGAAATGTCCACAAATATTTATTTATATCTGTTAACTGAAGACTAAATTAAATCACACAACGCGACCTTGCTTCAATGTTAAACAAGATGTAACAACGGTAAATTTAAATATTGATTACAAATTATAATTGACATTGGTTACCATTCTTTGTTCCAACACAATATACTTATGCGTTTGAAAGGTGTGGTGGTGGTGGCCAGTAGAGATGAAACGGATATCCGGTAACTATCCGGTATCTGACATTGTTTGCAATATCCGGCCGGATACCGGATAGTAACACGGTATCCGGCCGGATTCAGGATAGAAAAATTCAAAAATTATTTTAAACAAGGCAAATCATACCACAATAAGTTATGGACACCGTTTATATTTATAATTGCACGTCAAAAATGTTTGTGAATTAGTTTAGTACTCAAAATTAATAAGTGGCAAATTGTGGTGAATGAATAGTATTCAAATTAAACTGTTCGCGTTGTGTAACGCGATAAAGGGCCGAATATCCGATAGCCGGATATCCGGCGCTCCGGCCTCGTAGCCATCCGAATATCCGATATCCGGCCAACCCACTATCTGTTTGCCAGAGAAATTACAGGCAAACGAGACATTCCACCTACACGTGTCAGAGTTAAGGTCGCATACGATGCGACTTGGGTCTTGTCGTATCTAAGCAGGGGAGGCCCCAAGTCGTTTTTGCTTGTTATGGCCAATTAACACCATTTGGCCTCCAGCTCGTCGTTATTTTATCACAATTAATTATGAAAAAATGATGTTGAAACAGATGTTTCAGTCCTAGGTGGTAAGCATTGTATGTATTACCCCTAAGCTTACAGTTACATAAAAAAGGCGTGTGGTCTAAATATAATCGGCGTTTTGAAACTACATATAGATTTTCATATAAAATTATTGGATGATGAACCTAGTTGTCATCTTGATCATCTTGACTTGCCTTCTGAGCTATAGGTCGTCGGTTCAATTTCCACCCAGGACAAACAATTATGTGACGAGCATTGATGTTTGTGCTGTGTGTCTGGGTGTTAATAAGTATTTATTTTATAGACTGGCCACATAGCTCAGTTGGTTAGTAACCCTACCATCTGCGCTGTAGGTCGTGGGTTCGATCCCCAATCAGGACAAACATTTATGTGACATTTGTAACATTGATGTTTGTTCTGTGTCTGGGTGTTAATATGTATTATATGTATGTATGTACAAAAGAAAAGTATATAAGTATTATATTAGTTGTCTGGTTCCCATGATACAAGCTATGCTTAGCTTACTTTGGGGCTAGATGGCGCTGTGTGATACGCCCACCAATATTAATCTATGATTAACGTTACATTCACACTCTTCCTATGTATTCTTTTACAAGAGATGCAATGCAAAAAGGATTATCTTTTTTTAGTTTGTGTTTATATTTCCAGATGTACCCCGAGGTGCCGCCAGCGGAGCCCTACGACCTGATGGCGCGGGAGAGCTGGCTCTCCGATGGGTCTGAGCTCGACGCCGCCGACAAGAGAGACACATTGTGAGTTTGATTTCGTTATCTGCTGAAAGAAAGAAAGAAAAAAAATAATTTATTTTCTACAAACTGTATACAACACCGATTACATACATAACTTGGAAAAAATTAACAAAAAAATTTCGTAGTCGCCAAAATGGCCATAGTGAAAAGAGTCCCTGCTAGTGGGACCCTTGAAAAATCCTGCAATCGTTGTCCACGGCGCCGAGCTTACCGAACATAATTTCACCACTCCTTTCCACAAGACCAACAACACGTTCTAATATCTGTGATGGTCGGAATCCAATGCTACGCACGGACGAGCACGCCATATCTATACATCTATACAAATAAATAAAATTGGAGTGTCTGTTTGTAATATTAAAATAACTGCTTTTTACTAAGTGCATATGGATGTATACACGGTACATATACCAAAACAACATTTTTTTACAATTTTTGTCTGTCAGTCTGTCTGTTTGTTCGGACTAATCTCTGAAATGGCTGGACCGATTTTGACGGGACTTTATAGCTTATGTAACAAGGAGTAACTTAGGTTACTTTTGCGAGGGGTAAAATAGGGGTGCGTGATAAAACCGAAGTCCACGCGGACTAAGTCGCGGGCAACAGCTAGTTGTAAATTAATAAATATAATACAATATGAATGAGCTCAAACGTCTGTTTATATACAGGGATGAAGAGCTGGTGTACCCCAAGGCGCGGATGTACTCGTGCCTCATTTGCGGCACGAAGCAGCCCTCCCTGCGCGCGCTGCGGTCGCACAAGGCCGCCGCGCACACACCCCCCGGCGGCTCCAAGACCTCGTACAGCAGAATGCTCACCGCCAGGGCCATCAAGAAGGAGGAGAAAGAGGATAACCTCATGACGTTGGACACCAAGGAAACCATCACCTCCACCATCCTCGAAGTGTACGACAACATGGAGGAAGATAAACCTAAGCTGGGCAACCTTCGCAGTTTGCTGAATAAGGATGGGAAGCGGAAACGCAGGGATTTTGTTTGCCCCACCTGTAAAGTGGACCAGGTTGGTTTGCCGCATTAATTTCTTTATTAGAGCGTGGTGGCCTATCGTTACTGATCCGGAGGTCGTCGGTTCAAATCCCGACGTGCACCTACGAGTTTTTCGATTGAAAGATTTATGTGCTACCGTGCTACGTTCTCAAAACGGTGATGGAAAACATCGTGAGGAAACCGACATGTCATAGGACTAAAAATTCGAAGACGTGTGTCAAGTGCACGAAAGAAGCCTCTTTGAGGCGCATTTAAAATCCTTTCACCACACCGGTTCGAGAGAATCAGTGACTCGTTTTTTTTTATCACTCGCATATTACATTACATTTTTTGTGCCTTGATTTTGGTAAGTGTTGTTTGGTATATTTTAAAAGATGTTTCTTCATTGTACTGTTCGAGTCTTCGGTAGTTAGAGATTAATATAACCTCTGATAAATAGGCGCAAGCACTAAGCGCCGTGTAATAATTTGGTTATGGATTATGGGAATTCCAATTACTCTTGGCTTTCGATAACACGACTGACATTTATTAATAGAGTTGCCCACAGACAATATTTGGCGTTACAAACCACAGAGTATATAATGAAAATCGACTGGCCTCGCAGCTCAGTTGGTTTGTTAACTGTGCCTTCTGAGCTGTAGATCGTGGGTTCGAATCCCACCCAGCAGAAACATTTCTGTGAAGAGCATTGATGTTTGTTCTGTGTCTGGGTGTTAATATGTATTTAGATGTACAAAATACAAAAGTATATACATTTTTTATGTCATTGGCGTGGCGGAACGAGCTGACGCCCCACCCGATGTTAAGTGGTAACCGCCGCCCATAGACATATGTCCCTGTACTGGTTCCCATAATGCAAGCTATGTTTAGTTTGAGGCTAGATGGTGCTGTGTGAAATCTCCACCAATATTAATTTATTGAGATCCTCGAGGTTGTCTAGTACACCCGTCCCCTTAAATGTAATCTCCAGGTGAACGAGCCTGCGTTCACTGCGCACCTGAAGATTCACCCGCTGGAGTGTGCCACTTGCGGGAAGTGCTTCTTCCGGCGCGCCAACCTGCATCTCCATCTCAAGACTCATCTCGGACTCAAGGATTACAAGTAAGCAAAGGTTTCGCCGTTTCTTTTGCATATAACATCTGAGATGTTTGTCCTGTTTTAATGGTATCTCTTAAGAATAACGATTACTTTCAAATATTTGGGTTTATTAGCTAAAGTAGTAGGAATACTACGAATAACTATGTACATTATATTAATTTTGTTTGTTTTTCTTCTCTTTAGTAATATTTATATAATTTGTAATTTTGTATTGAGAAAAAAAAGCTTACTTCTTTCTATGTACAAATAAAGTATATATGTATTCTATCAGTCGTCTGGTTCCCATAGCCAGCGTACAAGCTATGCTTAGTTTGTGGCTACATAAATTGTTTATAAATTTCGTACTCTATTAGTATAATTTAATAGTAAAATTATATTAATATTTTTTTCTCTCCATATTCTCTCCATTTAACGACAACTCTTAATGACGCCATAAAATGCGCAATCGTTTAAGTGTCGCTATATAAGGAAAAGTTTTTATTGACTCCACAAAAATTGATGACATACAAAATTACAAAAAAAAAAAAGTAGACGAAAAACAAACAAAACGAATACGAAAACATACAAAAACTAATCATAATTAAATATAAGCTATGAAGTAACTAGTGTCTGGAGTCAATAGACACCTAGCTCAGCATGTGTTACACTGGCGAGCAGTGCAACGCTGGTATTCTGCTTTATTCTGCTATATAGAGTTAACACTGTATTTACAGATGCGATGTATGCGAGAAGCGATTCATGACGCGCCAGAAGCTGGGCGAGCACTACAACATCCACACGGGGCGCGCGCCCTACAAGTGCACTCTCTGTCCGGAGACATTCCGGAGGTACTCCAACATGGTGCAGCACAGGTCCGTGCAGTTCGAGGAATCAATACAGTACTGGAGGGCACAGCACCGTCTGACCCCAAACTAAGCATTGCATATACTATCGGAACCAGACAACTGGTAGAATATTATTTACACCGAGACGCAGAACAAACACCTATGTTCTTCACACAAATGTATGTCATGGGTGGGAATCGAACTCACCACCTACAGCGCAGAAGGCAGGGTTACTACCAACTGAGCTATGAAATATGAAATGAAATAAATGTTTATTGGGACATAGGTTGTACATGGTATGCAAGTCAGTTTGTTCTGTGTCTGGGTGTTGATATGTATTATATGCATGTATTTACAAAAAAAAAAAGTTAATATTATATCAGTCGTCTGGTTCCCATAATACAAGCTATGCTTAGCTTTAGGGCTAGATGGCGCTGTGTGAAATGTCCACCAATATTATTATTATATATGTTCGCCCCGTTCAGAGACCGTCACCACTTGCACAAGAAGCGGAAAAGCCGCGACTTGGTGTGCCAGTGCGGTTCGGTGTTCCACTCGCGCGCCAAGTACCTGTGGCACTTGGAGACGCACGCGGAGCGGCCGCGCGCCTGCCTCTACTGCAGCGACAAGTTCGTGCACGCCGCCTCGCTGACGCGCCACCTGCGACGCTCCCACAACAGCCTCTACCTGCAGCACCACGCCAAAACCAACGACATGAACGTAACATGTCCCATATGCAAGCAGGTCAGTCACAGTCACACTGCAATATACTGGCAAGGGTCGCGGTATAATGCATAGCGACCCTGTTACACAACCTAGTGATTATGTAACGCTACGAATTAATACGCAGCGACGCTGCTACACCACATGTAACGCTACGAATTAATGCGTAGCGACGCTGCTAACCACGTAGTGATATGTTACGCTACGAATTAATACGCAGCGACGCTGCTACACCACATGTAACGCTACGAATTAATGCGTAGCGACGCTGCTACACCACATTTAACGCTACGAATTAATGCGTAGCGACGCTGCTAACCACGTAGTGATATGTTACGCTACGAATTAATACGCAGCGACGCTGCTACACCACATGTAACGCTACGAATTAATGCGTAGCGAGGCTGATACACTATGTTGTGATATGTAGCGCTACGAATTAATGCGTAGCGACGCTGCTACACCACGTAGTGATATGTAACGCTACGAATTCATGCGTAGCCACGCAGTACTCAGATCGTTACAAGGATCGTGCTCGCAAAAAAAGTAGCCTCCTTTAGGGGTTTCTTGTTTGTTCTTCCCCATGGAGGGTCGGATAGGGTTTGAACAGGTGACAAACTTAGCGATAACTTGAATATTATTGACGTTTCCAATCCATTTCTTGCTGAATTCTTTGTAAATAAAGTTGTTAATTTTGAATTTACAGGTATACCTCCGAACGAACCTGCGCGCTCACCTCCTAACCCACAGCGGGAAGCGTCCCTTCCCCTGCGTCATATGCAACAAGTCATTCACGACCAAATGGAATCTCAAACTGCACCGGTGGACCCACATGTCGCGCTCGGCGAAGCCCTACAAGTGTTCCCTTTGCAAGGGGGCGTTCATACGCCACACGGAGTACGTGTCACATATGAACTCGCACAAGTCCGTGCGCCCGTACACGTGCAACTACTGCGGCTGTCAGTTCATACGCAAGTACAACTGTCAACGTCACGTCAGGGAGCACGAGATGGCCAAAAAGTTCGTATGCAAAGTCGCCGAGTGCGGTAAGTCCTTCCACAGGAGTTATTATCTGTCCGAACATATGAAAGTGCACAGCGGGGCGAGGCCGTTCTCTTGCGACATTTGCGAGAAGACGTCCAGTAATAAAAGTAATCATAATAAACATATGAAGATACATCATGCTAGGGAAATCATTGCGGCGGAGGCCTAGGGCTGCTCTGTGTGTGGGTGTTCCGTGCTTTGTACTCTCTGTGTTGGATATCAGCGATTAGTTCCATTGACTTACGGATGACAAGTAAGTAACGTTCAATAAGACCGTATATTATTTATTTCGATATGGTTTTTGGGAAGTCAACAGTTTGATTAGCGATCGTACGGTACAAATGTTGGAGCGCTGTTTGTTGACAATTGCATTTTATAGGTACTCTTTAATTACATTATGCTGGGTTTCAATTACTGCGGATATTTCCATCCGTTAGTTAAAAAATCACTGTAGGAACATTGTATTGTAAAAAAATATTTTTGCTATGGTGATACTGATTATGAACTTTTATAGAAACCCGGCATTAATTTTAAATTTTACATATCAATTTAGTTTCTTAATTCCAGGCCCGAACATCCACACGCCTCGATTTGTAAATATCTAGTTAAATTTCCAATTTTAATTGTAAATACAGGACCAATGTAATGCGTGGTTGTTATACTTATATACTTGTGAACTATGAATGAATCATTCATTAATTCATATATCATAGCTTAGATAGGGTTTCCAGTTGTGATTGTAATGTTACAGTCAAGTCGTGTTGCCAGTCTGAAAAAATAACGATTTTGTTGCCATCGTACTAAACTAAAATTAAATTTGCCAGCTATAAAATTACTGCTGTCTGTTTTAATTTGTATGAAACAGATCGAGATGGATGTAGTTTAGTTTTAGTTTAGGACGACTGGATAGGGCACCAGTGATGTAAAAACTATTACCTAGCTTGTCTAAACAAGGTTCTTTGGTAGTCAAAACTCGAGGACTTAAAATTCCATCTATTGAGTATTTAAACTGCCAAACTAAACTAAAATGTCGTCAGTCGATTGTATATCGCGTTCGTGTATTCTGCTGTCCTTTAACTAGAAAGCCGTTAACTCTCAAAAGGTCAATTTTGACTATTTAATAGGACGCGATACAGTTCAAAATTATCTCTTTCTGTCTAAGAAACTTTTGTAAATTATAATTAGTTCTGGAGATATAAAAATTGTAGGCTGTTAAGTGACGGATTTAAAAGGAATTTAAAGAGTTCTCTGAACATATCTCAAAAACAACAATTTGGGGTTAAGCCCAAATTGTTGTTTTTCAGTAGTAATTGGCCTTTTAGTTAAAGGACGGCAGTATTATATAGAGATGACTATTTGTTATTCTGTTTGTCTCTCGGCTTGAATATGGCGTAGAATATGATTCGTATATCAATATCAATGTGGGATTTCATATCGTACACGCTTCGGTAATATGACTTGACTGTTAGTCTCGGAATATAAAAATAGTCAAATAAATTTAATGGTGTTTTGTATCTTGCTTTTCCGTTTTTTATACTCTATGATGCAATAATTTCACAAATTGATTCTAATAGTATTTTCCACTTTGTTAGTTAATTTTGTAAATATTATAGTTAACTGTTTTATTTAGATTAAATTTTATTTATGAATTTATTATACTTAATTATATTTTAATTTATTTATTTTCACTTGTTTGTAGTTTTATGTCAGTTTTTATGATTTTGGGCATGCTGTCTTTATGATTGGATGGTAAGTATGAGCTGTTGATACGCACTGCATGAGCCGATGAGAACTAACATTTAACATTGTCGGACGCAGTTGTACAATAAATGACCGATATATATCAAAATACTTGTGACATTAAATAATCTTTAAAAGGACATATTTTAAAGGATTTTTTATTTATAGATTAATAGAAAATAATGGTAGTTACTGCATATCCTTACTTACACTGTGGCGATAGTAATGCTAACAATTGCGGGTAGCTTCAGGAATTCATAGCGCGATGACGTTGAAATCCGATATTTACATATATTTTTCTGGATTAAATATTTTTTTAACTGGTAACTCTTACGTGATTACGCGGCATCTTCTTTGATTCTGTAACTTGTGATTGCTCGATAAGGGAAGTTATAAATTCTGAATGAGACATAAATCTCTTTAACAATATACACAGTATATTCCACAAAATCTGTGTCAGATTTTCAACAACAAATACAGTAAATATCACGCGTGCAGTGTGTCAACAGCCTTATTCGTTAATTAACAAAACACACGTCCCGTCTTGAGCTTGGGTACAAAAAGAACAAATTACTTTGGCAATGTACTATAAAGTGCCTATAACTTGTATCGACAAATTTAGTGACAATCATTATCAAGTACGTTTCACTTGACTCGTACGATAGTGAAATGGCAATACGATTATATGTATATAAGCCCGCCGGCCTATGCACGATGGGCGGGAATGTGTCGGTTACATCACAATCCCTAACTGTACCCCACATACGAAAGTGAAGGCTGATTTAGACAAGAGTTTATTGAATGCGAGATGTATCAAGAAATTGCTAGAACAAAAGATGGAACGAAAAGTTCTCGCATACAATCTCATAACGTAGTTCTTGTGTAAATTAGCTTTAAGATTTACATTTGGGCATTACGCCACTTTCACACCGACGATGCTTCGCATGTTGCGAAAAATCGACACAAACTTAGATAAACGTGAACCCATTTCGCTGTCGCATGCAAATATCAGGCATGCGTCTGTGTGAAAAGCGTTAGTCATATTAAATGTCGTATTTTTATTACAGATACCTAAAATGTAGGTAACTCAGTCGTACATTGTTTAATAAAATACTGTTCATTACAGGACATTAACATATAACTACCATCCATGCGCCAGTTGCTAGCGGCTATAATTTTGGGTCTCTTTCAGTTTATAACATTTTGTTATCGTCACAGCCCAGCAACATACTGTAGCACGTTCGGAAATGTCCGGTAGCTAGCGGCTGTATTGTTGGGTGTCTTTCAGTTTATAACTAATTAAATAAAAATTAAATAATTAAATAAAAATAACATGGTTTGTACACACCGGATACCGATTTGTATATAATGGCGCTATGTTTTTTTTTTGGAAATTCCATTATTGAATCACACCAGCTGTGTTCATTATAAATTCTTTATGTATTTTTTGTACACTTAAAACAATGATCTCGTATTATTTAATGGAGCGAACATTTTGTTTTTTATGGTTAGGTCTGAAGATCGCTGAAATTACCATCTCTTTTGCAATGAAATTGTGTTTTTGATGTCTTCCAACGTTTACCTCATTATTTTAATCCGATGCAGTCACAAAAAATTATGAGTTTTATTTTATTTACAATAGTAATGCAACATCTTATGTTTTATGTATCCGAACATGAACTATTGAATTTTAAAGAAATTTTATTAAATATTATTATTTTTCAATGAAATCAACATTTTTAGCAAGGCGACTATTTCAGGAGTTGTACCTAAAGATATATTGTAAAATTAACGATTATTATTGTTACATTTATTATTTTTTTAAATTATAATTAGCAACTACTAAAGGTGTTTCGCCGATTTCTGAAATTCGAGTTTTATTAAATGGAATAATCAATTATTATTCTGTGGTGGATCATTATATTATCTTTCAGTTACGCGCTAGAACCCGTCTAATCAGCTTTAACGACAGATGTTAGTTAGTTTCAGCTTTCTTGTTGACCTGCGTCATATTGTGTTGTTTCATACTTTCATTTATTACGTAGGTTAGATTAAGATATTAGTGATGGGTTTATGTAACTGAGAGCGATATCTTCCATATGAGTTAGTAAATCTCAGATTCATTTTAAACGTTAGATAATTGATGTAAATTAATTTTAGATTATTATTAATGACAGGACAGTACTAATTCATGTTTTGAAGTGCCTATAGATTTAAAATTCAACTAGTTGGGTGACACAAATGTTGAAAATTACGCTATAACACACACTTTGAGGGTAGCCAAGGTATTTGTAGTGGGCGTCGCTGTCTTTCACAGTTCAGAGAGAAATATACGATAGAGCGTATACCAAAGTTTTCCTATTGGCCATTTCGGAAAACAACAATAATATTCAAAACATAAGAGAGCTAAGAACAAAAGAGAAATGTTTTTATTTCCAATAAATAATTAATATATGTATAAGGTATAAAAAAGAAACAATAATTATTCATTAATGAGGAAACTGTATTATGATTTTATCATAAATTCAAAGCGAAAACTTTTAATAGAAAATGCTCTTTTTTTGTATAAGTTAAGGTATTTTCAATTAGCACGAATGATTTTTCACATTAAAAATATGTTTTTTTCAACAATGGGTGCATTTTTTCGAACAATAGCGCTTTGAAGTCGCTCACTTTAGCGTGCGTTTTAAAATCGCTCGTGCTATTTGGGATAATGTAACTAATGTTGAAATAAAAGGGGAATGGTCGCGCTCGATCGTATATTGACAGTTTGGCCCACACGATAACGCGGGCCCGTATTTTGTTCTAGAAGAAATTGGTTATTTATTTTATTGTAAGGTGTATTATTGTAAGGGTGTAAATATCCTAGTATGTTTTGTAACGATTGTAATTTGGGTAACGTCGGGCGGGTCGTCGGGGTCACTGGACTGAACGGTGTGTCTGCAATAAACTATTGTAAGATTGTTATAAAAGTTGTTTTATTATGTACCTGACAGCGACATAGCCACCATTGGACTGTATTGGACTGGCCTCACAGCTCAGTCGCTAGTAAGTTCGATTCCCACACAGGACAAACATTTTCTGTGACAAACAATAATTATTCTAATAATATTGGTGGACAATTAAAACAGCGCCAGCGTTGGAATACTAAAATGGTATTCCAAATTACCTTCAGTCAAGTCACAGAACGATTTTAACAAGTTCCTCTTTAGGATATCATTTGCATTCATAACTCTTACATTTTCTTCTAAAACAATGGCGTAATAATATCTTACACAACTAAGTTAAGCATATTGAATATAATTTGGAATACCCCTATTCCAAAATACCTGCATCACATGTCGAATACAGAATTCTACCATTTTGCGTTCAACCTAAACATTTACCTATTCGTGATGTTTTTTGAAAGCTTGCAGATTTTTAGTTTATGAATATTGCTTCAATTGAATAATAGTTTAATTTTCTTAAACCCTACAGAAAAAAGACAAGTCTAAAACAAAATATTCCAAATTACCTTCCCTTCCTCTACCCTTATGGTTCATTAGCTGTGACGGCTTCGACCGCGTAGAATTCAGTAGCTACGTGGTTTAGATATATTTGCCACTTTGTGAAATAACCTTAAAAACATCAGCTATCTGCTACTGAAAGTCCCGTCAAAATCGATCCAACCGCTTCGGAGATAAGCTGACAAACAAACACACAGACTACTACACAACAATTTTAATTTATTTATAGGTATACAAATACCTTTCATACATTATAAACGCATTTAGTGAAAAAGCTGTTATATTGACATTCCAAACGGACACTTCTATTTATTAGTTTACATGGAATTTCGTAAGGCTTTTGTAAAAAAAATACAACCTCATTTGAAAGCTCATATTGTTGCGCGTCCAATGATACTAAATGTTAATATCAATTAAAAGAACTATCTAGAATTTGATTCCCGTTTACGGAATGCTGTACAATTTGGTTTTGATATCAGCGCCATATTAGTTTTGTCCGGTGAGTCTGAACAGTGCGCGTCACTGGAGCTGGTTGGTGCGTAAGTAAACATGAAACAGTCCGAGTATTGCTATTATCTATAAAGAGGTTACCCGCATGGATCACTGCATTGTGTATAAACATTATTTATAGTCAGTTATTTTCCATTAATAGATATTAAGTACCCGTTATTAATGAGGTATAGATATAATATTGGTCGACATTTCACACAGCGCCATCTAGCTCCAAAGTAAGCTAAGCGGTGAATCATGGGAACCAGAAAACTGATATAACACTTATATACTTTTTTGTAAATCCATACATATTAAACACCCATTTTGTCCTGGATGGGAATCGAACTCACGACCTACAGCGCAGAAGGCAGGGTTACTACTACCAACAGCTGTGAGGCCTAAGTCAGGCTATACTAATCTATTATTATTAAGCTTAGCTTAGTCTGGGGCTTGACAGCGCTGAGTGAAATAACCATACCTGGTTATTAAATATAAAAAAGTGTCTAAATAAGACACTAAGTGATATTTAGCACGGAATACTCATTAACCATCGTCTAAAAACCTCTCTTGAATGAACTTCAGTAGTTACTGAATGTTTAGAGACATGCGTGATATCAGTTTCTTGGTGAGATAGTCAATACATTGTTTTATTTAAAGATTAAATTAAAATATAGTTTAAAAAAATGATATCGTTCCATCGGGTGAGTGACCGTTGCTTATAAATAACAATGAAAGATCTGTATGTGTTAACATAATTAGGTAAACAATTATCACTGTGTTGTATGTAAGATAACCTCATTTGCTGGTTAGATTTTTGCAGAACCAAATATTTTATTCGGCCTGCCTTTATATGACCCATCCCCAACGGAAAATCTTCTACTCAGTTGAAAGTAGACTAGAAAAACGAAATAAATATTGTTGGACATTTCACACAGCGCCATCTAGCCCTAAAGAAGCTAAGCATAGCTTGTATCATGGGAATCAGGCAACTGATATTATACTTATTTACTTTTTTGTAAATACATACATATAATACATCTTGACACCCAGACACAGAATAAAAATCTATATTCGTTGTACAAATATTTGTCCTGGGTGGGAATCGAACCTATGACCTACAGCGCAGAAGGCAGGGGCACCAACTGAGCTATGAGGCCAGTCAAATCATTACTATTAATTGATATTAAGTTAAGTAGGATATCGTCAGGTTACGATAGAGGTCGTCGAGAAGTCACCTGATTACTTATCTGAGGAAAAATTACAGTTTTCTCAATTTATTGTTGTGATTGTTATTTTACATTGTTGCGATTTTACGGCCAATAAATTATGCTGATCTGAGAAGATACCGATACTGGCATAAAGCTAGTTCACACTCGTTCATCCTGTGACTGTTCGGGGAACAAATACCAGTATATAATACCCATGTAATATTACAGAGGTTTTTTGTGAGGTAAATTTAGGGGTCGCTTCTCCCCCGTCGGTCGGCCCACGAAGACATTGACAACGCAATCTATCGTGCAAGTGGGAAACATTTTTCATTTTTAATCTAAAATTGAAAGCTCTCAGTATTTCGGTACATCACATACATTTATATACATTCATAGATGTTTGTTCTGGTATGGGTGTTTTTTCTTTGTTATATTTTAGGAACTACGTATTTAAAAGTATATAATACGCCCGTGACATTTTGAAGGCCCGTTTTGAAAAATAAATATTATTTTTTAGTTTACTTTTAATTGTCCCGGAAAACACTAGCCTTTGTTGCAGGAGGTCATATTACAAAAGAAGTATTTTTCTGTGAGAAATAATTATAGAAATATTAATTATCAAATTTGTAATTTTTGTTTTTACATTATAACAAAGAATAATTAAATAAGGATATCAGGCATTGTATTTTTGAATTACAAAACCTTTTCAGTTATTAGTAGTACATAAACACAAAGAAAATTCTTTTTTTTTTTTCAATTTTATAATACTTTTTGCATGAGTGAAAAAAAATCGTTTGTGTTTCTAAAGAAACTTTTTGCACTTTAAAAAACAAGCACTTCAATTAACAGAAAAATATTATTTAGTTATTATACCTTATTTCTTTGAACTTAACATGGCATTGCAAAGCATGCCGGGTACAGCTAGTCCTTAATGCCTATTGAAGGTTTTTACACCATGTAAGAAAAAAAGTCCTTTATAATCTAATGTATACGATGAACATCGCGCGATTGTAATCGTTATCCCGTATAAGTACGTCAGCAACACGATATCTATCTAATCATTCGTTAGATATTACGTCGCGGCGTAACCGTTATTTACAATAACAAAATAACGTTGCGGAAGGAATTAAATTCTCTGTACGTAATGGGGCTAGGCACTCTGTGCAACAAATATACGCATAAACGATTATGTTCGTGCGTATGCGCACAGTTTACTGCAGATTAAGTTCAGTTAACCGAGACTAAACTTCTCCTTGAGATATTAGTGAAGCCATTTGGTAATTATTAGGAAAATAATTAAAAAAAATCTATCTATTTAGAAAATACATAATAAAGTTAGGTAGACGCATATTGGGCGGGATTATCACTAAAAGTTATCTCTTCCATACAACTTTTCAGGGGGACCCTCAACTCGTTCCGTAACTTACATAACAAAAAAATACGAAGCTGAGAGGGGCCGCTAGTGTAAAAATAAATCAACAATGACTTATGAGAATACTGGAAAAAATAAGGCCCACATGAAATTCCCAGCATTCCCCAACAGCCCCATTCTTCAGCCTAATTCCCGGGTCCGTATATAACCCCTCAGCAAGCGTAGGTACTGTCCATGAGGGGGGTTATCAGTGATATTGTGTATCTACATCGTGAATGTCGTACGATGTTTACTGACGCGACGCTACTGAGCGCGGCGCGTGGAGGGAGGGTGTGTCTCTTGACCCGCGCTATTTATTTATTAATACAAATACAAATTATTTATTGTGAAACACAGGTAGTAGCAATGTTTATGGTAGACTTCTGAACAGGCTGAATTTGCACTACCACATCCAGTCAATACTACGCAAAGGTTAGCTGAAACAAAATGCTAATTAGCATTAAGTTTGCCTAAGTACTTGCTTTTAACTTGTGCAATAAATATTTTTCTATCTATCTAACGTCTGACAGGTATTCCGTTCCTGAAAGTCTCTACTAAATATTAACTAATTAATCATTTATGAAAAAACTTATTAGGTATGAAACGGTCATTTCTGAAACGCGTGTGTTTCACGTATAGCACACTTTATAATACCAAATGTCATTCCGGTAAGTATTTCGTCAGAAAAAATCTAAATATAGACAAATACGTAGGTATTTTATTGTCTGTATCTTTGGGTTAATTCGCAATTAATGAAAACCGGATATGACGAGACGGTATCATTTTTACAAGCCAATTATATTTATCAATTATTTATATCGTGACTAATGAGTGATTTCACTAATTGTATACCAATATTGATGAAAAGTAAATAAATATGAAGCGTGCTATTATGTAAGCAATTGGGTAAGTATCAATATAAAAATGATAATTTATCTATGTATGACTTTCTAATAACTTTTCACAAACTTGAAATTTGGAGTTTAATTCATAAATGTATTATTAGGTATAGGTGTTTTCCAAGACAGGTTTAGAACTGTTGAACACTTGAACACTTGTAATTTTTAAGCACTTTCTTCATTTCACCCCGGAATATATAATATATACCTAATGTTTTATTAGTAAGTACATTGTTCAAGTACATTAGTACTCTAATTAACCCGGTGGAGCAAGTTGCGGGTAGCGATTCATGTGACTGTATGTAATAAATAATTATAATTAAATAAATATTGGTGGACATGTCACACAGCGCCATCTAGCCTTAAACTAAGCTAAGCTTAGCTCGTGTCATGGGAACCAGACAACTGATATACAACTTATATTTTGTAAATACATACATAAAATACATATCAACTGTATTATATACATATTCTGTGTCTGGTACAAGGAAAAAACATCTATATTCGTCACACAAATGTTTGATCAGGGTGGGAATCGAACCCACGACCCTACAGCGCAGAAGGCAGGGTTACTACCAACTGAGCTGTGAGGCCAGCCAATAATATTAATAATAATCAATTAATATAAACAATAATTGAGGTAGGTACAGCACATTTTATCTAAAATTATTTTACGACACTCATTCTTTCTGCGCATTTATTTCCTCTAATCTTAGATAAGGTTAAAAGTTAATTTATTAACTCCGAAAATGTACATGCGAGATATTGTATAATGTTGCATCATTCTCAAGTTCTCGTTCGGACTTGTTGGTAATTCGTATATGTTCTGACTGGCGGGCTATTGAGGGATGAATTAGTGGAAGAAAGTATTAGCAGAGTTATTCGTGGGAAAAAATGTCGCCGACTAGATCACCTCTCGTCACTCTACGTTTCACAAGGTGAAAAGTGGCTCACTGAGTACCCCTTAGGTAGACAGGCCCATGTTTCAGGACACTTTTTAAGAGACATTAGAACAAATTCAATTGTAAAGATGCTTTTTTTTTTCGTTTATTTGTAATTTATGGTAGGTACATAATCAACTTTATGCCGTGTTCGTCCAGGGAATTAAGCCAAAATACCTATTTCTCCCGCCTAAAAGTCATCATCATAGGCCTTTCTAAACCTATTAAAGACTAGCTGTGCCCGCGGCTTCGCCCCCGTTGAATTCAGTTTGTGGTTTTTACGTGGTTTAGTCATTTGTATCAATTTGCGAATTAATCTTAATAAAAGTAAGTCTAAGTTAGGTTGAAGATATTTATTTCTCAAAGTAATCATAAATTCACTTATCTATTGAGAAAAGTTAAGTGAAAATATTCTGCATTTCAGCGTTAATACCTACATGCATAAAATTTATGGGAATCCCACTTACCGAAAATCATGTGGCAGGTAAATTCTACATTGAAAGTAAAAAACTCTTTCGAAGAAGTTACATTCAAATATATATGTGCACTTAGTAACTAACCGGAAAGGTCCGTTATTAAATTCCTCTAACGATGTGAGGTAGGCACCTCAATCATAGACAGACGTTGTAACCTAGATAGATAAGGCTAGGGGTCTGTAGGGTCGTATTTACCAAACGCACCAAGGTTTTTTATTCTCATTGACCCAATTATCAACGAATTTAACCTCAGGTTCAACACATTCTTTTACTAAAGGTTACTAAAAAACTTATTAGTACCTAGTTTTATTACTGACGTGACAATTCTATTTATTAATGAATAAATTGTGGAACTATCACCATTTGATTTGAAATGGTACCTAATGGAGATTACCATTTAACATAAACCTTACTTTTTGAATATTATTGACGTTTCCAAGCCATTTCTTTATGAATACTATGGAAATAAAGTTTTAACTTTGACTTTTTAAAATGCTGAAATTCTCATAACAAAATAAACACTTAAAGAACCATAAATATAAACTTAAATAATTCGGATATCAAAATAATCAAAACCGAATTCCACGTATTGTCAGTTGACTTAAGAAAGAAAAATCGCAGTGAAGAACGGAAGAAAGAGATTGATTTTACTCTGGTGATCTTTAGTAAGGCGAACAATAGATAGATTGAATTGATTTTACTATCTTTAGTAAGGTGAACAATATATAGATTGAATATTGGGAACGGCTGAAAGGCGGCACTAAACTTTACTTTGGGGCAGAGCCATCTAGCCCCAAAGTAAGCTAAGCATAGCTGTATCATGGGAACTAGACAATTATTATAAAGTTTTTTTTTTGTAAATACATACATATAAACTCCCAGACACAGAACAAACATCGATGTTCGTCACACAAATGTTTGTCCTGTGGAATCGAACTCACTACCTACAGCGCAGAAGGCAGGGTTACTACCAAATGAGCTTTGAAGCTAATCAGAGATAAGTTATAGTAACATGGTTATATCTATAATAATCAGCAAATCTTGACAATTTTTTTTTATGTCATACAGTTATAAAACGAGCCGACGGGACACCTGGTGTTAAGTGGTGATCTCGGCCCATAAAAACCAATGCGACGTGGATCCTCCCCTACTAGGTACGACGAGACCCAAGTCACAACGTATTCGCCCGTAACTCTGAGCCGCGTAGGTAGAATACACAACTTTCCAACCAGAACACAGTAACGCGAATGCGTTACTGCTTGGCGGCAGAAATGGGCAGGGTGGCAGTACTTTCCCGGACGAACTTGGCGTGAGTTCTACTGCTCTTAATTAAATTGAGTCGGATTTCATTTAATCATAAATTAATGGTTACGAAATACTTCAATTATCTTTTATAGTCCAGGAGATAACGAAATTATCCTTACCTATATATAAAATAGATTTCCCAAAAATGTAAAGCAATAATTTGTAAGTATTGCAAAGAAATGTGACCCAAAATAAATTGGGTTGAAGCACGTGCTATCTACCGCCGGCGGTGATAATTTTACTACGATACTTAATGAGCGAGTGACATTGAGCCTCGTTCATCGAACTACGAGCGACCTGAGCGGAGATTCGGCGGGTTATCGCAGACCGCGCGCCAGATAACCCTTCCTATATAACAACGAGAAACTTAACGTCATTATCATTACACCGCCGAACGCCAATCGATAATCAGCTTTACTCCAAGAGTACTCTTCACAAGTTTCTATTTACTAACACAGAAAAGAAGATGCGTTTCTTCAACATTCTTCTGCCTTTCTTGGTGCTGGTGCTGTTGCTTTCGGCCGTGAGTGAGGGCCGCCCGCGTCACCTCAAGGCCATCAAGAAACGTGGTACCTTCTGCATGCTGAAGCTGTGCAGCTTACCTTCGCGTAGTCACAAGGTGCACAGGCTGTGGTAGTCCCAGGAGACACTCTACCACCGCCTCAACCACATGATGAGGAAACTAGTGTTGATTACCATTCTATGTTGCAACTATTGCAAATGGTGCCATACTTCAGCGATGGAAGAAGTGATGATCTGCTTTGAATGTGGATCAGCCGACAGCGTGGTTCTAGAAGATTCACGCCCCTTTTTGAAAACAAGAGCCTGCAGTTTTGAAGAGACCAGCTCGCCAGATATTTTGGCATCCATTTGGTCTACTCAGGCCACCGCCTAGCAGAAGTAGTCTGTACTTAATTAGTGGTAACGTTTAGTTTTAAGTAACGATGTTCCTTTTAGTTTTAATTTAGTAAGATAGGAAGCTCACAAGTGTTAGTGAAAGTTTTAATGTTATGTATTTAAGATAAATGAGACAATGCTGTAAATTATTTACTTCTTATAATATATAGCTTTGAAGATGCGAACAAAATAACAATTTAGTAGATTGTTTCATTGTAGTGTTGCTGTTATGATAATTTTGTTTATTTTCTGATAATATTGTTTAAATTATCAATAATGGTTTTATGGTAAAATATAAACTGATATCTTACATAAAAACTTATCATTTATAGCCAATTAGTCCCAATCCAACTATTTAACATTTTCATTAAAAAACTAAACCTTTACAGACCGCTGTAGTAAAATTTATACCTATTTGATAAAAAAACCTAATAAAGACATGCACGGGTATCAAATCCGGAGGTCACTGGTTCAAATCCCGACGTGCCCTGAATTTTTCGCTTGAAAGATTTATGTGCGCAATACCACGTTCTCAAAACGGTGAAGGTAAACATATTGAGGAAACTGACATGTCTAAGAAAAAAATATTCGAAGACAAGTGTGTCAAGTGCACGAAAGAAGCCTCTTTCTGGCGCCCTTCAATCCTTTCACAGCACTGGTTCGAGAGAACCAATGACTCGAATAGAATAGACCGGTATCACACAGTAGAAAATGTGCTGATAATAAATTTGACTGGCCTTACAGCTCAGTTGGTAGTAACGCTGCCTTCGGCGTTGTAGGTCGTGGGTTCGATTCCCACCCAGAACAAACATTTGTGCGACGAACTAAGATGTTTGTTCTATTTCTGGGTCCTTGATATGTATTTACAAATAAAGTATAAAAGTATTAATATCAGTTGTATGATTTCCATGATACAAAGCTATGCTTAGCTTACTTTGGGGCTAGATGGCGCTGTGTGAAATGTCCACCAATAATATTATTGTAAAAAATGCCTTAGACGTGTCACGTCGTTTGATCAGATCACAAGAACTATATTATACGTGAGGCTGTAAACTCTAATGGGATAAGCGTCATCTGTACCTAAGCTTACTCTTACTCGTCAGTGTGACCTGTTTCACTTGGTAGATAAGTTCTCTGTGGGTGGCTGTGATATAGATTGATAATAAGGTCGCACGATTAATAATGGATTAGCTAGCAGATTACGCTCGATGAAGCTCTCCTGTTTATCTTTTAGATAAGCCGTTATTTACGATTGAAACTGTTTAGACACATTAACCCCTTTACAGAAAGTTTTTTTTTCAGTTGGTAGTAACCCTGCCTTCCGCGCTGTAGGTCGTGGGTTCGATTCCCACCCTGGACAAATATTTGTGTGACGAACACAGATGTTTGTTCTGTTTCTGAAAAAAGTATATTAGTATTATATCAGTTGTCTGGTTCCCATGATACAAGCTATGCTTAGCTTACTTTGGGGCTAGATGGCGCTGTGTTGAACTTCCAGCAATATTTATTATTATTATTATTCAGCGGGGATCTCATCCATGAGGAGGTGGATTCCATCTGTAGGTCCAACCAGTAGAATGACCCTATCTCTGCCCCCTGCAGCCCACATTCAGTCTGATTGGCAAAATAGGCTGACTGTTTTGGATGGACTGTATGACTGGATTGTGCTGTTCCGTGAACCCGTTTTTTATTATTGGCAATCGTCCTAGTTAGAATTTTTTTTAAAGTGTCCGTTGTAACGGTTAGGTCGAAGCTATTATTGAGACTGAGCAGACAATCAGGTAGAAAAAGTTTAGTTTTAGTTACTAAACAAACTCAATTACCTACTTGTATATACTACATATTGTGTTATGAACGGACTTGGTTTAGAATGTAAGCATTTGTACCTTCTTTGGCAGTGGTTCTGAATACCTTCATCACCTCGGCCCGTGGAACTTGTGGAGATCAACAGATACAGTTTAATATTACTCCCTAAATAAATAAAATTGATTGCAAATAACCCTAAATTCCAAATTCAAACTAATTATAATATTAGTGTATACAAGAATTATAACTGCCTCCTTTGAAATGGTAACGTACAGATTAACGTTCATGGTAAGTTAGTAACAAAGATGAAATTTTACTTAGATCATAACATAATAAGCACTGAAATACTCAGCCCTTATCTATTCTGTAGAACATTCTTAGTGCACAAGCACTTAGACTTAAGTGCAAGTGCTCAATTAGTTCAATGTTTACACTTGTGTTGTTATTCATAGTAACTTACGATTTTATCTCTACTTAGATGAACTGTGAGTTAGTTGTTAGCCCACTGAAGTTACATGTATATGAATGATAGTTTTTATATCTATTATGTATTGACCGGCCTCACAGCTCAGTTGGTAGTAACCCTGCCTTCTTCGTTACAGGTCGTGGGTTCGAATCCCATCCAGGACAAACATTTGTGTAACGAACATAGATGTTTGTTCTGTGTCAGTAGTTAATATGTATTATAAGTAAAAATAATGCATAAAAAATATGCAATATGTCATTTGTCTGGTCCCCATGATACAAGCTATGCTTAGTTTACTTTGGGGTTAGTTGGTACTAAGTGAAATATCCACCAATAATTAAAAAATACATGACATCCCATGTACATAGTAAATTAAATCAAAATAATGAAATCCTGAAACAACATCAGAATATGGCTCTGAATCTGTGGTTATGTCTTATGTGTCGTTTTTGACTTATCTTCCCAAATCTTGCTTTGTACGTAACGGAAAATCCCGATATCAGAACTACCAATGTTGATATTGGATTGTATTTAATTACATAAACAAGAACAATCACTGATCTATCTATTTTTTATGACTGGTAAATATGTCTAGGTACATTGCATTGAAAAAAAGAAAGAAAATAACATACATTCGCATTAGCTAATTTAGTTTAGTTTAATTAGTTCTTAATTTAGTTCTACCACCGCAATCTGGGAAATTTGTCCTACCACCGCAATCTGGGAAATTTGTCCTACCACCGCAATCGGGGAAATTTGTCCTACCACCGCAATCCAGGACATTGGCTCATACCATACCCCGCTGTGATCTCATGATGTTTTCCTTCACTGGGAGTTCGAGCTCAATGGATTCGAACCCAAAGTAGAGTAGAGTAAAAATAATTGCTTTCATTGAAAGTTGCTTTGAATTTATTCGCTTCATTCCATAAAAAATATTTTATGAGTTTCCATTCCTGTTTTAGGTAATAGAATGCTCAGAGTCAAAGTCAACTTTATTTTCTATATAATTGTATACAAGCATATGAAATAAGATCCGATTAGAGTTATATTAAGCGTATGGAATAATTTATCAGTCGCTCGACAAGCTGCAATCAAACTCTCAGTAGAACCATGACCTTTACAGAAGTTTTCAAACATTTATATAGAAAAAAACATAAAAAAATTGTTTTGTTTAAGTAGAGTACTTAGCGATGTATATTTTTGTGTTGCGTTGTGCAAGAGAATGCAGTTGATATTAAGGTCAGAACGGAGATAAATATTGCCAAAAATATTTTATCTTTTGAACCTATGCAACAACAACACAGTGATAATAGAAATTTATCTATCCAAAGCATAACTTTTACATTTATTTTATACTCTAGCGACCCTTCCCGGCTTTACACGGGGCATTTTGAATAGACTATTTCATACTTTATACATAAAACTGAACTGGCAGAAAGAAGTAGAAAGCGACTTTTTTGTATACATTAGAGATACGTGATTGTAGTCAACATAAAAAAAACAGTTTTCAGTTTTGTTATCTGTCTCCTGCACTATATACTGTGGAGATTAATTGCAAAAACACATTATATGATACGATATATGACTGACCTCACAGCTCAGTTGGTAGTTAGTGCCTTGACGAACATAGATGTTTGTCTTCCTGGGTGTTAATATGTATATATTTACCAACAAAAAGTATATAAGTATTATATCAATTGTCTGGTTCAAATGATACAAGCTATGCTTAGTACTCTTAAGCTAGACGGCCCTGTGTGAACTGTCAGAACTTATGCCAAGTTCGTCCGGGCAAGTAATGCCACCATAGCCATTTCTGACGCCAACCAGCGATGTATTTGCGTTACTGTGTTCCGGTTTGAAAGGTGTGGTCGCCGGTGAGATTACAGACACTTCAAACATTCCACCATCGCGTCTGGAATACGGGCGGCGCATACAATACAACTTGGGTCTTTATGTACCTAAGGGAGGACCCAAGCCGTAGTGCTTGTTATGGGCAGAGGATACTACTTATGACCAGATGAGCAATCAGCACAATCCGTAGGTTTATTTACAAAAAAAACACGTAGGTATATAACACGTAGCTCAAGTGACTTTAAATATCGTCTATGAATAGACTTCAGGGATTTGAACCAACTAAGAGTAAGTTCAAACTGAAAGGTCGTACTACTCGGCCACCACGCTGTGTCTCAGGCTATTTCATAAAAAGGGACAATAGGGAAAGGGCAATAAAATAAAATATACCAAAACATTTTCATAAATTTATTCCGTTAATACTATTCGACATAACGAATTATATACTTAATTTTCACTTTTTCACATAAAAGTCGATAAAGCTCTACAACACAATTTTAATCAGAACAGCACTAAAAGATTCGTAGGGTCACAAATTAAAGGGTGAGACGTGAAATCTACCCTCGCACTAGTTACCTACAATACAATACATTGTACTAGATGAAACTGGATAAGATTAGATTAGATATATTGTACAATATATTGTATTGTACTAACACACACACACACACAGGCCACAAACTTGGAAACGTCGCATACACAACACTCATTTCTGGCTGCCGCAGAGCAATCTGTCGTATTTCCTCATCTGCCTGGAGGCAGTCTCCACGGCAACGTCAGTCAGGTAGTACGCCTCGAAGTTAGGCAGAGGTCGAAGCATCGCGTACAGCCGTTCCGCGTACTTCCTGAATAAGGTTTTAGTTGTTCTTAACTGAGGTGACGACAGTTCAACAAATATTTCTGTCCATGGGTACCAGATGTTAATAATAATGTAAATAGATACATATACATAATAATAATATTAATATTGGTGGACTAAACACACAGCGCCATCTACCATAGTTACGGGAACCAGACAACTGATAGAATAAATATATAGTTTTTGTACATACATATTAACACCCAGACATATAGGAGGGGAGAGATAGAGGAAGTGGGAGGGAGGGAGGGAGAGGTGGTGGGAGGGAGAGAGAGATGGATGGAGACAGAGGGGGGAGGGGGTGGAAGGGAGGGAGAGATGGAGGGAAGGAGGGAGACAGAGGGAGGGAGGGAGGGAGGGAGACACGGGGGGAGGGTGAAAGGGAGGGGGAAGAGTGGGAGAGAGCTCGAGTTACCTGGTGTCAGTGTTCTTGTCGTCGAGCAGGTGTGAGAGCGCCCGCAGCGCGTGTGCGCGCGCGCACGCGGCAGTGGGCGGGCGCGCACGCAGCACGCCGCGTCCGCCGCTCGCGAGCGCTATGCACACTATCAGGAGGCGGCCGGACGCGCAACGGACTAATGAGTTTTTGTGCCTGTTGGATACTAATCAATTTGCATTTATCTGAGGCAGCGTTTATGTAGTTCTGTACTTGTACTAACAAGAAATATGGTAGAGAAAAAAAAAAGATGATTTTAGACCATGAAAATCACAAACACAAACAAACACACACAAATACGTAGTTAATTTTGTATATCTATTTTTTAAGATATACTGTTCACATCACATTAGCAGGTAGTAGTTAAATTTCACCGGCTGAAGCTGCCAAAGTGTATGAGAGTTCGTGTCGCTCACCCAATTCCGTGTACGCAAAGCGCCGTGACCGCGTGACTGAGCTCTACCCCGCAGACGATCTCGTCCAGAGCGACGTTGGCGGCTCTCCGCACCGGCCGGCTGAAGCTGCCCGTCTTCGTTAACAGCAGTGTCACCGACTCATAGAAATCCTAAATGATTTTATGACTAATCAGTCCCGCCCCGCTCACTATGAAATTTTGCCGTCAAAGATCAAAATATGTTTCAAAAGACAAAACCATTTGCAGCCTACTTCAGACCTGCAAAATCCGCCAGAGGAACAGAAGAATTATTAAAATCTGTTATGGGCTATAATCAAATAATCTTTTGTTCATCAATCTCTTTGATTATAAATAAAAATATTTATAATTAAAGACTTTTCCCATGTTATTGTTAATACATACATAAGTACACAGATTCACTCGACTAACACCTTCCAGTAATTCATTTCTTAATATCCGGCATCCAGGATAAACATTGCACGATATTACCTACAAGTCCTGTTGGAATATATTGATAATAATTGTAGGAATAAGTAATCTATACAAATAAATAAAATTGGAGTGTCTGTTTTTAATATTAAAATAACCGCTTTTTATTAAGTGCATATGGATGTATACACGGAAAACAACATTTTTTTAAATTTTTGTGTCTGTGTGCTTGTTCCGGCTAATCTCTGAAATGGCTGGACCGATTTTGACGGGACTTTCACTGGCAGATAGCTGATGTAAGAAGGAGTAACTTAGGCTACTTTTCCGAGGGGAAAAAATAGGGGTGCGTGATAAAACCGAATTCCACGCGAAGTCACGGACAACAGTTAGTATTTAGTATAGGAAAGTAACGTACCGGTTTCTTAGTGTAATTTGTGTTCTTCAATATGGCAGCCAATGTACTGCACGCGGAACAGGCCACCTGCGTCCGAGGTGACTCCACGTGGGTGCTGACCTAGCCAACAACACACCAAGTAACACTGTAGCGATGTGCTGAAAAATACACTAGTAAAATAGTGTTGTTTCGTTCGTATATAATTTTGAAGTGTCCACCATTTTGACTGGCCTCGTAAGCAGCTACAGACAACGCATTGCGTCTGGCATCATATTATGCCAAATTAGTGTGAACCATTGACTCGTTAAGAAGACTAGCCTCGTAGCTCAGTTGGTAGTAACCCTGCCTTCTCCGCTTAGGTCGTGGGTTCGATTCCCACCCAGGACTAACATTTGACTTATGAATATCGATGTATGTTCTGTTTCTGGATGTTAATACGTATTATATGTACCTATGTATTAACAAAAAAATATATAAATATTCTATCAGTGTCCGGTTCCCATGATACAAGCTATGCTTAGCTTACTTTAGGCTAGATGGCGCTGTGTGAAATGTCCACCAATATTTATTTAATTCTACAAATCAATTTCGCAAAGTTCAACTAGGTACCTATGTTAACTAATCACGGAAGACCAGCGCTGGAAAACTTAAAGGCATTTTTGCAAAACAGTTATTTCTTTTCCAGTTTTTACAAATTATATACTTGGTATATTTTTTTAAGGAAACTTTTTAGGCGGCGGCGGCGTTTCGATTATCGATAAGGAAACGAAAATTGAGTGTAATATTTTAAGGACGCGTCACGTTTAGGCACATTTCGTTACATGAGGGAGATGAAACGTATGGCGTAGAGAGGAATAGAAAGAGAGCTATATATTTCGACACCACTGAAGCGGAGCGACGACACGATAGGTACAAAGCGATAGAATAAGAATAGTTTCGCGCATGCGCGCGTTGTAGTTTTAAGTAGTATAAACTAACGTAATATCTTGTTAGTATCATGTTGCAAATAACAATCATATTATTTTTTATTCCATACTACATTTGTAGGGCTTGTTACATATGTGATACCTTGCCTATCCTACTATGAACTGAGAGCAACGAATTCTTACTTGTCTTAAAAGATCAGCGATTCGGTGCTCCTTGATAACGCCCCAGAACCTTTCCAGTACTTTAGGGATTTCCGTCAACGTTTCAACCAATTCACACCTGCAAAAATCATTTAGATCATGCATTACACACTACTAAATTACACATGCATTTAGATCATTTAGACTTATTCTTGGAGACGTTCCTCAAGAAGTATTTGTCATCATATTTATGGCAAGTATTGAAATACTAATTAATTAGAATAATTGGACAGACGAAATCACAGAAGCAAATTAAGTTTGCTGCTCTGAATTTATCCGTTCACAAATGATGTATAGTTCTGGCGACCCTGTACTTAGCTGCGTAAGTCCTAAGTCCTAAGATCCTTGTTTACTGAATGATAAGAAATAGAACTTTTTCCAGCTACCACTTTTGCCTTTCCACTGTTGCCAAGACTCGTCCAAAAACTAAATTTGGAAACATTTAGTTGTTATTCTAAACGACTTAGATTTCTGGGGAGTTCAGTTTGAGTGTGCAACTATTGTTATAAATGTTGTTATGCTAAGATAATTGTTATCTATTTGTTTGTAACCAAGATGAGGAGCGCAGCCTCCTGAGCAGCTCGGTGCAGAGCGCGTCGCAGCCTCTCTCCGCCGCGTCGCACAGCCGGCCCCCGTCTGGAGACTCGCTGCCGGGGGACACGCTTCTGCTGGCCGATGCTCTGTACAGTTTAAACAATCGTGAACAGTGTACATTAGGTATATACAGACGCCAGACTTAGCTATAAGTAGGCACACGTATCTCGTAATTGTTATGTTGACTGATTGATGATTTTTTAGTATTATTTTAGAAATAAAGGGAAATAAAGATTTTTTCTATCTTCTAAACTGAAAGAAGAAAGAACACATCTTCATTAATTCATAAACATATAATAAAAGAAAAAGTATGTGGAACGCTTTCGCGTACAGGATTGTGCGGAAACCCCTGACCTCAGCACGTTCTGCAACAGGTTACAGCGCTGATTTGCAGCTCAAGGCTTATTCAAACTGCCACCATGACCACATGTTTCTGTCAAGCATTTCGGCCAGATTCATGTGCTCCGTGGTTAAGAGTATAGTTTTTGCAGTAATTAGTTTAAAGTTATTTTTTACTCTAGTTTAACACGATTGTAATAAAAAAAAATGTAACCACGAATCGGCATTTTGCGGCCGTCGCGAGAAACTTGTACCTACAACTTGACTCATATACAAAGACCAATTACTTACATTACATTATACCTAGGCCGTGTCTTTCTTCCGCTTTTGTTGCTATGTTTAAGTTCTTTGATCTTTTCGTTTATGCTGATGGCACTGTGCTGCGTTTCGCCAGGGTTGATCTTCACCTTTGAGTAATTTGAATCGTTTACACAGATTCTGCTGTTGACTACGTAGCCTTCGATGTGAATTGGTGGTAGGTGGATGGGTTCCTTGTATTCTGGAAGAGCTAAGTGGGAAATATTAACGGATACATTTAAATACTCACTCTGTTATATAATATTTTGCAACTTATTTACAAGTGTGTATTAGAATATCGCTGTGTACACATGCTCGGACGGACTTACCACTTCTTCCACAGATCAGTGCACTTTCACCCGATGCCAATTCCTTAGTTTCTATTTCCCATCTATCCACCACCCTTCCTGCGCCATCTTCGTACAGACACGGCAGCGTCCCAGATTTATTCAACCTATTTGAAGTTGGCACAGACAGTGAGAAATTCAAATGTGGACTATTTGGGCAAGAGCGATTATGAATGGGCGGTAGTTTCACCGTTTGTGGATTCACTTCTGTGTGGAATATCTTGACTTTGGCTGCAGCGTTATTCGTGAACGGAACTTCATTTTCTGACTCATATACAGATTTTACAATATTATTGCTGTCGGGTGTTATATCCATTAAACTGTCTCTTTTGATTGTGGATTCCTCTGTCAAAGGAGTTAGCGTGCTGATTCGTATATCTTGTTCGTAAGGTCTGTTAATTTGCAAATCTATACTTTCTGAGAGTTTATTGTAAAGTTCTTCAACATCATTATCAACAGACTGAGGCACTTCGCTGATGTCGCTGTCAGTTTCGTTTTCAGGTCTCTGGTGAAGCGGTTCGTTCAGGGAATCCGGTTCGATATCAGAATCGTTTGTAGATTCCTCGAAGTCGCTCGTATTTTCGTACTGTGCCACCTCGTTATCATCGCTCAGTAAATTGTCTCTAGAATCGTCATCGATGATTTTTATAATTCTGTCATCTGAACTAATTTCACTAATATTGTCGCCGCTTTTTATGGTTTCTGAATCAGAAGGAAACTTGGATGATTCATCTTCTAACGTTTGACCTAATATATGCTGATCAGTAGAATTATTTGCTTCTTTGATTTTGTATGTTTCAACATTTGAGATTGAGTTATTATATTCTATTTTGTATTCAACAGTTTTATTTTCAGTGATCGATATAAACGAGGTCTGCGTCTCTAAATTTTCTTTATTCCTCTCACTTTGCGCAAGTTCAAAAATGGTTTTACTTGTTTGTGTGAAGATCTCTTGAGCTAGTATAGAACAATTGTAGAGACTCGTAGAAGCAGCTCTGTTAACTTTATTATCATTTTCATATTGCATATCTGCATCTCTTTTCTGTACGGGAAGATCCTTTACGTTGATGACGCTATTATCGCCATGCATAGGGTATGTTTCACTGTCCTCGCTGTCACACAACTCAATAACGTATGTATCTTTCCCAGAAGAGTTATTTTTGTCTGAGCTGCTATCTGTAAAGTCCATTGAATACACGTTTGATGTGGCTACACTTTTTTGGGAGTCCGTATATTTTACATCACCAACAATATCTTCAATTTCTTCTTCCTTTAACGATCAAAATAAAGCATAAAATAATTTAATAACGACATTTGTTAGTAATGTCTTAAGATTGTGATATTTTGACTTACCATAATTAAATAATTTTGAAAATAAAAACACAAATCACTGAAAAATCTGTGTAACCACGTAAATGCGAATTCTTTATTTATTTACAAATATTTTAGTGCAATTCTGACGGGCCATGACAAGTTTTAATCTTGGCACTATATGTCATTCATTGTTTTTTCTGACTAATCAATTTAAAAAGGATTTTAGATTAAGACTTAAGTACTAAAAGTATTATAGAATTTGTTTATTGTACAAACTGTTTTTAAAATATATGACTTCCAGTGTAAAGAATTAATTGATTAATTAAAAATGATTAACCATTTGTACTAAAAACTACTTGATACTTGAGTATTAAAAAAACTTCCCCCACTTCGAAAGAATCTAGTCTTTCAAGTAATCCCCCAAATGAGAGATTGTGGTTACAGACAGGATACCCATATCAAGACTTGACTGTCAATATGCACCATTAAACAATGTATAATAATTTTGGGGTAGGTAAGTTTTAATAAAACAAAATATAATAAATATGACAAATTTATTATATTCACGTCTAATAGTTCCCTCTATAGCTAAAGATCAAAAGATACTCACGAATATCACAACGACAGATACCCAGTGTTACAGTAAACTGCGTAGAACAGGCACAATAGTACAGATAAATGGAAGATATTTTTATTAGAATTATTTCCGGAAATTCTGTGCATTATGAATGGTGCACACTATATTACAATCTTTGGATAAGATTAGTTTACCCGATAAAGGGGACCATAAAATATATGTAATTGTTTCTGTTTTGAAAATCAGGAGCTAAAATACACTGTACATTTCTAATCAGAGTTAAAGAAAGTGGCGTCCACGTAGCGGCCCACTCTTCTCCCCAATCGCTTACAGTACAAGTGTGCGATATTCCGCTGGTGTCTTAGTTTTCATCAACAACCTTGAGGGTCTAGCTTCCGGGGCGGGCAACACTGGCGGGGTGCGGGCGGAAGTGAATTGATCCAAACGCATTTCCGAAAATTACCTCGTGAATTAAAATGTATTTACAACTTGATATAAATAAATCCGAAAATGTATACCATTTTTAATTCTCAATTTAATACCATCATATATTTTAATGTAAAATACACCTTTAGAATTACCTATAAGACTGAAAACTGCTTTTAAAGGTAAATTAAGCGTTATGTTTGAATATTTATTTATACAGCAATGTATTTCCAATTATGTTTTGGGCTCCATCAATTTCTGCCAAAACAACTTAAAAATTACTACTTATTTTCGAGATAGCACGAGCTGACGGCCCACCTGATGTTAAGTGGTAACCACCGCCTATGGACAACATCAATGCGACTCAAATCATCTCCATCAAAGTACTAGATTACTCACTTCAAACTGGTTTGGAACTCCTTCTTTCGGGCCCTAAAGTCACCTAATATACCTATATAGTAACTTTAAGTAGTGAAGTCACCTATTTAAGTAGTAAAGTCACCTATTTAATTAGTAATGTGTATGTACAAAACTAAAACACTAGCTTCATATAACCACGTGTACTGTAAGCGATTAGGAAGATAAGTGGTGAGTGTTCGTGGATGGCGCCATCTATAATTCGGTTTGGCTTTGAGTCACATATCATGGGATATTTTTTGTATTATTTTTTAATTAAGTTTTCGGCGCATGCGTCTACCTATGTCAATTAACGCACTGAATTTCAACACAAACATAATCTTTGGTGATTACTCCGATTTTATTAGTAAAAGTAATTTTAGTAATTTAAGTATTTAGTTTTATATATAATTTTATATATTGAAAAAGTATGAAATATTGATGAAATTATATTTTGAGTTCAAAATAAGGTTCCTTATTTGTTGAATTCAATTTAAACAGTTCAGTTAAAAAGTAACCATGGTTAGTTTTCGTAATACAAATACATAGTTCGTAAAGTTCCACAGTCCATTGATATACGAAGACACACATACAGACAACAAACAGTTCGCATATTTGTGGGAAAAATATATAAATGCCAAATTAATCGGTATTTATTTATACAAATAAATGAAACTGAAGTGTCTGTTTGCAAATCAAAATAACAGCTTTTTAGTAAATGCAAAAGTATATAAGGGAGTTAAATGAACAAAATATCTAAATAAACTGTGATTTTTATTAAAACACTGATCATAATGATAGTTTGCCTGGAAGAAATCGCTATTAGCGATAAATCCGCCCATTTTTACCTTAGTTTAATGATTTACCTTTGCGAAATTTCCATGCACGGTGATCAACATTGTTATGTATCTATTTTTAGGGTTATTTATAACATATTTATTTATTTTGTATATATCGTTCTGATTATATATACTTTCCCCACAACTATGACGTACAGGTTACATAATACTCCATGTACACTTAGTATTAAAACACATTACATACTCTACATCCAACTACGATATAATAATATAAAACCCTTTTATATATCAGTACATAGGTATATATATACGATAAGCGTTAAAAATTTATCCTACTACAAAAATGACACAATGATATACAATATCTTTTATTAGGATAATTTCATAAACACATAAAAGTTTAATTACTGACTTTTGTCTATAATGTAGTCAGATATTTGTCTAATTACTGTGAAGTATTTTGATATGTACATAATTTATCTGGTGTTTTATTTACTTAGTATTAAAACACAATTACAGTTTATGGAAATTCCCAACGTCATTTAATAATAATAATAATGTTTAAATATGCCACCTGCGACACAGAGAATCCTAGTGCAGGGGACTCGGATTCCGTGTGTGGCATATAAATGTTTGCGCCGACCGGGAATAGAACTGAGGACCCGTCACTTTTAAGGCTAGGTATTATTAGCCTGGTACCGATATTTATTTCACTATTAAATCTGCTTTTCATTAAAGTATATAACACTTATTTTTACGTCATAATAAACAACAGATAAATATAAATTTTAAAAGAGGAACTTAATTTGTATTTTTGAAAAAAAAATATCATTTTTGGTTCATAAAAGCCACATTATAACTATGACCCTTTCATCAATATAAATATTTTTTAAATACTGATTTTAATAAATAAATTAAGTATGCGAACAACTTTAATAGGTGTTTAATACATAATTTTAATTATTTGATGTACTTTAGTAAACATAAAATAGTATATTAATATTAATTAATAAAATATATTTTATTCAATATCCGATTATACATAAAGACATGCATAAATTATACATTTAGTATACAAATCTATTTTAAAATTTATGTTAGTCAAGTACATCAACCACATATTATATTATTTATAGCAAAGTCATATAAAATCTATAACAGTAGAACTACTGGGGCATTAAGTTTTATAAATAGTTATATATCATTTCAACAAATATAAATATAAATCTATGATATTTAGCCAAATATTTTATAGTGTAAATCAACTCACTAAACAATTATTATTATAGAAATATCATAATTAAATTCAATATACGCTGTAGACAGCATTAACATAAATTTATGTAACTGGTTAAATATGTTTGTAAATGTTAACAAACTATAAACACATTTGGGCGGTTATGGGGGGTGGGGGGGTTGAATAAATTTCATTTTAAATGATTTTTTTGTTACTGTTTAACGAAAATGTAATTTATTTTGCTTACATATTAGTTATAAAAAATATAAGCAAATAATATTATTAATATAAATATTTACAATTGATCCAAAACATCAAAAAGTATCTTTTTAAACCCTTATGGGTTTTTATAATATGTGCACGGATAGTTTCATCAGTATGATTCGGTATTATTTAATTTAAAAAAGTTAATACATTAATACGTTTTCTGTATCATAAACAAAGAGTTATGGTGATCTTGTAACCAATGGATGGAAGCATCCATGTGTTATTGGAACCCGACGTTAAGGTTACAAAGTACATAATTCACGCAGATATATATAATTAAAATATTTATTAAAAATTCGTAACTATTTTTGGTTACCCGCAGTTACATATAAATTTTAATGGGCTACCTATAGTAACAAAATAAATATATCAAATAATTCGTTAAGAACTCACTAGGTAGTGTTAATTTAATTAACTGTATCCATCTTTAATCATTATTATTTCAATATAATTAAGTACATAAACTAAGTTTTAAAAATTCTTCAACACTTTCCCGATACATTACACTTAGAACCCCCCTTTTGGTCAAACCGTACATGTATCAGTTTAAAAATCTTTAACACTGCTGCAGTCTCCCCCAAACATTATCTTTAACACAGTTCTACCCCCCCTTCCCATTCCCATGTGTATCGCACTGTCACACCACTACCCCCCCTTAATCTCACTTCACGAGCCCCTTTCGACAACCCGTCACTAAGTTCTCATATTAGTCCTCACTGAAGTCCAAGCTCCCCTCAGTTCAGTTGGTTGTCACACTACAGCCCCCCCCCTAAATATCACTACAAGTTCCCCCTTTGACCCCGTCACTATTTGATTCTATTCGAGTCACTGGTTCTCTCAAACCGGTGTGGTGAAAGGATTCTAAGTGCGTCATTTTTTAAATTATTACCCCGTCACTAACTTCTTATAATAGTCCTCACTTAAGTCCATTGCCCCCCCCCCTCATTCGGTTGGTCCGTAGCCGCCCCCCCCCCGCTACTCTGGCGTGAGGTAGAGGCGGCGGCGGACGCGCGAGCATCAGCGCGGCTCGCGCCACCCCCCCGCGCCCGCGCCCGCGCTCACCCCCGCCCCCGCCCCCACCCCCGCCCCGCAGCAGTAGTCGCTGTGCAGGCGGACTATGGTGCACACTATACTCGCCTCTATGTCCACGCCTGAAAGTGCAAAATAAACAAGGAATTTTATTTATTTATTTTGCTTTATTCGGGAAACATACAGTACATCAATTATGTTAGCTTATAACTAATAAATAACACAGAAACCAGTGAAGTTTCCACCATGAGGTAGTACAGTTTAGGAAACTTGTGAACTTAAATATATTACAAAAAAAAAAAACAAATATAAATTAGCATTAACAATAACAGTCTTCGTCCGCGTGGAATTCGGTTTTATCACGCACCCCAATTTTACCCCTCGGAAAAGTAGCCTAAGTTACTCCTTGTTACATCAGCTATCTGCCAGTGAAAGTTCCGGTCAAAATCGTTCCAGCCATTTCAGAGATTAGCCGGAACAAACAGACAGACAGACAAAAATTAAAAAAAATGTTGTTTTGGTAAATGTACCGTGTATACATACATCCATATGCACTTAGTAAAAAGCGGTTATTTTAATATTACAAACAGACACTCCGATTTTATTTATTTGTATATAGATTATATCAATAACATAACAAAGGGATCACTTAATATGGTGCAGTTACCTGCGTGCACTTCCTCCCTGGTGAGGGTGATCTCCTGACTGGAATCGGGAGACACCAGGATCACGCGGTGATGACGGGTCTGCATCAAATTCGCCACCACCATCTGAAATATCCCGGCAAGTGGATAATATGGTCACTGATATAATAAATATTGGTGGATATTTCACACAGCGCCATCTAGCCCCAAACTAAGCTAAGCATAGCTTGTGTCATGGTAACACTGACACTTAGCCACAGAGCAAACATCCATGTTCGTCACACAAACGTTTGTCCCAGGGAATCGAACCCACTGACTAGAGCGCAGAAGGCAAGGTTACTAGTGTGCTGTGAGGCCACCCAACATATACATCATCTGACCTTATGCTTGTACTTGTCGAGGGCAGCACGCGCCTTGGCCACGAGTATGGTGTCGTCCGTCTCGAGCTTGAAGGAGACCACGTACGCTGCCGGCACCCACAGGCTCACCAGCGGCGCCAGCATCTTCGGCACCAGGTGCAGCTGGATGATGGGCGCGCCGCCCTCAGACTGGATCTTGTGTGTCGGCTGTTACAGAGAGATAACACTTTCTTAGGCAGCGATTAGATTCAATAAGTGAACAAGAGTTAAATTTTAAGGACGCGTCACGTTTAAACACATTTCGTTACATGAAGGAGAAGAAAGATACGACTTAGAGGGAAATAGGAAGAGAGCTATAGATTCCGACGCCACGGAAGTGATTTTTGAAGTGAACCTTTTTAGGCAGCGTTTCGATAGTCAATAAGTGAAGGAGAAGAGTAAAATTAAGGACGCGTCACGTTTAGACACATTTCGTTACACGAGGGAGAAGAAAGACATGACTTGAAATTTTTATGGACAGTAGTGATGGAGACGTGGGGATTGCAATAGGTGGTTTGCAGGTAACTTACGACTTTATCCTTGGGCACGTAGAAGTCAGAAACCGCCGCAGCTAAGTACAGCAACGCCCTGGGCCCCAGGTTGGCGTGACATTCGCATGCGGCCCGTAGCAGCCAGAATTGTAAAGGACAGTGGTGATGGAGACGTGGGGATTGCAACAGGTGGTTTGCAGGCAACTTACGACTTTATCCTTGGGCACGTAGAAGTCAGAAACTGCCGCGGCTAAGTAAAGCAACGCCCTTGGGCCCAGGTTGGCGAGACATTCGCACGCGGCCCTCAACAGCCAGAAGTACTCGGAGACAGTGGTGAATGTGACGTGGAGGATGGCACCGGCAGCGTGAGCAGCTTTGTAGCGCACCAAAATTGGAGCCAGCACGTCTACGCTGTCGGGTTTCACTGTAATTTAATAATAATTTCTTTTATACAGATCCACTAAGTATTCTATTACAATGGCCACTGTTTTATAGGAAAAAACACGATATTTGAACAGGTGAGGTGAAAAATAAATTGCGACTGATAGGGCTGCGGGTGACTCAATGTCACGTGGTGACTATGCCCTGTCCTAGCCTGCACTAGCAACTGGCTCTCAACTGAGGAACACATCGTTAGATGTTTGGTAGCTTTTTCTTTTGAGGTTGGCTAATCAACTGATATATTGGCGATGAGCAATTTTGTAATACTCACCTGAGTGAAATTCCTCATCGCTAGGCTACGGTTTCCTGACGATGTTTCTCTTTACTAAAAGCTCAATATCAGTGTAGGATAGAGCCCATCAATTACTTAAAAAATATCGTCTAAATGAAATCTCCCAATAGCAGAGAGTTAGAAACTTTCTCCTTTCATGTTTTTTTATTTAAGACATTTAGTCGATCAACTGCCTTTCAATACGGAATACGGATAACGGAATCGTAGTGCAGGTGTTAATTCACCAGATATGGTCGTATTAGGTCTACACCCCCTGGCAATCCTAGTGCAGGTGTTAACTCACCAGATATGGTCGTATTAGGTCTACACCCCCTGGCAATCCTAGTGCAGGTGTTAACTCACCAGATATGGTCGTATTAGGTCTACACCCCCTGGCAATCCTAGTGCAGGTGTTAACTCACTAGATATTTATGGTCGTATTAGGTCTACACCCCCAGGGAATCCTAGTGCAGGTGTTAACTCACTAGATATGGTCGTATTAGGTCTACACCCCCTGGCAATCTTAGTGCAGGTGTTAACTCACTAGATATGGTCGTATTAGGTCTACACCCCCTGGCAATCTTAGTGCAGGTGTTAACTCACTAGATATGGTCGTATTAGGTCTACACCCCCAGGGAATCCTAGTGCAGGTGTAAACTCACCAGATATGGTCGTATTAGGTCTACAGCCCCTGGGAATCCTAGTGCAGGTGTTAACTCACTAGATATGGTCGTATTAGGTCTACAGCCCTGGGAATCCTAGTGCAGGTGTTAACTCACCAGATATGGTCGTATTAGGTCTACACCCCCAGGGAATCCTAGTGCAGGTGTTAACTCACCAGATATGGTCCTATTAGGTCTACATCCCCAGGGAATCCTAGTTCAAGTGTTAACTCACCAGATATGGTCGTATTAGGTCTACACCCCCAGGGAATCCTAGTGCAGGTGTTAACTCACCAGATATGGTCGTATTAGGTCTACATCCCCAGGGAATCCTAGTGCAGGTGTTAACTCACCAGATATGGTTGTATTAGGTCTACAGCCCCTGGGAATCCTAGGGCAGGTGTTAACCCACCAGATATGGTCGTATTAGGTCTACAGCCCCTGGGAATCTTAGTGCAGGTGTTAACTCACCAGATATGGTTGTATTAGGTCTACACCCCCAGGGAATCCTAGTGCAGGTGTTAACTCACCAGATATGGTCGTATTAGGTCTACACCCCCAGGGAATGCTCATGCAGCTGTTAACTCACCAGATATGGTCGTATTAGGACCTCGCTCCTGTATATCCAGCATGTCCAACAGCTTCTGGCCGTTGAAGTGTCTCGTGAAGGGCTCCAGCGACTTCTGGCGGTGCATGAAGATGACCGCGTACCCCTGTTCCAGGAAGTACTCCGTGGAGGCGGCCCCTCTGTTCCCCGCACTGAAGTTATCCACAAAGCGGACTGTGTTGTGCTCGAGCGGGACCGTTGTGCCGCCCGACTGGAAATTGTTTTACGACCAACTTCAGTCTGGTGTGACTCAACTGTGATCAATATAGCGTTCTAACAACTGGTTTTTCGGCTCGAGTCTGTACTGTGTGTCTAAGTCAAAAATGCGACTACATTTTCAAATCTCATACTGGCCTTAGGGTCTTGTTCATAGTTTAGTTTCATTATGTGATAAGGTTTCGGAACGAGCATATAGCTCACCTTGTGTTTTGTGGTAACCTCTGCCCGTAACAGGCAAAACGAGTTGGGTCCTCCCCTACTTAGGTACAACAAGACCTAAGATCGTATGCGCCCGTAACTCTAGAGACGTGAAGGTGGAATGACTGAATGAACAACACCTTTCAAACCGAAACAAAGTTACGCGATTGCATTACTGCTTGGAGGCAGGAATGGGTATGTTGGCAGTTCCTCGGACGAACTTGGCATAAGTTCTACTGCTTCTATGGTAGGACCCATGTTCTATTGCTTGTGGTAATGAGCAGGTGATACCGCTGAATATAAGGTGGGCCATCTAATTTTTCAGCACGTTATTCAAATTTGAAAATACTTTTGTGTCTATGTTTTTATGCGTCAGTATGTTTCTGTTTTACGCTTTTTGTGATGTTTTTAGCTGTGTTCAGTTAGAGTGAACAAATGCCTTATTTATTTTCTGAAAATAAATAAATATTGGTGGACATTTGACACAGCGCCATCTAGCCCCAAAGTAAGCTAAGTATAAATTGTATCATGGGAACCGGACAACAGATATAATACTTATATACTTTTTTGTAAATACATACAATACATATCAACACCCAGACACAGAACATACATCTATGTTCGTCACACAATGTTTGTCCTTGGTGGGAATCGAACCCACTACAGCGTAGCAGGCAGGGTTACTACCAACTGAGCTCTGAGGCCAGTTAATTGTGGATGTGATAAATGTGTATCTTACAGTGACAAGGACAATCTTGTTGCCATAGCTGTCGTGTCTCTCGCAGAACTCTTTCAGGAGGGAGCGGTTGTCCTCAAAGTCCGGAGGCGGGAGATGGTTCGCAAAGAACTCTTCCCATGTGTTGGTCGCCATCTCACTGGCTCGTGCAAGCCTGAAATATTATACATATGAATATTGGTGGACATTACGCAAAAAGGGCCCATTGGTGGCCTAGTTGCGGAAGCTCGCGCTACAAGTAACAAGTATTGGTGGACATTTCACACAGGAAAATTTGAGTACAAAAACTACTTAAATAATCCACTATATAGGTCATTTGATACGTCACAAAGTCCAGATAACTTAAAAACCCTGACATAATCAAACAGACTGCTAAAAAGCTGGACATGTGCAAATTACTTATCCAAAAAGTAACATTATATGCATCACAATCTTATTCTTACAACTATAAAGAAAATGGCTAATGCCCGCAACTTTAATAAATTAAAATCATCTCTTGATAACTCGATTGGTAAAAATTGCAGGATAATTCTTTTACTTCTTACCAAAAGTATAATTGTGATGAGTTTTACATCCCTTACTTGAGAAAAGATTGATTCCCCTAACAAACTTTCATCCTGTGAAGTTTAAGCCTATCCTTTTCCAAAGTCAAATTTACTTTTATACAAAAATTTGACATAGTTGCTTTTTGATGAAAAGTAGAAGAAAACTTAATGAAAGGGTACCAGACAGACAGACTTAATTTTGCATTTATAATAGTAGTGTGGACTAGCTGCACCCCGCGTTGCTACCCGCAGTGAATAAGTCAGCCCACAGGAACTTTGCACTATATCCGGGATACAACGTCCAAAAAACCTTGCTCAGACTTCAACAAATATTTGAATAAAAAAAACGAGTTCTCAAGTTTAGCATTTTGCAACAAATTAGCCATTTCATTCACAAGCCATTCACTTTTATTTATATTGATTACCTAGTAACAAACACTTTACCATACATCACACTGCCCAAATTAAATGGATCAAGTGATATTTGATACTGTTACTAAAGATTTGCTATTGTAAGAGTTCCCTTGCTTGGTATGGAGTGCCTACTTAATATAAGTAACTTTGAGTGGTGTGCACCCAACAATAATGGGACATACAAACAACTGACTAATTGTATATAAGTCACATTGTATCTTACATATTGAATTCCACATATTTTTTCCAGTAACTATTTATTATTATCTTGACAAAGTACACTGACACATACAGGTATGTTTCAGAGTTATTTCTTTGTGAATTCTATGGGCACATTGAACACATATGGTCTTTTTATCCCAGTAACACACAGAGCTAGTTATAAATTCAAATGTGTTTGTTGGTTTATGTTTTTTCAAGCAGTGATGATACAGTGGATTTATTGTAAACACTTTCACACAAAATACAAACAATAAACAAGTCAAGTTACAGGCAGTGTGTGTGAGATTGTGTGCAGTCTTATTTCTAAGAAGCAGTCTTAAAAGAATGAACAGGGCAAAACGTTTTTTGCAGATAGTTGACTAGATACCTGATAGAGCTTGAGTGGCTAAACCTAACTTTATATGTGGGAAAAATGGATCCTGAGCATAAAAATATGTTTAAAGTGTCACTATTTTTTGATAACAATCATAGAAAATTGTGGAACATGGAATTTTAGATGTCACTGTATTAAAGCAATTTTTTTTATAGGTAAAAATTTAATTAATTTTGAATAATAATGACAACATTCCATTTCTAAACTTTATTTTTGCGGAAATTGAGGATTTATCACATAGTAAGATTGGATCATTGATAGAACGATAATAGTTCACAAACCTATTTTATTGGAAATGCAGCTCTGCCGAGGGACACACCTGTTAGCTGTCGGAAGACTCGGCTTTTTAATCACTTTCCAGACGAGTATAACACATATACCTGTGAACCTTCGCCACAGAGAACGTACATTAAACGGCCACGGTGTTTACTTAGTCCGTCGGTTTATTGAAAAATCAATGGGAAGAGCGAGGACGTCCCTTCTACACGACTAAATTAACCGTAAGAAAAGAAACGTTACCGAGCCTGTCCTACCTTTACTGAGCCGACTGCGGCGCGCCCTTGGACGTTGCTCAGGTCAAGACCTCGGCCGGCGATCGATGCTTTTAATTTAGAACTCCGCAGAAAATTGGTTTAAATGATCGACATTTAGCACTCCCCGAAGATAGAAATGAACTGTAACTTTTTCATTATGCTGATTACCGCGTTCCGATTCACGCTTAGAGCACTTTCAGCGCTGACTGATAGCCGGAACTATTATCAGCGCGCTGAAAGTACTGTAAGCGTAAATTGGAACGCAGCCCTTATGTGTATTATAATTAGGATAATAAACACCCAACATGATTAATGTACCTACGTAGAATCTCATAAGAACGGCTCGTGCTTAATGGACAGATCGTAGACCTGACTAAAAACAATACCTTTTTTATTATATGCGGTTTTCTAATCGGTCGGATTGACGTTCAGTAGAAATGTAATCGGGCTAAACGAAGGCACGCTACATATTGAACGCTACATTGAAGCACCTAGCGTTTTATACTTAAATGCAACTATTACTGTTCAAGTGATAGAGCCTTTTGAAAGTCGTACAGACAGATGGGCGGCGGTCGTAGGCTTGATAAAAGGGTCCCATCAGTTGCGTACGGTATATATAAAATACAGGGATTTAAAAATTATCATAACCTAGTGTTAATAAACTTTTCGGTTGGTTGAAAAATATTAAAAAGTCCTATGAAATGTAACTTTTATTGTTAGGTACATTTTAATTTCTTTTAGGCAACACATCAGAGGAATTAAAGAAAATAAATATCTTAAAATATATTGAATTTATATGGCTAAGGTAAGGTCACACTTAGTAGATTTAGTAAATTATGAACGCTAATCGTCTAAATTTCTGGAAGGCGGGCTGCAGTCATTTTCAGTAGTTTTCGATAATTTTTCAACCGATTCTTTTTTCACAGGCGCAGGCTTCAGTCGGCGGTCATCCGGCAGGAATGAAGCAACGATTGCCGATGCTGAAACAAAGACCTAAATTAGAAAAAAATACGCAAAACATGTCGATATCTCCTTTAGCTTGATGGCTTCAGAGGCTACTTGAGTCCTATAATAATAATAAAAATAAAAATAATAATACGCATAATTATTAAAATTATTATGCCTGTGTGTGAGGATGATCAAGGCCGGAAATAAATTCCTGCATTGATCACCCTCCGCACAAGGCACTCCCACAGTGGAGACGGCAAACACTCGGACACAGTGTGTAGGATGGTGTTGCGGCTGCCCCGTATTCCACTCATCAGGGATGCAGTTTTTTTGCGCAAGATGGCGTGAAACCCGTCTGTATGGTACTGTGCAAACATCCCCGATGCACTACAGAATCGAGGCAGCCCCAACAACATCCGGAAGATATTATTATATTGTATGCGTAGGGCGTCTATCGATCTTTTGGTGTGACTGACCCACAGACTTCCCGTGTAAAAATTCTGACAGTAAGCTTTAAACAGTGAGATCTTAACCTGGTCAGTACAACGGGAAAATCTGCGGACCAGCATGTTACCTCTGACGGCAAGAGCCCTACGCTCCCTCTCAACATCAAAATCATCCTCAAGGTCATCAGTAAGATAATGCCCCAGATATTTAAATTTCGTAACACGATTAATGTTCAAGCCGTTCAGGGTAATATTGTGTGTAATATCGGGACATTTACCAGCAACCCTGAAGACCATGTATTCAGTTTTCTTTACATTATATGTGAGCCCATGTTCAATAGCGTATGCTTCACATATTCTAAGCAACTTTCCGATACCCCCCGCCGTCGGGCTAAGCAGTACCATGTCATCAGCGTAACTAATGTTATTAATACTAACACCGTTCATCCGGCAACCGACACGCGTACTGCTCAGACCGACGATGAGATCATTTATGTCTAATTGTTTATGCGATAGGAGTTTGTGGTTGACATGTTTCTGACATTTCTGGGGGCGCAACTAGTCTTTTGGCTTTGACATTTTTGACTTTTGCTTGTGTTAAGGTACTCAGATTGACGTTTAGTTTATTGACCTTCGGACATTTGACTTTTAACCGTTCAATTTCTACTTTGAATCCGTGGTGAAGTAGGTAAACAGTAGGTACTCACATGCGTAAATAGAAGCGAACAAGTAGAATCCAGCTTGACAGTTGTTGATCAACATAAGGTTTAAGATCTGTATCGACGCAAATGTTGCTATTCTGCCTGCAGTTAGTGGGACCGCGATTGCTATAGCTCTGAAACAAAAATATGAAGCTGCCCAGTTTTGATGTAATAATGTTGTCCCTTAGATATTTGCTTGGGAGGCGTCTTTTTGTCACGGACTTTTTATATTGAAGTTAGCGCTGACTTTTCAATGATTAAAAAGTAAAATACGTAAGAAAGGGATTAGTTTAAGACAACCTTTAGATGGACAGGGAATACGAGGTAATCTCTGCCTAGTGCTTCCACCTAGGAAACTTGAGTCTTGTCTATGCATTTTTTTTTCTTTTATTCATGTTGCTACCTTAAATGTGTTGGGAAGAGTGCTACACAGATGGCGGTGTACATTCCTAGTACGATGATGCCCATCAGCTGGATCGCGAAGAAGACGACGCTGCCATACGCGTTGGGAATCAGGTTCACGAGGATGCCGCTGAGGCCGCACGTTGCTGTTATCCCTATCACCAGGTTCCGCTTCCCCCAGCGGTTCACAGCCTGAAAGTTAACAATTTTATTTCAACACTAGCTGTTGCCCGCGACTTCGTCCGCGTGGAATTCAGTTTTATCACGCACCCCTATTTTACCCCTCGGAAAAGTAGCCTAAGTTACTCTTTGTTACATCAGCTATCTGCCAGTGAAAGTCCCGTCAAAATCGGTCCAGCCATTTCAGAGATTAGCCGTAACAAACAGATAGACAGACAGACAGACCAACAGACAGACAAAAATTTTAAAAAAATGTTGTTTTGCTATATGTACCGTGTATACATCTAAACACTTAGTAAAAAGCGGTTATTTTAAGAGTAAGTAAGACACCCCAGTTTTATTTATTTGTATAGACAGGAGACCTTTATTCACACGGAGTAAGTCTTATAAACAGCCTCACAGTGAGGATCACTTACAAGACTGAACAAGAAGTTGACGACGGACTGCATCGCAGCTACGCCAAGCACAATCAGAAGAGCTGTTTCATCCAAAGCGCACGGCACGGCGGCGGCGTTCGGCTGAAAACAGAAAAGAAATAACTATTTTACCCTCCTGATTCCTGACGAGAGTTCGATGAATATTTTGTACATTGTTAGGCTAATTTCTTTTAATTGGCCTCAATGCTCAGGTGGTAACTGTGCCTTCTGCGCTGTAGATCGTGGGCTAATCTAAGCGTGACAGCACAGAAGGCAGGGTACTACCAACTGAGCTGTGAGGCCAGTCAGAAGTATAAAACACAAAGTACCTATCGTATCTTCACTTGACTCTAACATAATGAAATGATCTATCTATCTATTCGAGTCACTGGTTCTCTCAAATCAGTGTGGTGAAAGGATTTTAGGTGCGCCTCAAAGAGGCTCCTTTCTTGCATTTGACACATGTCTTCGAATAACTAGTTCTAGGACATGTCGGTTTCCTCACGATGTTTTCCTTCAATAAACAATTAACATAATGATGGGTTCCTCACATCGGGTGCTTCCAAACTGGAGCCGATGATGCCGCAGAGCGTCATATTGGACCCCTCCCCGGTCTGAATGATGCTCACGAACTGGTCTGCTATCCTCGGCAGCCAAACGACAAATGCTCCTGTTCTGAAACAAGTCGTGTGTGGTTTGTAGCACATCTCAGGACTTTGGAGGGTCACAGATTCTTAGACATCCCTCACAGCTCAGTTAGGTAGTACCTCTGTCTTCTGCCCTGTAGGCCTCGGGTTCGGTTCCCACCCAGGACAAATATTTATGTGACGAATGTTTGTTCTGTGTCTGGGTGTTTATGATACAATTAAAAAATGTCCAATAAATTAATATTACAAAATAAACAATATATAGGTATATTGACAGGCCTCAAAGCTCAGTTAGTAATAACATGTGCCTTCAATGCTGTAGGTCGTGGGTTCGATCCCACCCAGGCCAAACACTTGTATGACGTATATAGATGTTTTGTGCTGTGTCTGGGTGTCAATATAAACTTTGTCGTGTAAAATAATTTAATAAATGTACCTTACAATTGATTCAATGTACCAATGCCGTTAAATTTAAGATGATTTATAAAAAAAAAACGTTCTATTATGTATGAATTTAGAAAAAAAGTATAAGTATTATCTCTCTTATATCAGTTGTCTGGTTCCCATGACACTAGCTATGCTTAGCTTACTTTGGGCTAGATGGCGCTGTGTGCAATGTCCACCAAAATTATTTATTTATTTGTTAAAGATCAAATAAAATTAAAATCAATGAGACATCCTTTCATTCATCGCTCTCACAAAATCTAAGACATTATTTACTAAACAAAATTTTCTCAATAATTCTACGACAAAATATACCTACTGTATGTAAATATGGCGTAAGTAGGCGTTAAAAATGAAACTCACTGTTGGAACATGTAGAGTAGAGCCATTATGATGGTGAATTTGAGGAGTGGCTGCTTGAACAAGGGAGTGATTTGACTGGTCTTCTCAGAAGACACGTGGTCTACTCCTTTGTCTTCAATGAGGAGTCCTGTAACCTGAAAATTGAATAAGTTTGTACCTTTCTACGTTTATTATTTGATTTTATACAACAGTTTGACGACAAGTGTTCAGATGTATATATTTAGTAGGTAGAAATCAAAGTCAAATTCGATTTTGATAACTGATAGTAACTAATTATTATTGAAATACAGTAATAATTAGTAAATATAACGAAACCTAATTAGATAATTGCTTCTTTAAAAATGACAAACTGTGTTTGATTTGTGTTCCTTTCACTTAGCTACGAATATACCCATAAGTATTTTAATTTAATTTAAGGGTCGAAGAGTGACCTAGACTTCTTTTTAATACGAAAAAATCAAGTCAGGTGTCTGTGACGAATAAACGGTAAATTTGGTCACTCCAGGTTCAGTCCATAACAAGCAATATGACTTTGGTCCACCCCTATTTAGCTCCTACAAGACCGAAGTCGCATCCTATAAGGCCTGTAACTCAAAGACGAGTAGGTGGAATATCTCACGTGCCTGTAATTTCACCAGCAACCACACCTGAAACACACAAAGCAGAACACAGTAACGCTAATGCTTAGCGGCAGAAATGCGTATGGTAGCTATACTTCCTCGGACGAACTTGGCATAAGTTTTACTGCTACTAGAAATATGTACTCACTTCTAACTCCTCTTTGGACCTAAAATGGTTTATTCTATGTATCGTCCTCAAAATGTCGAGGGCGCCATCGAGATCTCCCTTCGAGTAGACGAACTTGGGGCTTTCCTTCAAGAAGTAGATCCAGATGGCTGATAGTAAGCCAGGTAGAGAGTATACCACCATCAGCGTGCGCCAGGAGTTCCAGTAGATGCCCAGGGCGGGGAGGTGGTACGAGAACGTAAGAGGTATTATCGGGATCGCCAGAACTGGAACGATACAAATAATACAACATTTAATATAAAAAAAATATAAAAAAATGTGACTTAAAGAACGACAGATTTATGGCACAGAATATAAGAGAGACACAAGATAAAAAAGGGATAATATAGGTAGGTAACATAAAATAAAAATTCAGTAAAAATAAACATAAAACGGTGAATTTGCAAGCGCATGAGACGAAACATCCCCGTCTCGGGGTGATGAACGCAACGCAATGCGACTTGTGTTAACGCGTACTCTGGTGGAAAGGATTTGAGTCGTATTGCTGTTGTCCATGGACGGCGGTTACCACTTAACGTCAGGTGGACCGTCAGCTCGTTCTATCACCTACATCAAATAATAAAAAAAATTGTAAGTAAATTAAAAACAAACTATACCTACTATATAATTACTTACTGCATGCGGCTCGATCTACTGGATGCTACAGTAGAAGCCATTTTGTGGCGTGGGCAAAAAACACAAAATGGCTTCCAACTGGCGCTGCGTGAAATGTCCACCAATATAAATGATTTAATTTAATACTTACACTCTCGCAGTGGGATCATGAGAGGCATTAGGGCCGGTACGGATACAGATACAGAAGTATCATACCTGCCATAAGTCCTTGTGAGAGCAAGAAGATGCTGGTTACCAGAAGAACAACGGAGTTCCTCTTCACCAGCGGCACACTCTCGCTCAGGATCGACATTGACATCGAGAACAGGCCGGAGACCCTGGGTATAATACCATAACATAATAATAATAATGATATTGGTGGACAGTTCGCACAGCGCCATCTAGCCCCAAATTAAGCATACTTGTACTATGGGAACCAGACAACTGATAGAATACATATATAGTTTTTTTTAAATACATACAGGACAAACATTTATGTGACATTTGTAACATTGATGTTTGTTCTGTGTCTGGGTGTTAATATGTATTATATGTAGGGTATTTACAAAAGAAAAGTATATAAGTATTATATCAGTTGTCTGGTTCCCATGATAAAAGCTATGCTTAGCTTACTTTGCGGCTAGATGGCGCTGTGTTAAATGTCCACCATTATTATTATTTTTAATATATCTATAATCATCACACAAATGATTGTCCTGGGTGGAAATCGAATCCACGACCTACGGCGCAGAAGGCAGAGTTACTACCAACTGAGCTGTGAGGCCTGTCAAATATTCATGACGGGAAGCATTTTGTTAGACATTTCACATCTAGCTTCTAACTAGCATAGCTTGTATTAAAGTGTAGTCGGCTGTTGTCTGTTCGTAAGTTACCTAAGCGCGATTCGGAACGTTCATCTTCAGCTAAATAAAAACGTTATTCCAGTTTCGTTCATACTGTCTATAGAAGTTTCTTTCCCACGTACTTCAACTTCCGGTGAAGGAAATCATTGTAGAATAACCTTCGTTCGAGTGTTTAATCATAATACCAAGGAAATTTATAAAAAAAAATATAATTTTCTCAAAATTACTTGTCCTCAAACTCAGCAAATCTATCTCTTAGCTACAAAATATTACACATTTTAAATAAAGCGATTCAATGTATGTACCATTATGTATTTTTTCAATTTGGATTTTATTAATTATTTTACTTATTATTTGATTTATTGATATTCTTCGTTTTTGTAACGGTATACTGAATACTGTCGCGAATAAAATCGATTGTCCTCTGATGTATAAGTTGACTCAGAGGACTATATCTTGTCTAGTAATTAAGTACTAACATATCTAAATTAAAGCTTTTATAACCCATGGACTATTGCTGCCTGAATAAAGAAATTAAAAGTTTATTATTATATCCAAATTTGCACATGCATAAGATTATCTCAGCAAATGAGAATTATCGATTTAAGCCGATTGGAAATTACTGACGTATTAGTAATTATATATTTCCCTAATTAAGTGCATACATTGCAGAAATCACGATAACAATGGTAGGTACCTAGTTATTTCCTAGGTCATTATGATAATGAGAAGGATGTAGCAAGAGAGCTATCAAAGATTGGGTTTTCAGGCCATAAAATTATAAAATCATTCATTGTGTCCTACCGCTATAAATAAATAACAAATGAATTTTGGGGACATTTCACACAGCACCATCTAGCCCCAAAGTAAGCTAAGTAAATAGCTTGTATGGGAACCAGAGAACTGATATAATACTTAAATACTTTTTTTGTAAATACATACATATAATAGATATTAACAAACAGACACAGAACAAACATCTATGTTCGTCACAAATGCTTGTTCTGGGTGGGAATCGAACCTAAGAGCTACAGCGGAGAAGGCAGGGTTACTACTAACTGAGCTATGAGGCCAGTCAATATTATATCATTTATTGGAATTATACAGTCCTCTCAATATTAGAGTAAAATTTACCTAAAATAATAATTAATTCGATTATATAAATTGTAATACAGAAATCGGAATCACTTGATAAAATAACCAATATATATTGTTATATATTAGGTTTTATTGGGGTTGGTAATCGGCCAAGGAGCAAGGTCTGATGTCCATAAATATATGCAAAAATGTCGTAACTGTTAACATATCATTACGATGATAGTGTTAGCATATTTTGAACGATTTATGTGAGTGATAAGCATATTTTATTACTTTTAAAATACAATGTTATTTAGACTTTTCTATATGGTGCTTTTTTACAGATTAGGAAAATGATATTAACAACGAGAGGGTAATCCTTCCTACTAGGTACTTACTATTATAAACGCGAAAGTTTGTGAGCAAAGATAGATACTTGTAGATAGTTGCAAGGATGGTTGGGTGGATGGATGGATGAACGGATATATGGATGGACGGACGGATGAACGGATGGATGGATATTTATTATTCTTACACGCAAAAACTACTAGGATATCAAAAAAACTTAACAGTAATATAGGTTATACATTTATACGTATATATATAGTTATACATATTGAGTAACGTCGTATAAGATGGTGTCTGGTAAGTACGAAAAATAGGAAAGTGAATAGGTTACTCCTAGGCTAGCGAGCTACATCGTAGACCAGTCGTAGATTTTTATTATTTATTGTATATATATATGTGGATACATTTTTGTATAAACATTTTTGTGTGAAATGTAATTTATATTACCAATATATGACTTTTATGACAAGAAAGAAAAATATTTTATTTGCGGCACTAAGCTTACACAGCACATAAAAACAAAAGACTCAAGTACGTACTTGAGTTTTTTTCGTACTTTTCTTGTAGTTTTTTTTTCATTTTTAAAACTAGCTGCGCCACGCGGTAATCCCCGCGGTGAGTAAGTCAGCCCACGGGAACACTGCACTTTTCCGTGATCAAAGTAGCCTAAGCCAGGATATAAGTTATCTTGATACCAAATTTCACCCAAATCCATTCAGTCGTTTGAGCTTGAAAGAGTAACAAACATCCAAACTACAGGCGCATGAGACGTAATATCCCCGTCTTAGGGTGATGGACGCAACGCAATGCGACTTGAGTCATCTCGTACTATGCAGAGGACTTGAGTGGTATTGCTGTTGTCTATGGGCGGCGGTTACCACTTAACATCAGGTAGGCCGTCAGCGCGTTCTACACCCTCGAATACATAAAAAAAAGTTTATAATATTAGTAGAATAGAAGTGGAATAAAGCCTAGTTCCCACAAAAAAGGTCTAGGAGGTATGGTATAGTATAGATTAGCACTTACAGTAATGAAGCGATGAACTGTAAGATCATCAGCATTATCCAGTGCACGGAGAGACTCGCTACGCAGTTGACGACGCCGCCAGCCAGGAGAGAGACCAGCAGCATACTGCGGCGGCCTTTCGTGTCCGCCAGGTAGCCCCACAGCACGGTCCCGAGTATCGAACCTGGGTCCATCAAACACCGTGCAATTTACATAATATACCTAATAAATTCAAACAGTGCCATCTAGCCCCAAACTAAGGAAAGCTTGTACTACTTGGAACCAGACAACTGATAGAATACATACCAGACACAGAAAAAACATCTATATTCGTCACACAAATGTTTATGCTGGGGGGAATCTAACCCACGACCTACAGCGCAGAGTTACCGTTGGTAGTAACTCTGCCTTCTGAGCTATGTGGCCTATCAAAGGATATTTTATATTCCCGACGTTTACCAGGACAATAGTTTGTCGTTATGTTCCCACTTAAGTACATTACCAAACTGTCTTGCAAGGAGGCAGGCGATATCAAATGTTTCTTTGTTTCTTCAAATAAACTGCCACACTTTACGTGAATCCAATATGCAAAAAACACATCCGGTTAATAAATACGAGTATACTAATCGCGTGTTCAGTGAAACAACAATATTACGACTTTCAATTTAGATATTATGTAAGTACCAAGTGATTTTACTAACATTGTAACGTAAACCTAATTTCGATGTTACATTTTAATTAAATTAAAATCCAGATCATTATGTTACAAAGTCACAGAACGAGCAAAGGCCCATCTGGTCTTAAGAGGTAACCTCTCCCATAACAAGCAATATGACTGAATACCTTCCCAGTTTTACAAGACCCAAGTCGCACCCTGTGCGCCTAGACGTAAATGTGTTTTTTTTTAAGAGCAGTAGAACTCTCGCCATGTTCGTCCGGGGAAGTGCTGCCACCATGCCCTTTTCTGTGGTTGCCGGTGAAATTACAGGCACATGAGACATTCCACCTATACGTCTCAGAGTTACGGGTGCATACAATGCAATTTGGGTCATGTTGTACCTAGTAGGGGAGGACCCAAGTCGCATCGGTTGTTATCGGCTGAGGTTACCACTTAACACCAGGTGGGCCGTCGGCTCGTTCCGTAAAAGTATTCCATAAAAAAAAAAGTGTAATGTGCCTGTAATTACACCGGCAACCACACCTTGCAGTAGGGAACACTATTAATGCTTGGCGGCAGAAAAGGGTATTATGGCAGTACTTTCCCGGACAAACCTGGCATAAATTCTACCCGTATTAGGATGGAATAAACGGGTTTCATTTCCTCCTGCGTTTGACTTCATCACAGGAAAATAAAACAGGTACATACCTTTATTAATATCGCTGCTATCAACAAATTATCAATATTTAGGCTCTACTGCTGTAGGTACATATATAACATATACATAAAATGTATACCTAAGCTTGTTATACTAAATTCGACGATCATAAAACATCGCGATTTTCGTAGAAAGGTACTTGGTTAAAACTTTACTTTACTTTTAGTTTAGTACGTTAGTTTAAATGAGCTAATTGAATTTAGTAGGTACTCCTGAGTTATATCCCTAAGACAGGTAAAGAAACTAAGCAAATTATGCAAAGTACCTTTGTACCTTTAGTATAGTTTAGTATAGTCGCTTGGAGAAGTAACAATTTGATTTGTAGATTTGTAGCCATATATGATAAATTAAGACCAAATATGAAATAAATTACTGTAAAAAAAAGAAAAGGAGAAAAAACTCATTGGTGCATCTCGGTATTTGAACCAGCGTCCCCGGATTGAAACTCGGTGTCAACCACCACTAGGCCACCACGCACTCACATTTATGATATGATAAGATTTATTGTCTTTAATAATCCGTATAATAATATAGTAAAAATACCTATTTGTAATCAGATAAATTATATAACCAACAAATTATTAACATCAGCAAGGCTATTTTAAGAAATCTTCAACTGGTTCCTTCCTAAATTGAAGTTATTTTTTAGAAATCTAAGACATTGAAGATAACCATTTAACCGTGCATTTAGACTTCATAATGATTAACACAAAAGAAAAAGGGTTTGGTTCAAGAGCAATAAAAATCACGCCAAGTTCGTAGCGTAGCAGTACTGCCACCATGCCCATTTCTGCCGCCAAGCAGTAATGCATTCGCGTTACTGTGTTCTCATACTTTCGTGGAGAGGACTTGAGTCGTATTTCTGTTGTGTATGGGCGGCGGTTGCCACTTAACATCATGTAGGCCGTCGTCTTGTACTGTAACTGTAACACAGAAAAAAAACTGTAGAATTCTGGGACGATAACCTAAAATTTAGACTTATTGAGCTTTAATTTTCGGTTTTGTAACCGACCTCCTTTGAGTAAGCAGAGGTTGGTGGAATGTAGGTTACAGTCCTCGCCGAGAGTAAAAAAAAAATCTTACCTACAACAGGAGCGGCCGCCAGGAGGCCTTGTTGCGCCGGTGTGGTGTTCAGCTCGCAGGCGCTCGTGGGCACCAAGATGGTACTGCCATAGCCGATACAAGCGAACGAAATGATGGCCACGCCTGCGAAGCCAGTCAGTATGTGGCTGTAGAAACCGTAACCTGTCAAAAAACAAAATAAAAATCTGTTATTTCTTAATCAAATTCTGGTGGTGTTCAAAAGCGATAAATATTAATAAAATACAGGATAAACATAATGATAAATAAATCCTAAATATTGGTGGACATTTCACACATCGCCATCTAGCCCTAAATAAGCATAACATGTACTATGGAAACCAGATGACTGATAGAATAAAATGTGCCTGTAATTTCACCGGCAACCACACCTTTCACCAGAACATATCGTATCTTCCATTCCCGAAAACGTACCAGCCTTCACTAGTTATGTTTGTACTGCGGACAGGTCTGCTCTCGAGTAGCTAGAGTGAATGGGTTGTAATGAAAAATTAACCGAGGGAGACATATCTTGTGATGTAAATGTCTAAAAATCTCTTAATGATTTTTTGTTTTAGAATATAATGGGTTCTTCACTATATTTTGTTTCACCGTTTCAAGATTGGAGTAGTGTGTATAATTTTTACCAAAATTGGTGCAGGAATTTAACCAGTGACCTTCAGATTGGAAGTCGGCTCCGCCATCACTCCCAGAATAAGTCTACTCTTTTTTCTTTCCCATATGATCTTACCTGCTCTATTAATAGCGACCTCTATCGGGACCTTGTCCTTCGGAAAATCGCACACAAACGACATTTTGCACTTAATATCACAGAGTAATTATTAAATAATATCACAGTAAATTGAAACACTTTTGGAAGCAGGATTTACGAACGAAATAGCTTACTTTATACAGTACATTTCATATATATTTTTTTAACTTGAATTTAATTTTTGGAATTAACTCTCACGGAGTTAATTTCGAGTCTGCAAATACGTTTACACGTATCCAGTGATTATCTTGTAAAGCGTGTGAATATCTAAGTCGTTGGTTTAATTCATTACTACTTATATCAGTACATAATGCGTTCGTATCAACGACTGGCTTTACCCTTCGATATCAACCGCATACGAATAATATTTCAATTTGCACATTAATATCAATGACTGCCTTCACAGCTCAGTTGGTAGTAACCTTACCTTCGCTATGAGTTCGATTCCCACACAGGATTAAACATTTGTGTGACGAATATTATTAATATGTTTGTTAGTAATTGTTTTTGGAATAGAATAGAATATTTTTTATTTGACATTTACATAAATAGTGAAAATAAAATAAATTGGCTTTTGTTCATGGCGTGGTCAAATGGGTCTCCGTCTCAGCAAGATCCCACTCCCTGACATGATAGTGATATATATATGATATGACATATGATACATGATACATATAAACCCATCATGCCGGAAGCGGCGCTGGTTTTTGTATCTGGGTGTTATTACGTATAGTAAGTAAATGCAAAAAAAATAATTATATGTTCTATCAGCTATTTACTTCCTACAGTACAAGCTATGCTAGGTTTCTCGCTTGTTTATTGATGGATAATACTTAAATATTTTAGAGGACCTAATTAGGCACTTTTTTATGTGATACAGTTACGGAACGAGCCGATGGCCCACCTGGTGTTAAGTGGTAACCTCAGCCGATAACAACCGATGCTACTTGGGTCCTCCCCTACTATATATACCATATTTCTTATGTCCCGCGCTACTGGCTTCCAGGGTTGCATTTATATACTGGATAAAGATAAAATAGGCTTCTTACCTATATTTTTCTAGGTATCTGTGATTTTTGTATTTTTAGTCCTTAAGTAATTAATAGTGATTTACAAAGAATTAACGAATTACTTTGGATATTATTACATGGTATCAGATAAAGCATAATAATTATCCTGCATTCTAAATTATCTAAATAGTTATGTAAATATATTGAATACCAGCTGCTAATCTGTCATCGGTAGATGATGTATTAAAAGGATGTCATCTCTGGGAATGACTATCCTGGATTCGAATTCAGAGCTATAGCACTAATAATCTATAACCATAATAAAATTGAATATATTTAACTGGTGTCGCAGCTCCGTTGTTAGTAACCTTGCCTTCTATGCTGGAGGTCATGGGTTCGATTCACACCCAGTACAACCATTTGTATGAAGAACATATGTAGATGTTTGTCCGATATCTGGGTGTCAATAATCTATTATATGTATGTATTTACGAAAAAGTATATAAGTATTATATCAGTTGTCTGGTTCCCATGCATACAAGCTATGCTTTGTTTACTTTAGGGCTAGATGGCGCTGTGTGAAATGTCCACCATTATTATTATTATATGTTTGTAATGTCAAAATAATAGCTTTTTACTAATTGCATATGAAAGTGTATACGATACTAATAACAAAATAACAATTTACATATAATTTCTGTCTATTTATCAGTCTCCTGTTTGTTCCGGCTAATCTCCGAAACGGCTGGACCTATTTTGACGGGACTCATTGGCAGAGCTGAGAACTAATTTAGGGTACTTCTTCGATGTTTAAAATAGGGGTGTTATAGAAACGAATTTCACCCGGAGGGAGTCGTGGGCAACAACTAGTATTCACATACGATTGATGATATTTTGTGTTCAATCGATAAAGACTATCATAAAACGATAAAGATACTTAACCCTTTCTTCTTTTTAAATTGTGTTGTGTACGGTTCTTGTAAATAAATAAATTCTTTCTTTCTTTGTTTTTATTTGCAAAAACACGTGTGTTTTACAACAATGCAAGAATTGTAGTCACGTAAGTGATACAAAAATGTTTGCTTGGTGTGTAATCGAGGCCGACGTCCAAAACCCAGAAGCAAGACGTTACAAACATGACGACAAATGAACAAATGGTTGGGTATATTTCAATAAGGTAAATAATACACGATAACTACTTAAAAATACTTTATTTCTTACAACACTAACTAGGCAAAACATCTTGAGGCCAGTGTGCATCGAATTCATCCAGTTGAATGATATCTATTAAAAATAGATCAAAATTAAGGTTGTGTGAACACTGACCTCAGTATATATATACTCGTAGGTATAATGAACAAGTGGAAACGAATGACCTTATATTTCGAATATTAATATTTTGAATATTATTGACGTTTCCAAGCAATTTCTTTGTCTTCTTTTCGAGTCACCGGTTCTGTCGAACCAGTGTGGTGAAAGGATTGTAAGTGCGCCTCAAAGAGGCTCCTTTCGTGCACTCGACACATGTCTTCGAATTCTTAGTTCTAGGACATGTCGGTTTCCTCACGATGTTTTCCTTCACCGTTTTGAGAACGGTGAAGGAAAAGGAACAAAAATTTCTTTGTGAATTCTATGGAAATGAAGTTTCTGAATTTGTCTTTGCCAAATGAGAGTAAGTCGACTCATTATAAGTCATTGATTAAATTGATTAAAATCTGACATTGTTCGCATCAAGCTAAATTTAAAAAACAACAAAGACTAAGTACTTTAAAAATATTCGTATACAATATTAAAAAGGATATTGTTAATAAACATTTTTATATTATTGCAGGATTACTACTATTTATGATGAAATATTTAAAAAATACAATGAATCAATTGAGCTATGATACAATTCACTAACAGGTGGAATTGTGGCCGGCACACTGGCGGCATTGCCTCGCTAGATGGAGCAATGCTCAATCTCAAAAGATAATAAAGTCACGACGAAAGTTTGATGAAACTTATGACAATAGGAAAAATGAATTCAAAAAAATTTGCTAAGCAAGTTCTATCCTAAATCTACTATATCTTTTTATTACTAGGAAGTGAAAGAGATGCGCGAATTTCAAATATTTTTTGCCAACAGAATCGGCAACAAACGTTCGCAACTATACTAGAAAGAAAGAAAGAAAGAAAGAAGAAATAAAATAATTTAGAGACTCACTCGACAATGGTGCCAGCTAGATTCCAGTTTTTTCCCTTAATATGATTAACTTAAATAATAGGCACAGATCTGGTGGTAGATCTTGGCAAATCTGACTTTAGGCAAATGGGTCAAACTATAGTTATCTCCATTCACATCTCCAGCACGGTGAGGAGACCAACCCTCTTGCTAACTTCAGAGTTGCCAACATTTGTCGCCAGAACTGTAGTTACATACGATCAGTCTTCTTTATTAGGCACATTATTTGGTCAAACCAAAAAACAATTTTGAAGGTGTACCTTCAGAACTCCAGGGCATCAAGGGATGATAAATGAAGTGAAGTAAAGTGGTTTTTGCCCGTTGGCTTCGTGCCCTCCGCTCATACTCTACCAATGAATATTCTAATCAGTTGCATTGACGATTCATTTTAAGAGACCAACGTCTACACAAGCAATTTTTGTCTCGTTTAAGAACGACCAGCCCCATGCTCGTCCATTTTTTGAAGTTTCTAAAGCTCTGTAGATATAAAACCAGTATATTAATATCCCTATTTATCCACACTCTTGTTTTTTGATCCAGGCGTCAGCTCGTCGCGAGGAAGGAACCAGGCGAGAATTATTCCACCTGAAAGAATACATATTTATAAAGAATATGCCGAGAAGGGCTACCAGATTAAACAGTTTATACAACCAATTTATACCCAAGTCGCCTACGTTGAGACTTCGGTCTTGTCGTACCTAGTAGGGGAGGACCCAAGTGGCATTGGTTGTTATGGGCCGAGGTTACCACTTAACATCAGGTGGGCCGTAGGCTCGTTGGACAACTATAAAAAAAAAATTTGCTTCATTACAGGCCGAAAAATTATCCACATAAGTAGCCCTTGAATTCTTGTTGCAGTTTATCTGTATGTGCAGAATTCTTCCGAGGAAACTCTGCCACCCCTTTCTGCCGCCAAGCGGCACTGCACTCCCATTTCCGTTTTCCGGTTTTATTCGTCAAAAACGTCAAAAACCCTAGTACGAAATGTCAAAACAACTTTATTTCCACAGGATTCATAAAGAAATGCCTTGGTAAGGGCCTAGTGACACTTACTGAGCAGCAGTACGGACCAGGCGTAGAAGGTGGCTTCGCAATTGGTGGTGATGAGGGCTCCGATCATGTTGACGCCGACGAACGCGCTCAGCCTGCCCAGCATCACGGACAGGCAGGACGCCATGCCCCTGTAACCAGTCAATCAATCAGTAGAGTTACACACGGTCACAGAAAATTCGGTCGCAACGTAAAGTTACAATCATCAGATGGCGGATGGGCGACAATAAAATACCGAATACAAACATAAATGAAGAATCAAACTTTAGTTTTCTTTTTGGGCAAAGGCTCAACGCATAACGTCCGACAATACCAAATTTATTTATTGCTGCCATTACTTACAATCATTATCATCAGACTTTTTGCTTTATAACTTATGTCCTTTCTTAAATTATTTTTATGTTTAGTCTACCCTCTACAGCGAAATAAAGTGAGTCCGATAAGAGATCCTATTTTGTGAAGATCATTTGGCAGATCCTATGAACTATCTTAAAAAGAAACCAAACTTTTTCAGAATATTACCTCAAAGACGTAGGATACAGCTCCACAAAATAGACGCTTAGAAGACCCATACTCAGGGCACACAGAATGAAGAAGAAGAAAAATATCCCTCCAGCCAGTGGAACAGCTATCACATTCAGCAGAACCGCCGACAGTGCTGACGTGAAGATAATACACATCATGGCAACCCTCTTCCTGCTGCCGCAAGTCAGAGAGAGCACCAGATTTGAGAAGCTGGCCAGCGCTCCGTAGGTCATGGCTGAGAACAATGTTGTTTCTTGGATGGTGTCCTCACAGACTTCTAAGCTCTGAAAGGAAGATAAAAGCCGGTTGATTCACGATGTTCACGAGACTAACCCTATCGAATCAGCAATATAAGGTAAAGCAAATTTGGACATTATTTTCATGATGATTCTTCTAACATTAAGTACAACCAAATGGTGAGCATATTAATGAGATGATCTGAGTACAGAACTTCCAGAGAATTTACGTCAATAGTATTCTCCACTAGTATAGGTATATACCTACAGGGAATGGTCAAGTAAGTCTCCAGCTTTAGCGTGAGCGTAAACAAAAATGTCAAAAGGGAAAAAATATCAAATATTAAGCCAGAATGTAAAAGTTTCCTAGAAGTGAATTGGTACCGTGCCATTTCCAGCAACGTAGCTCTCCTGACTGGACAGCCTGATGACAGCGCACAGGTTCAAACCATCTCCACCCCCTGTCTCCAGCACGGAGAATAAGCTGTTCATGATGTACGGCAGCCACATTATGAAGCCGCTGCCACTGTAAGCAGAAAATATGACTTAACAAATAATCTTCACATGTGATGTTGCCTGTAAATTTTATTTTGTAGTCATTTATTGGAAGTCTGCTGGTTATAAGTTATTTAGGGAAGGTGGAAGTATAGTCTTCGATTGGCTCTCCAACTCATCTAAACCGATAAATAAAAACCACAGACATGTGAATCTCAATCAGAGTTTTCCAAAGAAAAACAACCAGACCTTATTTATAGGAAATCTTCGCTATGAACAATGGAACTCGAGGTTTTTGGCGAAGATTCAAGGCTCCTTTGAATTATAGATGTGTTCCTGTTTGAAAAGTGTAGTTGCCGGTGAAAATAAAGGCACATGAGACATTCCACCTACACGTCTCAGAGTTACGGGCGCATACGATGCGACTTGGGTCTTGTCGTACCTAGCAGTGGAGGACCAAGTCGCATCGATTGATATGGGCAGAGGTTACAACTTAACATCAGGAAAGCCGTCGGCTCGTTCCGTAACTGTACCACATAAAGAGATATGTTTACTATTGTTTTTAGGCACTTACGTCATGTAAATGATAGTGACAAGGTAGAACAGCTTGAGTGTAGTTTTGAGCAGAGGCCGCGTGAACAAAGGCACTGTCTGCTGCCAGAGAGATCCGAAGAACGTGTTTTCTGATGCGTACTGGTTGTCGTCTTCTATTAGCTTTTTGATCTAGAACAGAAGAGGTCGTGGCGTTTTTAAGGATTTATTACGTTACGTTTACGTTATTAACGTTGGGCCCACTTTGCGCGCGTTCTTAGGTGATAACGATCTGAATCCCTACACGTGTCCCACGGGTGGTCCGAAAGGAGCAACCCAAAGTAGCAGTACAACTTGTGCTAAGTTCCCCCGGAGAAATACTGCCACCACACCTGGTAATCTGCCGCCAAACAGTGATGCACTCGTGTTGCTGTGCTCCGGTGGAAGGGAGTGGGTGCCGGTGAAATTGCAGGCGCTTTAGACGTAACATCCCCGTCGGGGTGATGGACGCAACGCAATGCGACTTGAGTTCTTACTTTGGTGGAGAGGTCTTGAGTAGTATTGCTGTTGTCTATGGGTGGTGGTTATCGCTTCACCGTCAGCTGGTTCCACCCATATCACATAAAAGAAAAGGAACTTACGGGGAAAGAGTCGGCATCACAGCCCGTGTTGCAAGCGTAGATGCTCTTCAGCACGAGGAGTGCGTCTTCGTACCGCCCCCTGGACGCCAGGAACTTGGGGCTCTCGTGGAACAGCCGCAGCAGGGCGGCGGTGGCGGCGCACGGGAGCGCCATCACCAGCGCCAGGAGACGCCACGACCGGTACGTGATGCCCAGGAAGTGGATGTTGTACACGAAGCCGAGGGGCAGAATTGGGTATGCTATTGCTGTGGGACAATATATGTTTAGGCTCAGCTGAGTTCATGACTTCCTCACAGCCCAGTTGGTAGTAATGCTGCCTTCTGCGCTGGTCATGGGTTCGATTCCTACCCAGGACAAACATTTGTGTGGTGAACATAGATGTTGTTTTTGGTCTAGGTGTCAATATGTATGTATGTATTTACAAAAAAGTATATATGCATTCTATCAGTTGTCTGGTTCCCATAGTACAAGTTATGCTTGGTTTGGGGCTAGATGGCGCTGTCTGAATTGTCCAAAAAGCTTACCTGCAACGGTGGCCTGCGAGCACATCAGCGCGCACGTGCACAGAAGTAGCGAACGGCCGCGAGCGCGCGCCGAGATGCTTTCTCCCAGTAGAGTGTATGCGCCCGAGTTGCTCGCTGAAGTGCTGTACAAAATGAGTTAAATGTTCGAGTTACGTTATTTTTGTTTGTTTGTAGATAAATAGGAGGGTGTCTATTGAAATTAAGAGCACCTGAAATAATTCTCCGCTTAGCGGCAGATGCGAGTATAATAATAATATTGGTGAAAATTTCGTACAGCGCCAAAGTAAGCTAAGCATAATCTTGTGTCATGGGAACCAGACAACTGATATTATACTTATATACTTTTTTTGTAAATAAGTACATATTAACAACGAACATTTATGTTCGTCACATAAATGTGTGTCCTGGTTGGGAATCGAACCCACGACATACAGTTGATAGTAACGCAGAAGGCAGTGTTACTTTCAACTGAACTGCAAGGCAAGTCAAAAATATGAGATAGAGTATGACAGCAGTACTTCCCTTTTACGTGCAAAGATAATACACAAAAAAATGTTTCTATCGCCGTATCTAAATAAAGGTTGAAAGTATATAATCTCTCATCCGAGACAGAAATAGAAAAACGTATTGTTTTTAATAAGCGCTGGCTACATTGTTATCAGATAATTATTCAGGGGCATTATAACCTATTGGGGGGGTATTTTGTTATCATATAGTGGTGAGATAAGTGACGGTTTACTCAGTACAGTAACACTACATTCTGAAGATAACGATGTCTTGCATTCCATGACGTCACGAATCTCACGAATATACCTAGTAGCAATCAGTTTTGGAAGCGGGGAATTACTGCCACCCCCATAAAGCTGTGCTTAGTTTTGGGCTAGACAGCTAACTGTTTAAAAATGACCACCAATACTTATTATTATTTATTTGCGATTTATTTTTATTGCGACATTTAACATTTGACTAAAATTATTACAATATTTTCTTTCTTCCTATATAATGAATAAATAAGAAGTTAAAGGAATCATCCCTATGGTACTTTTTTTAAGGCTTTTGTGTTTCTGTGGAGTGGGGGCCAAGTGACAGTCTTCTAGCCTACCTCTAGCACCAGTCTCATAAAACTGGCTTATCACAAAAAATGGGGTATGGTGGCAGTAATTCCCAGCTACCAAAACTGATTGCTACTATCTTCGGGGGATTCGTGACGTCATGGAATGCAAGACATCGTTACACGTAAAACAAACATAAGACAGAAGATAATTGCTTTGCAATGTTAAATGAAAATAGGTCAGATTACTGACAAGGTGGAGGAGATGAGTTTGAGGGCGGCCATGGTGCACCAGTCGGGCGACAGGCTGCTCAGTGCCGAGAATAGGAACCCGACCGACATGGAGAGCACCAGCGTGAGCCTCCGCCCCCGCGTGTCCGACACGTAGCCCCACAGGTGGGCACCCAGCACCACACCTGGAAACGAGGGCAGAGTCACCAAACTGGATACCATTAGCGCTACAACTAAAACGCGGCGATTTTTGAAACTAACAATAAATAAAAATAAATATATATTGGTGGACAATTCACTCACTCATAGAATTTATTTATTTATTTCAGATACTCAAAAAACTTACAGCTATAGAAAGAAGAAGAAAGACAGACTAGAAAGACATCTAACTCCAAATTAAGCTATGCATAGTTTGTATCATGGAAATCAGACAACTGATATATTACTCATATTTATATATATTATATATATATATATATATTATACTTTTATTGTAAATACATACATATCCAGCCACAGAACAAACATCAATTCATCACACAAATGTTTGTCCTGAATGGGAATCGAACCCATGACCTACAGCGTTACTACCAACTAAGCTCAGTTACGAGGCTAGTCTAGGTTGATAGGTTGTCACAATAGTGTTATTATGAATAAAGGTTACCTGGAAGAGATCGCTTTAAGCGATAAGGCCGCCCATTGTACCACTGTCATCTACAGCAGTATATTTGTTTTTTACTTGTTTATTTTTACTTAAGGTGTACAATAAAGTTATATTCTATTCTATTCTATTTTATTCTATGTTTTTTATTATTTATATATTATATATTATTGTTATAATTTTATTGTTAATTATTATTTTTGTTTTTAAGAATGTCAACTTATAATTTGTACGCATCTTTGCCTTAAATGGAAAATCTAACAAATGACCTTTAGTTACGTGATCTTTTAGCCAATCAGACTTCATATAGTTTTATAAATTATTTCATTAATTAAACATAAATAAAGTCTCAGCGCGAAAGTGTGTCACATTCTCTTATCACACGGTAATAACATTATATCACCTCCAATGACCTTCCGTGGATTATATTTTGTTATGTGATACAATTACTGAACGAGCAGATGGCCCACCTGTGTTTACGTCTACCCATAACAAGCAATGTGATTTGAGTCCTATGTACTAGAAACAATCTGAACTGTTTTAGTTTCTACACCGTAACTTACTTTCAGTTGTCTGACTCGGTCTAAGTCGGTAGTAACATATTCTTAATCACACTAAAATGTAAGAGTTTGCTTACCGCACAGCGGCATAGCGGTGACGAGGCCTTGCTGCTGCATCGTGAGCTCCAGGTCGCAGACAGCGGCGGCCACCACGAAGCTGGTTCCGAACAGGTCCATGCCCATCGCCTGCAGCGTCCAACTGCATATCAGGAGCAGCCCGAAGTTATATTTGCCGAATCCTGAAACATCATAATAGATACTCTGAAGTCAGCTACAGATGATTTTGACTTGCAAAACTCACAGCTCAGTTGGTAGTTACACTGCGGTGTAGGTCGTAGGTTCGTTTCACACCTAGGACAAACTTCTATATGTTTGTTCTGTGTTTGAGTTAATATGTTTATATTAAAAAAAAAAGTATATAAGTTAATACTTGTTGTTAAGTTACGTTAAGTTATCAGTTGTCTGGTTCTCATGATACAAGCTATGCTTAGCTTACTTTGGGGCTAGATGGCGCTGAAATATCCATCAATATTTATTTAATATTTGTTAAAACATTAAATAATCTTTCAACAGTAAAACTTTACAGAAAATATGTCCAAATTATTAAAATTCTAAATGCATCTAAAGCTAAATAATACAATGTTTAAGTCCCATGTTTTTTGAAAAAGTGTTTTCAATGTGATCCTGAATTTATACGCTTAGTTAGATATGAAGAATATATATCACAGAATCAGATCACAAGTTCTATTATGGACGATAGTACTAATTGTCCAGTTTGGTACTGAAATACGAATATTTCAAACAGACCAAAATGAACTCTCCTGAGGCTAATTGATCACGATTACGAAGTAGATGCGTCAATACGGTAAATTGACAGTCACCTTGATGCAACCGGGAAACCAGGGATCAATTACCCATACTCAGTATATCTGAGTCTGTATATCGTACGCAAAACATACTGATAGACTAGATAACTCAGTGCCGGCATTAGCAAGTGGAGGGCGGCAGAGACGTCTCACCTCCTGCTGGTTTCTCTCGGTTGCCAGTAGTATTAATTAAATAAATAAATAAATATTGGTGGACATTTCACACAGCGCCATCTAGCCCCAAAGTAAGCTAAGCTATTGCTTGTATCATAGGAACCAGACTACATAATATACTTTTTTTTGTAAATACATTAAATACATATCAACACCCAGACAGAACAAACATCAATGTTCGTCACACTAATGTTTGTCCTGGGTGGGAATCGAACACACGACCTACAGCGCAGAAGGCAGGGTTACAACCAACTGAACTGTGAGGCCAGTATTAAAATATTTTATGAACTGAACGATTTAATCACCAATGCTTGATATCACATTTGTATGCAGTTATTATCAAAAAGCATACAAACTCCCCAACTGACAACTGAGTCAAACATCTTCAAGTTCATCACAGATGCATATGGCGGACAGGCCTTGCAGCTCAGTTGCCTTTTGCGCTGTAGGTCGTGGGTTCGATTATCATTCAGGACAAGGATTTGGCTTTCGGACTTTGTTATGTTTTTTTGTGTAAGGATTTAGATGTCGAACTTAGATGGTTTTTCTATGTCTGGTTGTTTATAAGTATTAATGTTTATTTTACAGAAAATTACAGACATGAGTAATCTATCAGTTATCTTGTATACGTAGTACAAGCAGTTGCTGACACGATGCAGGCGTCCCAACAAATAAATAAAATAAATTAATAATAAATAAAATACAAGTATAAGTAGAATTCACGCCGAGTTCTTCCGGGGAAGTACTGACTCCACACCCATTTCTGCTGCCACAAGTAAGGCACTGGCATTACTGTATTCCGGTTTGAGACGTGTGAAATTACAGGCACTTGATACATTCCACCTTCACGCCTCATTACGGGCGCATATGATGCGACTCGTGTCTTGTTCTAAGTAGAGGAAGACCAAAATGGTACTCCTTGTTTTGAGCAGAGATTACAACTTAACATCAGGTGGGCCATCTGCTCGTACGTGAAATAAAATATGTTCCTCACCAGTATATGAGAGTGCTTCCTCCACTGTGGCAGCATGCATAGTCTTCTTCCTTTCCAGAACTTCGTTGTTCTTCATCTCTATGATTTTTTTATCCATGGCTCTTCTGAAATTGATATACTTATTGAGGCCTTGTGGAGAATGAAGAACAATTAAGATATTGTAGCAGGTGGACTATGTGCAGCATTCTCCACCATATACCTTATACAGCCACCATTCCAGGCTGGTAATGCACACGTATTGTTGTAAAATTACATGGACATGAGCCTCTCATGTCACCTCTTCATGTGTCATGTCTTCCCAATACTTCTCATTGTCCCAAAGTTTACTAAAATTGATTGCTATTTATTAGGTGCCGGGAACATCGCTTTTCAGGTGAGCCATCTCCTTGGGCTGACGTATAGCTCTTGGTATTGCAATATAACTTTCATACATTGTTGCCATTGTCTATTTTGAAGTAAACTCTACTTCAGCTATTACATTTCCACGCTTTTTGGTCAATTGTCGGTACCTTGGAGATTCTCTACTACGAAGAGAAAATAACCCTATTTAAATCACTATTTTAAATGTGCAACCTTACCAAAAATATCAAATGTTCAGTGAGACCGAAATTCAATAGTGGGTTGGAATCCTTCAAGCACTGTCTAATGAACTGCTGAAAGCTCCGCTTCAATGTGTCTGCCGGCCCTATCTTCGTGAGAGAGACATCCACTTATATGAGCTCCCAGTCTTTATATACCTCGTACCTACACCACGTCACACATCTCGTATGTGCGTACCTGTGAGATAATTAGTCCCACCGTCACCGTTACAGATCTCGAATTGCAATCAGCTTCGTTGTTTGGTTTGTAGTGTTTGTACTGCTAAATATATCAAGGTGTCGCTTCTGCGCGGCGTGTTTGTCTCCAGGTTGTTGTTGCTGGAAAATTCTCTGTGACAGTTATGCTAGGCCCTTAAAATGGGCGCTAATTTATGTGGAAATTCCTGCGTGAGGTTATTTTTTATGCGATGTAGCTAATATAACGAGCTTACGGTCCACTTGATGTTGGTAACCGACGCGACGCCCATAGACAACAACAATACGACTCAAGCCCTCTCCACCAGAGTGAGACGACTCAAGTAAGAAGACTCAACTAACGACGAGAGTTAACGAGCTAACGAGAGTTACGTTTGATGGAAAGTTTTTGTTATTATGAAAAATAAATTCTGCATGTCTTGGGTGGAAAAAGTAATTAGGAAACTAAATTATTTTTGACTACTTACTCAAGACAACTATCATCATACCCACAGGTGTAGGTAATGCGCGTAATACCACAAATAAATATATATAATAGTAATATGACGCGACTATGTACTGAAAAAGTGACATGATATGTGAAGGAATATTCCTAATAACTAGATAGTGTTGTTTACTGAAGTGTAACATATTTCCTCTCGCTTTCCTGTGGGAGTGATTTCGTGAAAAGGGACGGAAATATGTAAAAGGAAACCGGGAAAGCGCGCGCGGTTGATTACTATCAAAGAGAGATGTCAAGTAAGATCATACACGTCATATGCGACTACTATAAGGCTCATCATTCTAGAACAGCTGGATATTAAAAAAAAATGGCAAAAAGGAAAGCTTACATAAATAAAATAATCCTATATTATTTATATGACATTGAAATGACGGAACGAGCTGACGGCCCACCTGATATTAAGTGGTAACCGCCGCTAATGGACAACAGCAATACCACTTAAGTCCTCTCAGTACGAGATGACTCAAGTCGCACTGCGCATAATTATAATTAAGCTATATATAATTAATTAACATGTTCCTATGATGCTAAGCAGAGTAAACATGAATAAAATCTTCCAGCGGATCCACACTAGAGAAGCCTGTATCGTGGACACCTCTTTCGTTCCAAAGAGTTCTAAAACCGTCGGTTGCTTGCAGTCGTCGACCATCGGGCTGGCGATGGCGGTTTGCCCCGTGGCTGACTATGGTTCATTGGCCTCCATTCTGGAACCGCCTCGCTTCAACGTCCGTCTTCTGTCCTAACCACGTGTCTCCCTGTAAGGCTCGCTCGCTTTTAATACTTACCTGCGTAGCCAACTGCACTTGTGATCTAAGGTATAATGTTTGGGGTAGTGTAATATCACTCAAAGAGACCTACCTGATGTTACGTGGTAACCGCCACCCATGGACAACAAGACATAATCTAAACATACCCACCTGTTGTGCATTAAACCACTTTATCCCTCAGTAATATGTACGAAATACATGTAACTTTTTTATTTTAGACACATGAAAGAGCAGTCTCTCAGTCTTCATAAGTCCTAAAAAAATAAGCTGACTACATTTGACTTCCCAATAAACACACGAGCTATTTGCCAAGCGTCAAAGTATTTGCCAAGTAAATTTGCTCAGGGATTACCCTGTCCGGGGGGTCTTCAAATATGGTACCATCTAGAACAGATAACCGCACGAGATAACAGTCGTTATGTCGCTGAACTTTACGTAAAATAGGTAACAATGTCGCGTCTTTGTGAGAATATGTTGCGTCGCATTTAGTACTCTGACCAGTTTCCAGTTCGATTTGAAACGATTTGCTACAATGTTTTTTTTATTAATTTATTTAGGTACACAAAACAGAATACAATCGATAAAACGATAAAAATGTAGATTAAAACTAATTTAGAGCTAGACAGCATTCCAAAACATGTGTCTATTCTCTTCGAGCCACTGGTTCTCACGAAACAGTGTGGTGAAAAGATTTTAAGTGCGTCTGTAAGAGGCTCCTTTCGTGTACTTGACATATATCTTAACACAGCATTGTTAATTATTTTTTAATATACAAATAAATAAAGAAAATGATATTTTAGAAGATATTTATTGCGAGCAGGCGTAATTTCAGATTCGACATTCATATTCTACTCACTTGCCTGGCGTACCTCAGTCACATTAAGACAACGGGTCCTTTTTGTTTTATTTGATGATAAATCAAGGCCATAACAGCTGTTGCAGGGTTACCAATGAGACTGTGTGGGATTCTTACCATAACTTTTACCCTAATTTTTACCTTAACTTTTTACCCCTATGAAAGTAGGTAGGTATGGCCGAACCTGCATTTGGGGAGCTCCGGGATTTCCAATGGAACGCACCCGAGTTCCGGTCACACGTTGAGGTCCTATCCCGGGGAAGCTGTGAGGCCTTCACAAACCGTTTAGTGCTCAAACAGCCATCCCTGTATCTGACTTGGGTGGCCAGTTACAGGGCTCTGGAACTATGTCAGCCAGCGGGCCCAGAAAGGTGTCTCGCTTTTAATTAAGCGTATTTTATTTGGTACAGTTACGGGACGAGCAGACGGTCCACCTGGTTTTTAGTGATAACCTCTGGCGACAACAAGCAATGGGAATTGGGCCCTCCCCAACTTAGGTACAAAAATAGCAAGTCGCATCGTATGCGCCCGTTACACTTAGACGGGATGGTGGATGGTCTCATGTGCCTTAATTTCACAGGCCACCTTACAAACTGGAACACAGTAATGCGAATGCACTGCTTGGCGGCAGAAATGGCTTAGGGGGCGGTGATTCGTAACTTGGCATTTCTTATGCCTTGAAACTTATTAGGAGTTCACATAAAGGAGGTCTCAGGTTGTTAAATTGTCGCTAAATTGTCTCTACAGTGATTCCAGTTTAATTAATCATTTTGAAAACAGTAAGTTTACGAGGATATTGACCAGGGACAGACCAGAACTCTCAGTTATCTTGTTTTTGCTTACGCCCGCCCGCTTAAGGCGAGGATGATTGTCACCAGGATTGGTAAATTAAAGAATTCTGTGTAAATATTAGTTTGTTAAATGTTCACATTTTAAATTGATTATTTTACCTAATTACACGAACAAATACGTCAAAAATATATATAATGTAAGTAATGGAAAAGGAACTAGTAATGAATGGAACTTACTAGAAAAAGGGAGATTAGTACAGTAGGTACTTTTGATCACAGAACCAATTATTACAAATAGAGGTAACTAAGGCAATCACGGAAAATAAAAATTTAATTATTATTAGACAGCTGCATATTTAAGTGCATTTTTGTTGGTGCAACTTAGAGGAATGTGAAAAATGTGCATTGATACTGTCCTTGCATGTTTCGAATGTAGATATCTTTAGCGCCTGACATTTTGACAATTCGGTTGAAATGAGCAGTGCATTGTGACAGGCCTCATAGGTCAGTTGGTATTAACCCTGCCTTATGCGCTGTAGATCGTGGGTTCGATTCCCACCCAGTACAAACATTTGTGTGACGAACATAGATGTTTGTTCTGTGTCTGGGTGGTATATATATGAATGTATTTACAAAAAAGTACTTAAGTATTACATTAGTTGTCAGGTTCCCATGATATAAGCTATGCTTAGCTTACTTTAGGGCTAGATGGCGGTGTGTGAAATGTCCACCAATATTTATCTTATTATTAATACTTTTTGTTATTAATTTTAACTTTGAAAGTGATAAGCTTTTGACTGCAGTCTGTCCCCCACCTTAACAGATATTCACGAAAGGGTCAACGAGAAAGCTAATTTAGTATCAAAGACAATAAGTAATGATTGGAATACTGAGAGTAAACAGTAGATAAAATTATTGTTTATTTTTCTCAGAGAATGCGCTGTTCTGGTAGACAGTACAAATAAATGTTCGTTTCCGGCGAGCTGATCTACTGACGAGAGTTTGTTTAATTTTGAATTAATTTAATTCATAATAAGTTCGGGTTCCTTCGCAAAAATATCACAGAGTATTGGTGAGTACATATTGATTTTAGCTTTTTTTATATTTATATTACAGTCTCTAGGGAATGAGAAAATACAAATTGTTATTCTTAAATATTTCAAATAATTATTGTTTGGGGTTGTATGAATTCTAAAATTAAATAAATTATAATATATGGTTGAAAATATGAGGTTAAATTTTATAAAAAATATATGCCGATACAGTAACTTGGCGTAGTATTATTTTAGGTCTTTAAAATATACCATTAAAAATTACGTGCCAACTTACTGAAAATTGTCCTTCAATGTTTTTTTATATTTATGTAAATTTTTTAATTTCCGATTTTCGATAAGTATGCGTTGCCTTATGTTTTGAATATTATTGACGTTTCCAAGCCCTTTCTTTATTAATTATATGGAAATAAAGTTTTTAACTTTGACTTGATGTGAAGGTGGATAAAGTGCCTGTAATTTCACCGGCAATCACACCTTTCACAACAGATTGACGGTTGTAGGGCAAGTGAAGTGACTTGATAATTGCAGTTTAATAAAAGTACAACGCCTGACAAAAAGCTAAGAGCACGACGCGATTCGATGGAGATATTATATTTCGGTCAGGCGCTGATGCTCGCTGCCGCGCTCCAACACCCAATGTCTGGTGTGCGCGCAGTCCAGCTGTCGGCATCATTGCTATGAAGGTGTTGGTGCTAGCCCACCAGCGCACCAGCGACGTGGGTCGTTTGGTCTTACCCGATACAAATCATATAAAAGAGGCAGTCTACGCGCTTCGCCGCGAATATACCTGACGCGCTGTGGCGAGGCAGTCCTAACATGGCCAGCAGTGCATTAATGCACCTACTCTACAAATAATAATAATAATAAAACTGGTGGTCATTTCACACAGCGCCATCTAGCCCCTACCTAAGCATACCTCATACTTTAGGAACCAGACAACTGATAGAATACATATTATATACAATACTTTTTTTGTAAATATATATTAACACCCAGACACAGAACAAACATCTATGTTCATCACACAAACGTTTGTCCCGGGTGAGAATCGAACCCACGACAGCACAGAAAGCAGAGTCACCACCAAATGAGCTGTGAGGCCTGTCAAAAAAATACTAGGTTGTATTTTGACTTTGTTCAGCAGAGGATGTCATTCAACCCAATTATGGTTTATTACGAACAATGGTATAGGCTTACAGATAGATGTCAGAACTATAAAATGATATCCATCAATATTTGTTTTGCATGACTCCATTATACCATTGACTATCGTGATATCATATATGAATCATCTGTACAATTGTCTGTATATATACGAGTAAAGTTACTAGCGGCTTCATCCACCGTTTTCATTGGTATAAGCATTCACAGTTCGGTTACACTCGGTAATAGTAGGTCCTCTTTGGGCGGCCCGCCCTCGTATTATATTAACGTTAATTTCTGACAATTTTGTTGCTTTTCTTACCTTTCTCAAGAATTGAGCTAGCATATGCAAACATTTTTTCACATCCGTATGGTAGTTCCAGAGAATAGTGCGTTAAAACAAACATTACATTTATTGCTAGTATAGATATAGGTAGACAGAAAGTTGTCCAAAACGCGCGCTATTGCGTCATCATAAGAGCCTAATTTACAGATATTTCATTCTTATTAGCACCATGATGGGAATTCCTTAAAAGCCCCTTATTTCTGCGAAAGTTTATCAATCAAAATATCAACATCTATAAATAGTATAAAGCAATGTCGCTCCGCTTACCTTTACACGGATTTTGATACGGTTTTCACTAATAGATAGAGCGATAAACGAGAAAGGTTTTGTATATAATTCGTAAATTAATTGTAACCGTGCGAAGCTGGGGTGGGTCGCTAGTGTATTATAAAAGTATGTCCCAGTGATTGACTGAAGCTAGAGACGTGAAAATTTGCTTATAGAGGGTGTACTTGTGATCCTGTAAGGGTTCCTTAGGGTTCCTTAAGGGGGATAATATTAGTAATTACTTTGTAGTTGACTGGCTTCATAGCTCAGTTGGTAGTAAGCCCTGCGTTCTGCGCTTAGGTCGTGGGTTCGATTCCCACCCAGGACAAAATGTTTGTATGACGAATATAGATGTTTGTTCTGTGGGTGTTAATATGTATGTATTTACAATAAGTATATAAGTATATATTAGTTTTCTGGTACCAATGATAGAAGCTATGCTTAACTTACTTTGGGACTAGATGGCGCTGCGTGAAATATTCTAAAAATTTACAAAGTCGCGTATAGGAGCTAGTCCTTCATACAGCACAGTTATCACTTGCTTATGAGACCGTACTCTAAGTTGTGTGTCCACAGTGAGCTGTATCAAACCGCAGTCACATTAACCCAGTGTCCAATCGACGATAAACGTTTATCTAATCACTAATTAAACTATTACAAAGTTTTAAACGCGATGAAATGTGGTGACTGAGTGTTTGACTCACATTTTTTTATCAAAAACGGACCGCAGATTATTCGTGAGTAAGTATTGTTTGGGGAATAGAAGTGTTATAATTTCAGTATGTGTCATTTTCCGGAAATAATATTTACTGATTGCTTTAATAATAAACAAATAAATATTTGGTGTTAAAATTAGAAGAGTTTAATATGCGTAAAGGTTGATTTAGGTTTTTTTATATGAAAGTTATGGAGCATATGGCCCACCGGATGTTATTTGTTTGCCTAAATGAATAGGTTTTAATATTAGTGGTATTTGCCCCCTACTCACTGTACGGCGCAGTTTCACTTGAGGCTGGCCGTCCGTGGTGGCCTGTACAACCCACGAGGTTCGATCCGGAGGACGCAGGTTCAAATCCCAAAGAGTTTCTCAGTGTTCTTGAAAAATGTATCTGCGCAATAATACGATCTCGAAACGGCGAAGAAAAACCACTTTGATGAAACCGCCATCACCTAGAACCGATAAAAATCGAATAGATGTGTCAAGTGCAAGAAAAGAGCCTCTAGAGCCTCTCTAAGCCTAAAGAGGCTCACTTTAATCATTCCACGACTCTAGTTCGAGAGAGACAATGACAAGATTAGTAGTAGTAGGATCGGACGCCCGCGTTCGTCATTCGAGATTCGTCTCTTGGAGCGCAATAAACTTCTGCATAACACTTTTTTATTTACTAACGTTTCCTTTAGTGGCGGGAAGATGAGAGAGAGAGCCGCCCTGGACGAGCTGAACCCTCGCGCGGGATCCTTGGAGATGGAGGTGGACCTGGAGGAGGCACTGGAACTAGCAGGTCAGTCACGTTAAAGTCAAAATTAAGTCAAACTGTTACTAGAGCCCATTCCACGAAAGAAGTCTCCTGGCTGTGGCGCTAGTATCTACGCAAAGGTGAAATTTCAGTTCAGTTTTACGTTAGTTCCTTTAACTGCCGCTGGAATTATGTATTTCGTAGAACGGACTATAAATACCGCGCGTCGTAAGTGAAGTCGTTGGCGGTAACTAGTATTTCCATAAACAATACCACGGCTTAATAGACCGTATGAGATGGCCCACCGTTTTCATTCGCAGCTGCAAAGGGACAATCGATTGTTTAGTTATCTATTATTCTTTATCAGCCATATTCTCTGACGAAACGTGTCAAGTTTCGTCCGCATCGCGTTACAGGGTTCCGGTTTGAAAGGTGAGGTTGCCGGTGAAATTACAGGCACATGAGACTTTCCACCTGCACGTCCCAGAGTTAAGGGTGCATACGATGCGTGTATCTTGTTTTAGGAGCGGACGTGAAATCGTATTGCTTTGTTATGGGCAGAGGTTACCACTTAACTTATCAATTTTAGCAATGACGTGTGATCTAATGTTTTGAATATTACTTATAAATTCACTTTTCAAAGCCATTTCCTTACCTATACTTATATTAAAAAATGGTACAGCGAGGTAATGTAGGAGATAAATTCCGAAACAACTAATCCTATTTTGAAAATTCTAACACTAACAGGAGGAAAAATGAATATATATTCTTTATTAAATAGTAGTACCTAGTTGTAAAATTAAATAACATTTCATTTTATATAACAAACATCTAATTATTTCTGACACAATGTACCTTTAATGGTACTTTATTTTGCGGTGAATTAACAAAAATTTATAAGTAATATTGGTAACGTCAACAGTGGAAAATTAAAGTGTTTAATTATACATAAAGATTTCATGTTCGAGGAATGTTTGCATGGTTTTACCGTTGCGTTGTATGTATTCAATACCTATCTATTGAATCAATCATGAGTTCTTCCAATTGGCAACTGCTTGCTAATAAGCAAGTAAATTACTGTTTTCCCGCTACAAAGGACACATGTCAAATGACACGTACATACAGACTTACAAACTTTACCTCCTTTAATGATAGCGTACATTATTAATAAACTGGCTGTGTTTCACAACTCAGTTGGTACTAATACTAACCGCCTTAACCTGCGTTCAGCGCTGTAGATCGTGGGTTCGATTCCCACCCAGGACAAACATTTGTGTGACGAACATAGATGTTTGTTCTGTCTGGGTGTTCATATGTATATACTTACAAAAAAAGGTATAATAGTAGTTATCTGGTTCCCATGATACAAGCTATGCTTAGCTTACTTTGGGGCTAGACGGCGTTGTATGAAAAGCAAAAAAAAATATTCAAAACGCTGCGTTCGTAAGAATTTGTCAACTTGCAACTTACCTAGTTGCAAAATTAGTCACCACGAGAAGCCCTTTTATTTTTAGTAGTAAAATAAAAACATATAGACCGAGAAACTACATCCCAACTATTGGTGAAGGAGTTTTCTTTACTGATCAATAAATTACCTATAGACAAATAATCTTAGTAACAATTAACAAGCGATTACTACAGGGAAACATTTACTTATCTGTACCTTATAACTGAGCATACAAGACAGAATGTAGTGACAATAAGTGGGGTGTTCTGTCCTTATCTGATTGTGAACTAGTTGCACAGATAGCTATGTATTAGTAATGTACTTTTTAATTAATTTTACGGAAGTGACCGATGTTAGGTGATATCCGCTGCCCATAGTAAGAGAAATAGGAATTAGAGATAACTCAGTTCTACATTTAAGGCCCTCGTTATACACAGCAGATTAATTACTATGAGTTAGTGTTGGCTCAGACTGTCGCGTGATTTGCCCTAGCATATTTGCAAATAACTAATATAGATCGTCGCAATCGCTGGCTTCTGCGACGAAGAGCGATCTTGTGAACAATCGTTTCAATTCAATTCAAGAATTGAAACGATTGTTCTTGAATTTCTATGCGCCGATAGTCGCTTGTTTGGCTAGTAGAATCGCATGATCTGAACTGAGCCTTAACAGTTTGCACAAGTTCTGCGTCTGCAGATTGCTATTCGTTTCTCATCGGGACTGACTCCGCAGATACTATTCTTCCTTTTAGTCATATATTTAATTAAGTTATATGTTCCTATATAGTTTGTATTTTATATTTTATTGAATTGTTAATTACTCTAGAACAGATCTCATAGCTATTTAGCCATTGTTTTAGTTTTCTTTATTGTATACAAACCCTTAGAATTATTCAAACGTAGGTATTTTTAAGTTTCATATGCAGTGTGTATCACTTGTCACATGCACACAAACACACACATATATACACACACACCCACACACACAGGTGTCACAAAAAACCAGCGCTGAGCAGCCACACCGCTGATACAGCACATGCTGAGTGGTAGCCTATTTTGCTGTTACAAGCCACATTTTATTTTATTTGTACCTAATTTTATTTCTAATGTAACATAAAATCTATATTTTTCTTGCTTTCTTCCAGTGAGATTTAACGCCTGTTATTTTCCTCATACAAATTTTCTTTCTCATACATGCAATTTTCTATTAAAACTTTAACAGGCTACGGGCGATACCAGGTGTTCCACTGTACGTTGATGCTGGTGACCCTGATGGCTGCACTTTTGGAGATGATCGGGATTGCTTACGTGATTCCAGCTGCTGCGTGTGACCTTCAGTTGCCGGATAACTTGAAGGGCATCATCACCTCTATACCAAACATTGGTAAGATAAGTCATACCAAAGATAACGAATCGTACGAAAGGCTTAGTTTATTATCTTTCAGATATCTCATCAGATCAGATGCAGGCCTTTTCTCGGTAAATAAAAAGTATATGTTCAAACTCGAATAGAATGCAGTAACAATGAGTTTTCTCACCAGTGTGTTTAAATTCGAACGCTCACAAAATCGTTATCCAGTAGTAGTAGATAGTATAAGCGTCAGGGTGGTATGAGCATATAACGCAGTATACATCTAAGACCAAAGAAACCGGCCTGAGATCGTACTTAACGTTTCCAAACCATTTCTTTATGAATCGTTATCCAGTAGTAGTAGATAGTATAAGCGTCAGGGTGGTATGAGCATATAACGCAGTATATATCTAAGACCAAAGAAACCGGCCTGAGATCGTACTTAACGTTTCCAAACCATTTCTTTATGAATTCTATGGAAATAAGGTTTTTGACTTTGACATAGAACTCGAGACACTAGCTACAAATGCAAAAATACTAACAACTTAGCCAACAGACACATTTTCACTTCAAAACGTAGCAAAGAAATGTGATGAAATCAAGTTAGCGAACATTACAGATTAGCTTAGATAAAAAAAAAGAAAAGCTTGTTATGACTGAAGATTGCTAGTTTTTGTACATTGTAGGAATTTTCAGACACTAATATCTTTCCGCTGATTTCTAATGTGAAAGTAATTATAACATTGTCCATGGAATTCAAATGCGTGACAAGATTTTCCACGAACAACACGAGATTTTTCTGTAGGATTGACACAATGATTCTCTCTTTCAGGTATAATCCTTACCGCTCCGTTCTGGGGCCGGGCTGCAGACTCCCTGGGGAGGAAGCCGATGCTGGTGCTGTCGACAGTAGCGGCCGGAGCCCTCGGCCTGTCCGCCTCAATGATGCCAAACCTGATAAGCTTTGCTCTCTGCAAGTTTGCCACCTCGCTGTTGTAAGTCATGTCGCTTTTCTAAATAGTCAAAGTCAAAGCCAGCGTCAAAGTCAAAAACTTAATTTCCATAGAATTAATAAATAAATGGCTAAGAAACGTCAATAATATTCAAAAAATAAATCACGCGTGCTTATCGGTGTTTGACGAGGAGCACATCAATATATACATTTTCAGTCTGTCCTGTCCGTCATCACTGACATTCGCGTACGCGTGCGAGCTGATGCCAAGGAGACGCCGCGACAAGGCAGTGCTTCTGATGAACGGTCTTCTTATGATACTGTCTACTCTAAGCCCTCGTGAGTATACCTGCTAGTATAATCTATACACACAAATAAATACGTAGAAAAAGAAAATAAAATTGGGGTGTCTGTTTGTAATATTAAAATATCCGCTTTTTACTTGTATATATTATCATTCTATCAGTTGTCTGGTTCCCATAGTACAAGCTATGCTTAGTTTAGGGCCTTTCGTGCACTTCAGACATATCTTCGAATTTTTAGTTCTAGGACATGTCGGTTTCCTCACGAAGTTTTTCTTCACCGTTTTGAGAACGTGGTATTGCGCACATAAATCTTACGATCGAAAAACGGTGGTGGTGCACGTCGGGATTTGAACCGGCGCCGACCGGATTGAAACTCGGGGTCATTACCACCACGCACCACGCTCTTCTGTTGTACAAGGTGAAGAATACTAAATGTCTAATTTTTTTTATTAGCGATAAGTACGCATCACCTTATGTTTTGAATATTATTGACGTTTCCAAGCCATTTCTTTATGAATTCTATGGATATTAAGTTTTTGACTTTGACTTTTTCTACGTTTTCCAGTCTTGGCCTGGGCAGTGCTTTCCACTGACTGGGAGTACCCTCTCGGCTTCCTGATCCTCCGACCCTGGAGACTGCTCGCAGCGGTATACTCGGCTCCCCTCCTCGTCACCGCATTATGGATGATCACAGCCGAAGAGAGCCCCAAGTTTCTGATGGCGCGAAGGAAGGACCAACAGGCTTTGGATGTCTTGAGACGGATGTACACTGTGAATACAGGTCTGCCTGCTGACAGTTTTAGCGTAAGTATCTGATTAGTCTCATGACTAACCCACGCTGCCAACATCAGTTTTTTTTATGTAATTGAAATCACGGAACGAGCTGACGGCCCACCTGATGTTAAGTGGTAACCGCCGCCCATAGACAACAGCAATACCACACAAGTCCTCTCCAAAGTACGAGATGACTCAAGTGGCATTGCGTTGCGTCCATCACCTCAAGACGGGGATGTTACGTCTCATGAGCCTGCAATTTCGCCGGCACCCACTCCCTTCCACCGGAACACAGCAACACGAGTGCATCACTGGTTGGCGGCTTGCTAAGTTCGCCCGGAGAAGTACTGCCACCACACCTGGTAATCTACCAGGTATGGTGGCAGTACTTCTCGGGGTGAACTTAGCACAAGTTCTACTGCTACTTTGGGTTGCTCCTTTCACACCACCCGGGGGACACGTGTATGGATTCAAAGGGTAATCGCATACGGACGCGAGCAACTTGGTCCCCCGTAGGTGATAACTTTTTGAACAGGTTAAATAAACATACCAAATAAAGCATAATGACTGGCCTCACAGCTCAGTTGGTAGTAACCCTGCCTTCGGCGCTGTAGGTCGTGGACCCACCCGGGACCAACATTTGTGTGGCAAACATAGATGTTTGTTCGTGTCTGGGTGATGATATGTATGATATATTATTTACAAAACAAAAAGTATATAAGTATTATATCAGTCGTCTGGTTCCAATGTTACAAGCTATGCTTAGCTTACTTTGGGGCTAGATGGCGCTGTTTGAATTGTCCACCGAAGTTTATATTTATTTGTTATATTGAGCAGCCTCCTAAGGTTTTCCGGCTGAAACATTATATTGACAAAAGAAAAAGGTTTTTTCAGAGTACGCAAGAATTAGTCCTGTACACTGTACTACCTAGTAACAGAGGATCATTTGCAACAGTAATACAAAAAATACGGTCACTATTGAGCAGTCTCCTCACACCTCACAGCTCAGTTGGTAGTAACTTTGTATTCTGAACTGTAGGTTGTGGGTTCATACATTTGCGTTACGGACATAAATATTAGTTCTGTGGCTGGGTGTTTATTTATGGACATTCATAAAATCACGCCTGTTTCCCCGGAGGGGTAGGCAGAGATCACGGTTTTCCACCTGCTACGATCCTGACATACCTCCTTAGTTTCATCCACTCTCATCACATTCTTCGTGCATGCTCGGTGGTTTAGGGTACTCTTGACCTGACCTTTTTCCAAAACGTCACAGATTTGGTCTAAGTAGGTACGTTAAGTTATATTATTGCAATAAAATATATATAAGTAATCTATTTTCCATTGTACAAGTTATGTTGGGTTTAGTATAGTGTTGTGTGAAATAAACACCAGCATTTATTCATTTATTTATTTGAACTGCGCAAACAAATTACCTATTTACTACTATTTTTTCAGGTGAAATCGTTAAAAGGCGATTCCAGTGTTGGGATTGTAAATGAGGACGGCTCAGGAAGTGAACTCGCGTCCGCGGACGGCAGTGATTCGGCACTGGCACTATTGCGGCCACCATACTTGAAGTGGCTGGCGCTAACGGGATTTTTGATGTTCGGTCTCTTCTCGTTGTAAGTTTTTGCTCTCTGTAGAGTTTAATGGTCATCCACACAAATGATTGACTTATATGATCCCAATTGCAAGTATTTGAAACCAAGTATTGTTGGTTCTATGCATATATGTAAAAAGCCATGCAGCAATTTTCCGGTACAAATGGGTAGCCTACTTTCCAAGACAAATTTGCACAGTTAGTTCTTCTGCTTAGTTTTACGTGTGAGAGCTGAGCTGAGTGGGAGGATGACCTCTGCTTGTCACATCTATGTTACTAGAATAGTGTTTCCAGCTGTTCCCCTTCGTTATTTCTCATTTTGTTCTTCTCTCTTCTTCTACTGCTTGTATTTATCAGCTAAAAGTATTATTGAATCAGTATCAACTACAATTCAGTTATTATTTACAGTCTATTACTTACAGTCTATTACTTGTCCATTACTAACAGTCTATTACTTGTCCATTACTAACAGTCTATTACTTACAGTCTATTATATCCACTCTGTTACTAACAGTCTATTACTAAAAGGCTTTTGCTTACAGGTATTACTTACAGTAATTATTTTATGTTTTCAGACTGAATGGTCTTTTCCTGTTGGCACCCGACATCATCAACAAGGTGATGACTGACTCGGAAGTAGGTGGAACAGTCTGCACGTTGATCGATCAAATCGAGACCAATGTGGTAAGCGTGTAACTTCAAAGTACTACTGCTAATCATGTCAATAGCTCTCTCGAACCAGTGTGGTGAAAGAATTAAAGAGCGCCTCAAAGAGGTTTCTTTCGTGCACTCGTGATATGGGTACGAATTTTTCCTTTTTTTTCTTTTTATAATATGAAATTGTTGGACAATTCACAGAGCACACTAACCCCAAGCTAAGCATAGCTTGTACTTTGGGAACCAGACAACTGATAGTATATATATTGGTATACTTTTTGTAAATACATACATACATATAATAAATATTACCCAGACAGAAAAATCATCTAAATTTGTCACATAAATGTTTGCCCTGGGTGGGAATCGAACTCACGACCTACAGCGCAGAAGGTAGAGTTACTGCCAACTAAGCTGTGAAGCCTGTCAAAAGGTTTCCTCACGATGTTTTCATTCACCATATTGAGAACCTAGTATTGCGCATATAATTATTTAATACGTCAGGATTTGGTCTATACACCTCTAGATTGAAACTCGACTCCAAAATCCACATCGCCTTTTCTCCATACATCATCAGACACGTTCAAAATCCACATTCTCCTTTTCTCCAGACATCATCAGACACGTGTGTGGTGAGGATATCCCATGACACGTTCTCCGTGATGGCGGTGACGACGCTGGTCTCCGGGATACTGGTCACGCTCGGCAGCGTCAGTCCGCTCTCCAAGAAGACGCTGCTGATCGCAATGTATGTCACCGTGGGAGTCGCCTGTCTCACTTCTCAGTTATCGCCATTCAGGTGAGATTTGGTTCTGGGATTCTCCGTCCCAGATGTCGTCAGGCACGGTAGTGAGAATATCCCCCTTTTTCTAAGTCAAAAACTTGATAAGCATAGAATTCACAAAGAAATGGCTTGGAAACTTTACATATTTTCGAGGTCAGGATAGTCGAATTATTAATTCGATGCGGTTTTGGCTGTATTGCTATGACAAAAATTTTGGTCGTGGGCTCTCGTACTATCAATATATTCAATAAAGTCATGCGTACTTATTGACGCCTGTTCAAACCCTAGCCGACCCGACACTCCATCCGGAGAATAGTCAAGAAACCCCTAAAGGAGGGCTTCCTCTCTTTCGCTTTTCCAGAATGCTGACGGGGGTGGCGATGTCTGCGCTGCAGCTGACAGCGCTCGGCATCGGCCCCCTCACGGCGTATGCTGTCCGCATGTTCCCAACGACGCTTCGGTAAGTGCGATATGTTTAAAGGTATGTGACTTGAAATGATAACTTACTTTAAGTAGCAGTAGAACTTGTGCCAAGTTCGCCCGGAGATGTTCTGCCACCACACCTGATAATCCGCCGCCAAGCAGTGATGCACTCGTGTTGCTATGGTCCTGTGGAAGGGAGTGGGTGCCGGTGAAATTGCAGGCGTATGAGACGTAACATCCCCGTCTCGAGGTGATGGACGCAACGCAATGCGACTTAGGTCATCTCATACTTTGGTGGAGAGGACTTGAGTCGTATTGTTGTTGTCTATGGGTAGCGGTTACCACTTAACATCAGGTGGGCCGTCAGCTAGTTCCGCCACCCGAATCACATAAAACAAAACCTTACTTTCAGTTTTTGATCCTACAAAAAATTTGTTAAATTGACCTGTTAACTGATTCAGAACTATTTAAGGTCATTATATTATATTGACGAGCAAGAATGATGTTGATCGGTCACCTCTGTCTGTAACCGAAGAATCTGGTCTCAATTCCAAAGAACACACTTTATTACTAACAGGGTAGCAACTCCATTGTGTGGACTTTGCACTGAGACGAGAAATAATTATATCTGTGTTATTATTTGAGACTTTTGGACATTTTTAAGGACAAAAGACAATTTTTCTTACGTAGCCCAGGACTGTATGGGTCGCCCGTATAAGATATGAGCCAGGCTTTTGCAGTCAACTTTCTTCCCTGTACATACTTTGTACAATTCTCGGTTCCCTTTCTGTGTTGGCATTTCCATGTTCTATCAATAGACAAAAAGTTCTTATTGACCTGCTAAGGTGATGTTAATAAGGGACTTCTCCTCAGGGGCACAGCCGTGGGTGCTGTTCTGATGTTCGGGCGGGTGGGGTCGGCGGCGGGCGCCAACGCTGCCGGCTACTTTCTAGCGCAAGCCTGCAGCGCCACTTTCTATGGATTCGCAATTCTGACTTTTGGTAAGTTAAGTACTTTTTTGCACCGCGCTTAGGTATTAGCTAGTGAAGCTAGAGTTCTGGATTTGATCCTCAGCTGTGGGCAAGAATTGTATTTGACTGGCCTCATAGCTCAGTTGGTAGACCTGCCTTCTGCGCTGGAGGTCGTGAGTTCCCACCCAGGACAAACATTTGTGTGACGAACATAGATGTTTGTTTTATGTCTGGGTGTATTTATTTACAAAAAAACTATATAAGTATTATAATATCAGTTGTCTGGTTCCCATGATTCAAGCTATGCTTAATTTACTTTGGTGGCGCTGCGTGAAATGTCCACCATTATTATACCTACATATGATCTGGCAATGGATGTTCAAAAATCTGAAGTAGGCTGCAAACGATTTGTCTCTTGCCATGCAAGATAAAATTAAGAGACAGATATATTTTTGCCCCTTGCAGCTAAATTCATAGCCAAGATCCATAGTTACGACTGTACTCTGACGAATTTTATGGTGTCATCACCTACAATTCTATTCTATTCGAGTCACTGGTTCTCTCGAACTTGTGTGAAAGGATTTTAAGTGCGCCTCAAAGAGGCTCCTTTCGTGCACTTGACACGTCTTCTAATTTTTAGTTCTAGGACATGTCGGTTTCCTCACGATGTTTTCCTTCACCGTTTGAGAACGTGGTATTGCGCACATAAATCTGTCAAGCGAGAAACTGATGGGTGAAAACAGTGAAATTTTACCTTATTTCAGTGTGTGCAGCCCTAAGTTTTCTTCTGCCCAGCGACCGGAAACCTTCCACCAGCAGCGAGACCCTCGACACGGAGACAGGATGAACAGAACTGACTCTATCATGACATAAGACTGGCCTCGCAGCTCAGTTGGTTAGTAAGTCTGCCTTCTGCGCTGTAGGTCGTGGGTTCGATTCCCACCCAGGACAAACATTTATGGGACTAGCATTGATGTTTTTTCTGTGTCTGGGTGTTATTATTGTTATATATTGGTGTGTATGTATTTACAAAAAAAAAGTATGTACCTATGTATTCTATCAGTCATTTGGTTCCCATAGTACAAGCTATGCTTAGTTTGGGGCTAGATGGCGATGTGTGAAATGTATCCACCAATATTTTTATTTTATTTTTTATTATTATATTAATTGACACTGGTCGTATATATCCAGAGTGTTGCGCAATGATGGCGTCAGTTTCGAGTCGGAACACTCAGTGAATTCAGTGTGTTAAAGTTGACATCATTATTGTCAACACTTTTACAAGCTATTTATTGTGAATGATGATTAAATGATTATGTTGATAGTATAAACTGATATGAGGCATCAGAATTGCTGGTAAAAAAATCTTTAGCATTAAGCCCTACTAGTATTAGTTATTGTGACGAATGTGTGAATAGAAACAGGAATACGAATATTAATACAGAAAAACAAGTAAAAAGTTGATGTGTTATTGACATCTTGTTTTATTGTGTTGTCTCCCAACGATAAACACATAAGAAAACATTAGCACTGGCTCGAATCTGATCAAAATTAAGGTACTATATAGTATACTTGTTTAGCCACTTGTTTGCACATTATTATTATTCTGGGCGTCCGTAGGTGATAACCCTTGAATCTCTACACGTGTCCCCCGGGTGGTGCCAAAGGAGTAGCCCAAAGTAGCAGTAGAACTTGTGCTGAGTTCGCCCGGAGAAGTACTGCCACCACACCTGGTAATCTGCCGCCAAGCGGTGCACTCGTGTTGCTGTGTTCCGGTGAAAGGGAGTGAGTGCCGGTGAAATTGCAGCCGCATGAGACGTAACATCCCCGTCTTATATAAAAACATATATATTGGACATGTTTTTCTGTAGACTGTTTGTGATAGAATTGGGTCTCGTCCTACCTCGTAGGGGAGGACCCAAGTCACATCGATTGTTATGGGCAGAGGTTACCACTTAACACCAAGGGGCTGTGGGATTGTTCCGCAAATGTATAAAATAAAATAATCATACAGATCGTACGCCAACGCCACTATAAACTGAGAAGACATCACTTGAAAACTTAGAAAAGCCGCGCTGGCAGATGCTAGTGTAGATAAATTTAGTGATTTACACGTAATATGTTGACTATAAACCCGTTATCCAAAAGTTCACAAACCTATCTGCAAAGCATTATCTGCCATAAACATTGATAAGCGTTATAATTACTGAAGCGACGTTTGAGTACCAGTCGGGATTCTGATCCGCGGGAAAGCGTCGCGACCGCACACTTTGCCAACGTATCTATTTCAGTGGAGTGAGTAAAATAATGATAATAATAATAATTACTTGCTACTTTTTTCTGTTCTCCCAATTTCACACTATTCATATCCGTGGATTGCGTGGATGAGTTAAAAATTAAACTGATTATTAAAATGAACTGACTTTAAGAATGTATTTACAAAAAAGTATATAAGTATTATATCAGTTATCTGGTTCCCACGATAGAAGTTATGCTTAGCTTACTTTGGGGCTAGATGGCGCTGTGTGAAATGTCCACAGATATTATTATAAAACTACGATTGGTCGGGGTCACTATTCTATTCTATTCGAGTCACTGGTCTCTCGAACCGGTGTGGTGAAAAGATTTTAAGTCACTAAAACCCAAGAATTGAAACAATACAAGACGAAAGATGACGATAGTTAGGAAATTTTAATTTTTTCAATATTATGATTCAAATATATTAAAATTGACGAAATTTCAAAAAAATTAAAATCTATTAAATGTACAATTATAAGGAATAGAGGTGGCAATTGCACTCAATTTTAGTGTAACCTTAACTTTAAAAAACGAATTATTTTATTTAATTATTATCTTCAAAACAACATTTTCGAAATGTGACATCATTAACTTTACAACATTTTCGGCTAAGCAAATTAGAAATTATATAAAGAAAAACCGAAAAAAAATCTGTAACTGCATTCAAATATTTAATTTTGACAATTTGAATTTGAGTGTACGAAAATTGTCATGAAAATTTAAATTTCAATAGTAAAAATGTATACTAGCATGTGATTTTTTCTAAATGAGTGCTGTTTAGAACATAATATATTAAATACCTTCCCTTAAATGATATTCGACGATCATATGTTGAAATAAGCAATGATTTTTACCCAATCCTAATCTAAGCAATTAGTTGTTCTGTTACTACACGGTATCACAACACACTAATAATATATATGCGAAAGATTGTTTAGATGTTTGTTAGCCTATACGCCATTTGGCAACAAAAAAAATGAACACAGTTATATGGTCACAAGGAATAACATAACTTTATATCCGGGCACAACGCGGGCGAATGCTAAAAGGCCTCAAATAGCAAAATGGAATGACAGGAATTAATTAAATATATCTTGGCTTGTAATTAGATATTATCATTAATAAAATAATTGACTTCAATGCATCAGATGCAATAAAGATAGACGTTTGCATATCAACAGCATGCCCTTAACCAGTGATAGTCATAAATGTGGAGTGCATTTATCACACTAGCTACCCACTCCGACTTGGCACGGGTGTAATTTACTAATAAAGATAATCGGGAGTGCACTTACCAAAAAAAACACAAAAAAAGACAAAAATTTTTTTACATAAAAGCCATTTTGAAAAAAAAAAAGAAAAATTAAATATACATAAATACCTCGTTTATTGCTATTTCTATATGTGAAAACCGTATCAAAATCCGTTACGTCGTTTAGAAGAAGTAAGTGGAAAAACTAACTGCAGATATCGACTACCAAAACAAATTTTATAATATTTAGAAATGTTATTTTAAGTCAGAATCGCTTTTTCCCAAGACTTTTAAGACAATACTTGTTAATACATATTTAATACCCACAGTACAAACAGTTATGTTACAAATATTTACCCTGGGTGGGAATCGAACGACGAACGCAAATATTACTACCAACTGAGCTGTGAAGTCAGTCATATGTTGAGATACACGTTAAGCTTGCATCATTGTTACACGTTGTCAAAGTAAGTGCCGATAAAATGTAGAAGCCAAAGGTCTTAATAACAAAATTGTGTGATAAAGAATATTACGAGACAATTGAAATAATTTAAACTAGCTTCGCCCCGCGGGATTTCTTATTCACCGCGAGTAACACCCGCGGTGAATAAGAAATCCCATGGGAAAACTGCACTTTTCCGGGATTCAAGTAGCTTATGTGTTAATCCAGGATATAAGCTATCTTTGTACCAAATTTCATCCAAATCCATTCAGCCGTTTGAGCGTGAAAGAGTAACAAACATCCATACAAACTTTCACGTTTTTTAGTATTAGTAGGATTAGTGTTTTAATTTAGTTTCTGCCTACCGCTTCGCTCGCACCGAATCATTTTTTTTTTATGTGAGTCGCGTGGCGGAACTAGCTGACGGCCCACCTGATGTTAAGTGGTAACCGTCACCCATAGACAACAGCAATACCACTCAAGCCCTCTCCACCAAAGTATGAGATGACCTAAGTAGCATTGCGTTGCGTCCATCACCCCGAGATGATGACGTCAAATCAACGGACCGAATCAAAACAAAAAACAGGGCCAAGTCGTTTGAAAAGACAAGAGCGTCACTCTTAAGAAAGGTATTAAAAACCAAACTAAATTTAGAAGTTATAGCTATGTGCAAATATAATTGTTCCCAGTATGTTTCATTATAATTGTATCAATACTTTAGAAAGTTTCCTAAATTGCTCTGGCTTTATAAACCCCAATAGAGCAATAGAAAAAGATATTCACATATAGCAATACACATTAATTTTTTTCCTACTAAGCCTTTTACTCATGTGACTCTACCATTTTCACATTCATAAGAGTAATTTTAGTCCGAAGCTCTCAGAATTGTGTGTGTGTGTGTGCGTGTGTGCGTGTTTGTGTGTGTGTGTGTGTGTGTGTGTGTGTGCGTGTGTGTGTGTGTGTTGTGTGTGCGATCACTTTGTGATGCAATGCGAGATTCTCCACCGCTTGGCTCTTCGTAGACGAGGCTACGCAAAGTCTACGATTACTAACAGCGAAGTAACACAGCGACTGCCGAATACAGGGTGGCCTAAGCAGCCCGTACCAAGACCTAGGCCATTATCTATAGTGAGATACACCTACATTGTAAACAATAGTGGTCTCTCTATCTATTCGATTGGCTTCCTCACGATGTTTCCAGTCGGCTGTGCTTCTGATGAACGGTCTTCTTATGATACTGTCTACTCTAAGCCCTCGTGAGTATACCTGCTAGTATAATCTATACATACAAATAAATATAATAGGAGCGTCTGTTTGTAAAATTAAAATATTTGTCCAGGGTAGGAATTGAACCCACAACCTGTAGCAAAGTAATATATGTACAACAAAAATTACTACAAATATCGTTATAAATCTGATTTCGTTACTCCGCCGAATATTTCGTTACGTCGTTAAGCGATTCATTCAATAAACAAATGTCATACTTCAAACAAGTTGCACAAAGTCTACTTCTTACATCTTCTATCCGAGTCTCTGGTTCTCTCGAACCAGTGTGGTGAATGAATTTTAAGTGCGCCTCAAAGAGGCTCCTTACGTGCACTTGACACACGTCTTCGAATTTTTAGTTCTAGGACATGTCGGATTTCTCAAGATGTTTTCCTTCACCGCTTTGAGAACGTAGTATTGCGCAAATAAATCTTAAAATCGAAAAACTCATAGGTGCACGTCGGGATTTGAACCGGCGACCTCCGGATTGAAACTCGGGGTCAGTACCACTAGACCACCACGCTCAACAATAGCGGTACAAGATAATTATTAATAATAATTATAAAGAGCAAATATTTTCGAACACATTTTTGTGTGAAATTAAATCAGTAGGTATATTTTCATTAAATTTAAATCCCAAGAAATACCTTGAGAAATGAATAACAACAAAAAATAGAACAATGCATTATATTATATACAATTAGTAATTAGTTTCACGATTTTCCGAGAATTCCATTGCATTGTAGTCTGATCATCTGATCATCAATACCTTCATATAATTTAAATTTAAATTTACCACACATCAAGCATCATTTACAGGTTGACCGCTTACACGAAGTGGAATATTATATTATATTATCCATTAGGGGTTTCTTTTTTGTTCTTCTCCATAGGGTTTGAACAGGCGTCAAGCTTAGCGATAAGTACGCGTTACCTTATGTTTTAAATAATATTGACGTTTCCAAGCCATTTCTTTATGAATTCTATGGAAATAAAGCTTTTGATTTTGACTTTATATAATATTAATATTATGTTACGAAATAAATACTGATGGACATTTCACAGAGCTCTAAGCAAAACTAAGACTAGATAAGTGATAGAATACTTACCATAACACTTACTGAAATTCATACATCTTATTTAATAACCCAGACAAAAACAAACATTGATATTGTATTCCATACAGGTTTTTTCCTAAGTGGGAATCGAACCCACGTCCTACAGCACAGAAGGCAAAGCTACCCACTGAGCTGTGTGGTCAGCCGACTCAGATATACTTTCAAGAGTCACTTTAGTTTGACGTATTCTAAATATAGATGGAGACTATTATTTACCTTATCATAATCTTTAATCCTTACCTATAAAAGAATATAAAAAACATGATAAGACGACAATTGAAGTATTGTGTTCCATTATTTTATAATCAATCTGAAATCGCTAGAGAACTGTGCATATGTGATAACACAGAAGATAAGAAATTAAAATAGATTATTTTTAGCGAAAACGTTTTCTGAAAAGTAATATATATGTATAACATAGACTGAAAGAATTTGTATTATTACTGTTATTAATGTTTTGTTTCAAATGTTTAATTTTTTAATAATTTATACGCGAGAACCTCTAATTGGCTCTCCGTAGCTAATCCATTGTTATTACGTTGTAACAAAGTTGTTGGTTCTCCATGTAATAAATAAATAAATAAATTAGTCTGTTCGAGTATATATCTCACTCTATTTGATCTTCACATCATACTTCAATGTAGTATGATGTAAATTTTTAGATATTTTATAGTCCAACTTACCTATATGTTTTAATACTTTGAAATACAAATTAATCGTTCACATATCCTATTATAGTTATAAGTTTAACGTAACGTTAGAAATAACGGTTTGTTGTCGGTTATATCTATCTATCTATATATATATATATCTATCTATCTATCTATCTATGTATATATCTATCTCTGTCGGTTTAAAAACCAAAATAGGCCCATTGTACGCAAGTGAAACCGCTCAGTGAGTTAAGATATAAGTGAAATTCATAACCTTATCAAAGCAAGGCGCTGTCACCACGCGGCCAATGTATTTATAAAATACAGATAATTAATTGCAGGTTTTCGTAACTGATAAAGATTTCAATATATCACTTTGATATTGCAATCTTTGTTTCCCAGACCCACGACTCAGGAAATGCTACTGGGTGCTTTTTTATTTTATCGGCTTACTTTCTTTCGCTAAAGCCACTAAAACCACTTCAAATATAAACTGCATTAAAACTGGGCCATTTTAACATGAACTCATATGTAAATAATATTTACAAAATACAAAGTAATCAATTGAGCTACCCAAAGACCTTTGCAACGATATGTAGATAGATAGATAGATACCTAAACTGGTCCAATTTACTAACATAAATATTTAATACTAGCTGCGCCCCGCGGTGTTACCCACGGTGAATAAGTTCAGGCTTTTAGCCTGCCACTAGCACCAGTCTCTCATAAAAACCGTTTTTTTGCACTATAATTTGTAAATTAGTTTTAATTTCACGTGTTTTTTGTGAGAGAAAATAAATATATATATTATTATTATTATTATATTATTAATAAGTAATCCCAGGGGAACACTGCACTTTTCCGAGATCAAAGTAGCCTATGTGTTAATCCAGGATATAAGCTATCTTGATACCAAATTTCATCCAAATCCATTCAGCCGTTTGAGCGTGAAAGAGTAACAAACATCCATACAAATTTTCACGTTTATAGTATTAGTAGGATTAGGAAAAACTTATTCTTATTATTCTTATCTATAACTATATATATATATATACTTATCTATAAGAGATGGTTAAATATATTAAATACAGTATATATGTAATTCTTATCTTTTTATTGTTACGAAGATAACATTATTGAGCGTATCAAAAGGACTAAATTGAGCCTTCTTTACCTAGTAACTGTTTATTTTACTGGGTAGGTGTAATTACGACAGGCATATAATAACATGATATAATAATAAATATTGGTGGACATTTCACACAACGCCATCTAGCTCCAAAGTAAGCTAAGTAAGCTAAAGCTTGAATCATGGAAACCAGATAACTGATATAACTCTATCTTTTTTTTGTAAATGCATACATATAATAGCAATACCCAGACACAGAACAAACATCTATGTTCGTCACACAAATGTTTGTCCTGGGTGGGAATCGAACCCACGGCCTGCAGCGCAGAAGGCAGGGTTAGTAGACTGAGATATGAGGCCAGTCAAATGTCAGTCACGATATCGGTGAATTGAAAATATTCACCTCAAATACGAATGCATTTTATGTCTGCTGTTCAATTTCTGGTCATACTTAAGGCAGTATAACTTGTGCCAAGTTCTGCCAACATCCCAAGCAATAACGCATTGGTGTATTCCGGTTTGAAAGGTGTGGCTGCAGGTGAAATTACAGGGCACAACACAGGCAGGCAGGGTATACAATTATTATTATTCTTTTTTTATATTGGTGGACATTTCACACAGCGCCATCTGGCCCCAAACTAGGCTAAGCATAGCTTGTACTATGGGAACCAGATGACGCTATACTTATATACTTTTTTAAATACATACATTTAAATACATATTAACATCGATTAAATATCCAAGAAATCCAATAAACAAAGTGATAATTAAAAAAACAATTAAAATAAAATACTAATATTGAACAATTTTTTTTTATATTACGATTAGTTAAAAAGTTCTCTCTCGTTTCCAAGTTAAGGGCGTCTCAATTGGGTCTCCTTATGTAAGGGCGGACCCAAAATTTTTAGCTTTCTTTTACGGGCGGATTAACATCAGGTTGGTAATCCCGCTATTTCCGTATCCTCACACGCACAAAGGAGCTTCTTTGAGGCGCAATTAAATCAATGTACTGGTTCGAGAGAATCAGAGACACAAGTAAATAAACGTGCTTTAAATTCAAGGAAACAAAATGTAAAGATGTTGCGGCTGAGTCTTCGAGTCCCACAAAATATAGAGTTTGTTCCGATTAAGGACGCAGCAGAACACTTCGTTACTCCGTTAAGGGAACACCATAACAAGTGTTTAAAAATCGTTAAATAGATACGAAAATTTTACCTTTATAAATCACTCAAAATAAATTTAAGCATCATTGTAATTTGTGCTGTGGGGATTACTGTGTTTATTTTAAATTTGATTAATTGTGTGTTTAATTATTGTTGCATTAGTTATACACGTTATAAATAAAGACAGTTCTGTGATTAGTACTTGTTGAAAGTTCACGAATTGTTGGAATCATGTTATTTTCAAAGGTAAGTAACATAAAATACCTAACTGTAATTTTTTCTCAATTATTGATGTCAATTTACAGCCGAAGGAAATATTATGATTATGAAATGCAGTTTCTGAACTTTTATTTGTGTCATTTTCACAAAAAGCCAGATAATTGTTTTTCCAACCATAATTATTGTATTTAAATACGTTTTTTAATTATGTGTACATTGTAGAAGCCTCTTTAAACGGAGAATAATTAAATAATCTTAACCCTGTAGACGTATATTGACTTCAAAAACAACAGTAGCACTTTCATAAATCATCGGTTTATTTAGAACATACATTATACATTATAATACTTAATTTATAGTTCGATTGTTATTGCATTAGTCCCCAAGAAATGTATCGCAGCTATTAACGCCCATTTCCGGGATACAAGGTAGATGATTCTAAAACTCTTAGAAAACAAATAATACTTTTTGTTTTATGGCAATATAAAAGGAAAACTGTAAGAAAATATCCATCAGTAAGATTTCGTTAAAATGTACCAAGTAAATTTTGTGATAATATCATAGAAATAAAAAATGTTTGTATCAAATTGTAGAGGAAATTGTTTTAAAATATAATTATCACGTCTTTAACTGAATCTATGATACCGAATTATATATTTCCCACATTATCAGTTTTTGCTTAACACAATGAGCGATTGCTTATTTTTAATGGTGTACAGAGGTCAAAGATTTGTCCAATACTAAGACCAAAATTTGTTTTTCTATTTGTTTATTATATCTGAGGGATCTCGTAAGATCTTTCCCGTATCCAGTCAATCGGGCCTAATTTTAATTATACATCATGATATGAAATAAAATATTCATTAAATTATACAATAAATATAATTGAATGAATATTTGATTTGTATTATACAAACAAAATGATAAAAAAGTGATTTATTTCAATGATGTAATTGTTTATATCAAAAACTCAGCAGAAAAACAACCATATCCCTTTACCGACAAAATTTATATGGATATTACAATTAAAATGAATATCACCAATAAACTCAAGTGTTAGTGGTCGTCATAACCATAAAGCCTAGATCACCTGATCCTTAATTAACTGTAGAAATCAGTACTTCCCATAGCGTATAATCACTAGAATAACTAGATTGTAACAGGAAAATGCGTTTTCCTCGTCAAGGTGAATTTCACGAGTGGATAGTAATCAGCTTACCTTATTAGTCCATCATTGCCATAATTAAAGCCTGGCTAAAGATTCGCTGTCGTGTACCCGATTTAGTTATTGCATTTATTACTACAAAACACATACACTTATTATTTAAATAATAATAATAAATATTGGCGGACACTGTCACACAGCGCCATCTAGCCCGGCCTGCCTATCATGGGAACCAGACAAACTAATATAATATCTGTTTACTTTTTTGTAAATACATATTAACCAGACACAGAACCAACATCTATGCTAGTCACACAAATGTTTGTCCTGGGTGGAAATCGAACCCATGACCTACTGTTCAGAAGGCAGGGTTACTACCAACTGAGCTGTGAGGCCAGTCAATTACGTCTGAATTCCTTTTCTAAGGATGCAACGCTATAGTGCGGACAAGCCATGAAATACTTATAACTAGCTCTTGCCCGCGACTTCATCCGCGTGGAATTCGGTTTTATCACGCACCCCTATTTTACCCCTTGGAAAAGTAGCCTAAGTTACTCCTTGTTATATCAGCTATCTACCAGTGAAAGTCGGCAGAGAAAATCGGTCCAGCCGTTTCAGAGATTAGCCGGAACAAACAGAACATACAGACAGACAAAAATAGTTAAAAATGTTGTTTTGGTATATGTAACGTATATACATCCATATGCACTTAGTAAAAAGGGGTTATTTTAATATTACAAACAGACACTCCAATTTTATTTATTTGTATAGATGTATAGATTAAACACATGTTAATACGAACAATTTATAGCAAAACTCTTCTATATCAGTCTCTGAGAATGTGACAATAAGCCTCCATTAGCAGTATGGGTAATTCATGTATAAAAGCAATAATATAGGTACCTAACATTTTTTTTTGTTTATCTAACCAATATTAAAAAGATTTCAAATTTGTTTGGATAAAGAAGTACTGAACCGGATACAAAAATAATGCTACATTGCAATATCGTATCATTTGTTCACGAACAAAACCTAGATAACATTAAATATTTATATAAATAATAAACAAATTAATAATTGTGAAGAATAAAAATGTGAAATTATTATTCATGTTTAGTTGAATATGAGTAAAAATAGAATATAGGCAAAGGCCTTTTCACCTCATTTGCCTGTAACTTCACAACCAACTTTGTGCAGTGAAATTAGCGAAACTTGTTCAAGTATGAAGATCATGATAAATCGTAAGATATTGAAAATAATGAGTAAATATATCGACTACTCTTGCTTTCTATCCCAAGGTTGTCTGGAAGAGATCGCTTCATAGCGATAAGACCGCCTTGTACCTCTAAGTTCTATGTTTTATTAATTATTATGTATAATGTTTTCAGGAGTACAATAAAGTATTATTATTATTATGACAGGCGTCAAGACGTCTAACTTAGCGATAAGTTCGCGTGACCTTATGTTTTGAATATTACTGACCAAGCCATTTCTTTATGAATTCTATGCAAATAAAGTTTTTGACTTTAACTTTGATACAATATGAAGCATAGATGTTCCTTATCAATATATTCTCCTCTTATTGCATTTATATTAATCAGAATTGTTTTATTATAACCTTCCTAAGCTCTTGTAGTAGGTATCTTATCTCTTGTATAATAAACACAAAGGTCGAAGAAATATTATTATTTTGAGGATATAAATAAGGGCGTTAGGATTTGACTTTTTTGTTCTTGTTCAATTCGATTATTATTATATTGAAATTGCAGACGCATGAGACTTACCATTCCCGTCTCAAGGTGATGGACGCAACGCAATCCGACTTAGGTCATCTCATACTTTGGTGGAGATGACTTGAGTCGTATTGTTGTTGTCTATGGACAGCGGTTACCACTTAACATCAGGTGGGCCGTGAGCACGTTCCACCCGAATCACATAAAAAAAATACATTTATAAACTATCCAAGAATAAATTTGTTTTCATATAGAAACGCAAAATGAATAATGACAGACAGACAGACAGATAGACAGACAGACAGACAGACAAAAATTGAAAAAAATGTTTTTTTGGTATATGAACCGTGTAACATCCATGTGCACTTAGTAAAAAGCGGTTATTTTAATATTACAAACAGACACTCCAATTTTATTTATTTGTATAGATTATTCCGCACATAACTTTTAGTTATTTGAAATCTAAATATCCTAAATAATATTGTATATCTGCCATTATGTTTCAGATATTCAGGATGACGCTACACAGCGTGAGTGTAACGAATAAGGAACAGAGGTACAATGTCCCGCTCGACGAAGCGATGATGATGGCCGGTGAGCATTACATTCTATGATTTCACTTCATTTTCATGATTTATGTGTCTAACAATTGGCTGTTAATATGTATTACATGTATGTATTTACAACAAAAATAACATAAATAATTAATAATATAATAAAAATAAATATATATTAATAATTAATAAATTAAAAATAACAAAAAAAAAATATGTATTGTATCAGTTGTCTGGTTCCCATATGTATGTGTGTAAAATATGTTTTTAAACATTAACAGCAAACGTACTCTATTATAGAACAACTCTGATAAAACGTTTACGTCATCATTGCAAAAGGTATTTTTTTCATTTTATTTACACATATAATTATTTTAATAATATTGTGCATGTATGTATGCATGTGGGTTATCGCAAACAAACACAGTTTTCAAAACGATCGTCTGATACACGTAACTAGGCTAAGTAGAAGTACAATACAGAAAAATAAGAGATGTTTATTGACGCATTATAATAAGTACAAAACATATTTCTTATCTCTTGTTCATAAAATTATAAGTACAATAAAAAAATTGATATTTCCAGATAGTATTGATATAAAAAAATTCACTTAAATGGAGGGGCTCGTTTGTAATAAAACATATCAGATCCGCATACTTTCCGTACACCAGATAACTCAGTCCTCCTACTCTATATTTAATATTATTCTTAAACTTTATTTTAATATTGAAAGAATAGACTTGAAAACGTCAATAAGTGATATTATACGCGTAATCACGTAACTGTGAAGTTTAAGGTCAGTTCAGATGTTTGCTCATTGCGCAATTTTTCTTATCGTTGTTTGCATAAACCTTATCTTGTTATGTATGATACACACTCCGACGATGGATGTGTGACGTGCTCGTTGTGTGGCTGGAAGTGTCACACCATGGTCAGAGACGCATATTTGGGTGCCATTAAAAACGATATAATATAAATAAATAAAAATTGGTGGACATTTCACACAGCGCCATCTAGCCCCAAACTATTCTAAGCATAGTTTGGGAAAACCAGACCTCTGATATAAATAATAATAATAATAATCCTTATATACTTTTTTTTTTAATACATACATATAGGTAATACATATTGACGGAACAAATTCAAATATGTGTTCTTTCTAGGTTTCTTTAAGGATATTGTTTGAGCGATATAACAGAATACTGACACGTACCCTTAAACTGAATTTAACGGTCGGCAATTGGTATCCTAATATCCTAAGCGTGTGAAAATAAATAAAATGGGTCACTTTTTTCGGTAACTGGAATCCTAAGAATACGAAAACAAATAAGATGGGTAACCTTTTTCAGTTACTGTAATCCTAAGAATATGAATATAAATAAAATGGGTGGTTTTAAAAAAAAACATTTCGATACGACGTTATTGTTGCAACGAAAACCATGACGCAAACGCATTCCTTTCAAAAATTATGAGTTCTTTAAACATTTCTATTCCATAATCCGTGATTTCGAAAAATTGATGTAATGATATTTATATCATTCAGTTAATTGCTTTTGTAAATTTTGTTAGTTAATCATCGCTTAGAAGCAGTTTCGCAGTAACGTTAATTTAGAACAATTCTCTTATCTGTCATTGCACGAATACGAAAAATTATATATGATTGCCCTGAATCCTTAAACTCTTTTCAATTATATTCTACTGATATTGCGACAGATAGCCTTGTATCAGCATTGTTATGATATTAATCCTATAACCTTACTTAATAATATCTTCACTTCTAACCTCGAATTACTGTTCCATTAATTACTAGCACGGAGGATAACCGCTTTGTCATCAGCTTTCGTCTTTTTTATCCTTTTATAAATACATACTAACTACCGCGGTATTACCCCGGTGAATAAGTAATCCCACGGGAACACTCTATTTTTCCGAAATCAAAGTAGCCTATGTGTTAATCCAGGATAGAAGCTACCTTGATACCAAATTTCATCCAAATCCATTCAGTCGTTTGAGCGTGAAAGAGTAACAAACACCCATACAAACTTTCACGTTTATAATATTAGTAGGATCATTTAGATGCATGCTGATCAGCATTAACTTGATATTGAAAACATGATATCCTCATTACTTCTTTAATGAGTAGCAAACTAATTACATTAAAGAAATAATGAGGACCTAGTAATTACTTGCAGAGCAACTGAATGACCTGCTTAGGTACCATAATAGCATGCATGTCAGTGAAGTCTTTTCATCACGGTTTTTCAAGTCCTCACCTAATGTATCTTACAAATTTTCGCACTGAAAATTTCACGAGCTCCATTGGCTGTAGGCAAACTTTCATAAATCGCATGCCACCAAGATGAGAGAAGCCTCATGTTTTGTTAAGATAAGATAAAAATATGTGCTGATTGCTCTTGGCACTTTAATTTATTATATTTACAAGGATTAAAGTAGATTACTTACCTAGCATGTATGCAAAGAAGATGTAAATTTTTCGCGTAAACAGTTGTTGGAAAAGCCAGCTGATATGGTGATCCCCTGGTTATAATTATTATTATGGGTAACTATATTATGTAACATATGCTGTTAAATTATATCGAAAAATAATAATTCTACTCCATGATATATATGTTTCTATTACGCATACATCCATACTAAGATAAACTTCCGAAAAGCGCATACCGCCGATCAATCTGAAAATTGGTATAATACCGTTTTTTGACCTCATGATCACAAATATCAAAACGAAAATTGGCGCAAATGCCATTTTGAATATGATATAAAGTTGTTTTGGTACATGTATCGTGTATACATCCATATGCACTTAATAAAAAGCGGTTATTTTAATATTACAAACAGACACTCCTATTTTATTTATTTGTATAGATAAGTTGATTGTAATTTTCCAGGGTTCGGAGTGTACAACATCCTGCACATGCTGATGTCGGGGCTGATCCTGATGGGCATGATCATGCAATCCCTGGCCATGGGCTACGTGCTGCCAGCGGCGCAGTGTGACCTCGACCTGACGCTGCAGCAGAGGGGCTGGTTATCAGCCACTCCATTCTTAGGTACATTGGTGTCTGTGATGTTTCATGCAATCCCTGGCCTGCTAAGTTCGCCCAGAGAAGTACGGCCACCACACTTCGTAATCTGCCGCCAAGCAGTGATGCACTCGTGTTGCTGTGTTCCGGTGGAAGGGAGTGGGTGCTGGTGAAATTGCAGCCGCATGAGACGCAACGCAATGCACTCCAGTCATCTCGTACTTTGATGGAGAGGACTTGAGTCGTATTGCTGTTGTCTATGGGCAGCGGTTACCAGTTAACACCAGGTGGGCCGTCAGCTCTTTCCGTAACTGTATCACATAAAAAAAAACAAGTACGAACACTTGATTGACTCTCTAACACAGGTATCTCCATATTTAAAAGAGGGGTCACTAACACCTAAATGTATCTTAGATTAAGTTTACCGAAATAAATAAATATTGGTGGACATGCACACAGCGCCGTCTAGCCCCAAAGTAAGCTAAGCGTAGCTTGTATCATGGGAACCAGACAACTGATATTATAATACTTACATACTTTTCTTTTGTAAATACATACATATAATACATATTAACACCCAGACACAGAACAAACATCAATGTTACAAATGTCACATAAATGTTTTTCCTGGGTGGGAATCGAACCCACGACCTACAGCTCAGAAGGCAGGGTTACTACCAACTGAGCTATGAGGCCAGTCAGTATGTACATGGTGGTCAATAAAGTATTATCTATCTAACCCAGACCCAGTCACAGAACAAACATCTATGTTCGTGAAGGTAATAAAATATAAGGCCCAAGAGTGAGAGCCCACTCCTTGCCTGCGTCTGTATTCCCCGTGAACTATAATCTGGAGGTCTTCTAGAGGAGAGTGAATAGGTATCTTCTAGGCGCGCATGCTACATCGTAGACCGCATCGTCACTTAACATCAGGTGATATTGCGGTCAAATGCAAGCCTATCGTATTTAAAAAAAATATATAAATAAAACAGTTATTATTATTGTTTGTTTCAGCTATAATCCTGACTTCGTTCATGTGGGGGTACCTGGCGGACACGCGCGGCCGCCGCCCCGTCATGATGTACTCCATGCTGCTCTCTGTCGTGTTCTCAGTGCTCGCCAGCTTCGCGCCCGAGATGATATCCTTTGGCACGCTCGTCTTCCTGGCTGCTGTGTTGTGAGTACCTGACACCGAATGACTGGCGTCACAGCTCAGGTGGTAGTAACCCTGCCTTCTGAGCAGGTCCTGCCTTCTGTAGGTTGTGGGTTCGATTCTCACCCAGGATAAACATTTATGTGAAGAGCATTGTTTGTTCAGATCAACATTTGACCGAGTTTTCCAGTCGCTTCTAAGATTGACTAGGCGAAGCCCGAAACAGATTAATTATTAATTTTGATGTTTGAGTGAAAATTTAGGAACTCCTATTTGGTTTGACAAAAAATACTTCAGTCAAGGGTGAAATTGAAATATATTTCGGGGATCGCCTGAAGGCTTAGGCCAAACGTAGGATTAACCAGTCCTCCTGCGAAGAGACTGTGTATCAAACTTTGACTATAACATATATATTTATTACAGTACATCGGGCTCATCAGCGGTCGTGTACACCTACTTAGGGGAGTTCAACAACCTGCGACACAGGGACAAGATGGTCGCGTTCGGGGCATCATTTGTGGGATGGGGGACTGTTGTACTACCGTGTAAGTTAATGGTTTGTTCATCAGTGAAAGGGAGCATGAAGATATCTACATTCATTTCTAGGAACAGTAGAACTCACGCCTAGTTCGTCCGGGGAAGTACTGCCACTATGCGCCATTTCTGCCACCAACAGTAATGCATTCGCGTTACTGTGTTCGGATTTGAAAGGTGTGGTTTCTGGTGAAATTACCGGCACATGAGACATTGCACCTACACTTCTCAGAGTTATGGGCGGATACGATGCGACTTGGGTCTTGTCGTACCTAGTAGGGGAAGACCCGAGTAACATCGTTTGTTATGGGCCGAGTTTACTACTTAACATCAGGTGGACCATTGACTCGTTCCATAACTGTATAACATAAAAAAAATGTAATTCATGAATTATTTGAGAGCGATTTTGCTTGAATATCATATTTAGAAGAAAGTATCAAGAACTAATTTCTTATTATACCATGAAAAATTAATCACATTCTGAGTACAGATTCATATTATTAAAATATTCACATGCCCTGACACTGGCAAGATATGAAGATCCTTTCATTCACCTTTCATCTATGTTATTAACCGTGTCGTATGTTAATAAATTATCATATATCTTTATAAATAGTAACATTGATAAATTTCAGGCATATCGTGGTTGATTCTTCCCCTGGAATTCGCAACCCCCATTCCGTTCCTGAACATCGAATACCGTCCGTGGAGGCTGCTCGTCGTGGCTTTCTCTTTGCCGTACGCCATCGCGACTATCCTGCTGTGTTTCGCTCCCGAAAGCCCCAAGTTCTTAAGCGTGACCGGTAACTACGAAGCTGCTTTGGAAGTCGTGAAGAAAATATACTCCGTGAATACCAAGATGCCTCGTGATAGTTTCGATGTAAGTTATTACAAGCTTTCATATAACTTGCAATGTATGTAACTATGTTTGTTCGGGTGGAATCTTGTAACTCAATTTTAAAGCAGATATCTTCAACCAATTGAGCTGAAATTTTGTAAACAAGTTTAATTTGGATGACAATGCATGGTTAGCTGTGTGACGTCATTCTAAATCCAACATGGCGGAATACCCAAGATGGCGGACTACTTATTTTCAATGCACTCCAATATGGGTATCAAATGATAGGGCTTGGGCATACGAATGCGAATTAAACTCCGTTACTCCAATCCATTAAAATCTTGTTATTAAAAAGGGTTTTTTAATATTAATTTATTTTTGTTTTTATTTTTTGTTCACAGTGAAATTTATACTACACTAATTAATTATAAATATACATTTTAATAAATCATCATAAAAAAAAGACAAAAGCGTGTTTCGTTAGGAAATAGTACTTAACTTACTAAACCCCAGCCGCACTTAGGAGCTGACACACACCAATTTTTACATTTGTCAAACTGAAGGTTTTTCCTCGACTCTTCTAGAAAATAACTCTTTCAACCGTTTAAAAAAATGGGTATTACTTAAAAAACTGTTGTAAGAGTTACTTTGAACGCAACAATATGCATAACGACACCATATAACACAATTTCTATTATTTTATACATTTCAGGTGCAAACCCTGTTAGCAGAGAGTGTGACGACCAAATCGACAAACACAGGATTCAAAGCAGTGCTGATATCTATGAAGGAGCAGACGATACCTTTGTTTAAGATGCCTCACCTGCCTTGGATCAGCCTCGCTTGCTTCGTACAGTTCGGCATCTTCGCTGCGTAAGTTTTTTTATATATGCGATAGGCTAACATCACCTATTCACTCTTCACTTGAAGACCTCCAGATTATAGGTTTCAGGAAATACAGACGCAGGCAAGGAGTTCCACACTTAGGCTGGTACTCATTTTGACAAGTCTTACAACTCAGTTGGTAGTAACACTGCCTTCTGCGCTGTAGGTCGAGGGTTCGATTCCCATCAGGACAAACATTTGTGTGACGAATATAGATGTTTGTTCTGTGTCTGGGTGTTAATACATGTACGTATACATGTATGTATTGTATGTATTTACAACAAAAAAAAAAAAATATCTATCAGTATTCTATCAGTGGTCTGGTTCCCATAGTACAAGCTATGCTTAGTTTGGGGCTAGATGGCGCTGTGTGAATTTTCCACCAATATTATTATTATTATTATATTGTTTACAGGACCAACGGCTTTTACGTGTGGTTCCCGACAATCCTCAACTCGTTGGCGAACCACGACGGGGCAGAAACCAAGATCTGTGATGTTCTGGACTCCATTCGAGTACCTGTTGGAAACGGCACTGAAGTAAGCACTACTTAGATCATCATTTCCTTGCCCTTATCCCATATTAGGTGGGGTTTTCATAACATGCATTTTCCTTCCATTTCTCTCTGTCAGACGTCATCTCAGCACTCCTCCTTTCTTACACATATCGTCTTTCACGCAATCCATCCATCTTTTCTTTGGCCTACCTTTATTCTTACATCTTAAGCACTACTAAGATACCAGTCAATAATGTTAACACAGCTTCAAAAATAAAACGTATAATTTTTTTTTGTCATAAAATTACGGAACGAGCCGATGGCGAAGTGGTAACCTCGGCCCATAACAACCGATGCGACTTTGGTCCTCCCATTCCAGGTACGGCAAGACCCAAGTAACATCGTATGCGCTCGTAACTCTGAGACGTGTAGGTGGAATGTCTCATGTGCCTGTAATTTCACCGGCAACCACACCTTTCAAACCGGAACACAGTAACGCGAGTGCGTTACTGCTTGGCGACAGATATGGGTATGGTGGCAGTAGTTCCCTGGACGAACTTGGCGAGAGTTCTACTGCTGTTGAAAACTTAAATCTGTATAGGTAAGGTAGGTTAATCAGCTCTTCATTTCCAGGTGATATGTGACGACACAATGAACACAGCCACATTCGAGCGCTCCATCTATATCGGGCTCGTCTTCTCATCCATGTACTTGCTCGTCGGATTTCTCGTCGACATCATCGGGAAGAAGATCATCCTGATCACCGTGTTGGGAGTGACAGGGCTGTGTGGTATCGGCGCCCACCTCGCGTACAACCAACAGCTAGCTGTGGTGCTGTTTGCGATCTTCCAAATGTCTGGAGCGTGTATTGGACTCATGAATGCTGTGTCTGTTGAGCTGTTCCCCACGCAGTACAGGTAAATACCGTACTAATACTACTATTCGAGACATTGGTTCTCAGTGCACGAAATGAGCCTCTTTGAGGCGCACTTAAAATCCTTTCACCACACCGGTTCGAGAACCAATGTCTCGAATAGAAGAAGATTGGTTCTATCGAACCAGTTTGGTGAAATGATTTTAAGTGCGCTTCAAAGAGGCTCCTTTCGTGCACTTGACACGAAATTCGGATTTTTGGTTCTACATGCCGGTTTCCTCCCGATGTTTTCCTTCACCGTTTTGAGAACGTTGTATATATATTGTGATTATGGCACAAAGAAAGAAGAAATTAACTAGTTTAAAAGTATATTTATTAATCTGAGATAAGTAATTTATTATATGATTCGACAAGTGGAGAATTGACCTGCTACTATTAACTACTGGGATTTATACGTCAATTCTTCACTCTCATTTACATGCCATATGGGTTTTGTAAGAAGAAGACACTAGATTCATTAGAAGGCATTAATTTATTTTGATGATTTGGAACATTTTAAGGAACTTTTTATTTGCACTATGTTAATCCTGGACGCAGCGTAATCGTTCTAGTGTTGACGTAAATATATACACCTGATATACATACAAATGTTGTTTTGTTCGTAGAGGGATGGCTGTGTGCCTCACGATGATGCTGGGTCGAGTTGGCTCCATGGTGGGCTCCAACTTGGTTGGACTGTTCTTGGAAGTTAACTGCGGAGTTGCATTCTACCTCTTCGGAGGTATTATTGTCGGTAAGTTATTTATAAAGTAATATCTAGCCTTCCCCATGGAGGGTCGGACAGGGTTTGAACAGGCGTTGACGCCTGTAAGCCTAAGTTTGAACTTAGCGATAAGTACGCGTGACCTTATGTTTTGAATATTATTGACGTTTCCAAGCCATTTCTTTATGAATTCTATGGAAATAAAGTTTTTGACTTTGTCTTTGACTTTGCCTGCAGCCTTATTTGACTTTTCAATAGCTAGTAATCGAATCGATTGATTAAGTCAATTATCTCATTTACTCCTGCGACTAATCAAACCAATCAACTGAAACGATCCAAAGAATCAAATAAATCGACACTCTTGACCCGTTACTGAGTTTTTTAAGTACCAAGAAAGAGAAAGAGATTCTTGGACGTAAAATTAGTTTGATTAAGTTACCCAGAATCACCACCTAAGAACAACAAGAAAACCGAACAACTCTGAGAATTAACTAAGTTTGAACAAATAACAAACAGTATTATTTTTTCAGTGAATGCTTTGTTCTGCATCACTCTTCCCAACAAGAAGAAGCTGCCGGAACCCTCAAAGCAGCCTACCGTGGAACCAATTCAGAACGAAACCCACGAGCCAGTATGAATCGGTCGGAAGACTTAGAACCGGAACTAGTCATAATCGAAGTATAAGCTGACGAGCACATAGGTAGTTTAATAAGGGAAATCATTTTGTGACATGATATTTTGTCACATATCAGTGTATTCGCGAGTGTTACAGCATGTGGTCTAGTGGTACTGACTCCGAGTTTCAATCCGGAGGTCAACGGTTCAAATCCCGACATGCACTTATGAGTTTTTCGATTTAAAGATATATGTGCGCAATACCATAGTTTTCAAACGGTGAAGGAAAACATCGTGAGGAAACCGACATGTCCTAGAACAAAAAATTCGAAGACATGCGTCAAGTGCACGAAAGGAGCTTCTTTGAGGCGCATTTGAGATCCTTTTACCACACTGGTTCAAGAGAGTCAGTGATTCTAATAGAATAGAATAGTGTAATCGCGGGTATGTTTCTTGTGTGACATGGCATTACACAGTAGGTATGCATGAAAAGATAGATTAGAAGAAGAAGGTGATAACATCTTGGAATTTGTGGTTTATGAAATTTATTTTCTCTTAAGATTTCGAAAATCACTCATAGAGAAAATACAGGTATTGAAATTGTGCCGAATAGCGTAGGAAAAATAAAAAAAAATTTAACTCAAAAGTGCGGTATTTCTAGGTGCCTACCCGCACATGAAAAAAATATGAAAAAACAGACAACCGATCTGAATTTGAGATCAGAAATTTGAGCTCTCAGTGCAATGGTTAAAAAGTTTTGATCGTCCATTCGTTTTCATCCACTGTCAGAATTAATTTGTGGAAATGTAATATTATGGAATATATTTAAATAGCAGTTATTCGTCCAAGATCATTTTCTTTTCATGCAGACTGCGCATTCCTGGCTCACACAATCCACAAACTCGCGATCACATTAAAATATTTCTCTTTTAAAGTCAAAAAGGTAGCTAGCCGGTACATTCTCTACTTGATGATGGTAGCTAGCCAGCAAGTACTGCTATCCTCGCTATCCCAGAAGTCGCGGTGGATGCGTGCGACCTGGAGATCAGAAGAGAAGGGAACTTGAACTATGAACTTAGACCGTGCTATCACTGTGTATCACAGTTGCAAGTTCAATTATAAGTTAATTAGTGAATTGTAATTAAGGCATCTATTTATATTTTCTTATAAAAATAAAGTCTTTAGTATATTATTATTTTTATTAATATCTAATTATCTCCCCAGTGAGACTGATTTACCTTATGATAATTAACTACTTCATTCATCATTTCTTGTACAAAATATTGTACGAAGTGCACAGCAGAAAACATAAACTTAAGTTCACAATATTTGAAACACGCTAAGAGCGTACCGCTGCTTACAGGCAGAACAACTTGTGCCAAGTTTTTCCGGCGAAGTACTGCCTTAACCTTAGATTATCACTTAACCTCAGGTGGGCCATCCTGTAAGTTTATCCTATAAAAAATAGATAGATAGACAGATAGCATCGATTCGTTCCGTAACTGTATCACATAACACGATCAATTTATTACCATAGTAACATACTATCAGATACTGTCTACATACTATCAGATGAGTATCTGATAGTATCTAATAGTATGTTACTGTTCAAAAGCTGATCTGATACAATGAGTATAATATCAGATCAGATTTTAAACCTACTGTATAAATATATGTCAGTAGGCGACGGTAACCAATTAACATCTAGTGGGCCGTCTGCTTGTTTGTCTGCTTTTTACAATCCCTTTTTTTTATTAAAATACTACCAGCTCTCAATAACCCAATCGCACAAGGTTCAAAGAAACAATAACGTTAACTTGGAAAACCTTACTTTAACGAGTTACCATACTTAGAGCAGCTAAGATACTGTACCTACCTAGTCAAGGAATCTCGGATGCCGAACGAAGAACCAACTTATTTCACTGCGCAGGACATATGCGCAGTTCAGTAAAATCCACTCGCAATAACAATACGTATTTGAGATTGATACATATGTATAACAACATTTCAGCCGCCCTGCAACTGCAAAAGATGGCTTTCCACTTCCGGGAACCCCCGGTGGAGGGCAGAAAATTTCAGTTCTTGTGGGCGGCGGTACCAGGAACACATGTCAGGAGTAGAGGTGTCGCAAGACTTGCTACTCGCGCTGAAGTCGTGTTACGCATGCGCGCCGCGTATTGATTTTCTTACCAGCCCCAACAAAATGATGTTAGTACATTAAGCGCGGCGGAGAAACGAAAGGAATGTATTTACTCCTCGCTCTTCATGTTCGCCTGGTAATCCAGATGTCAGGAAAACGACACGAGAAAAGATTTTCACACTAATGTGCAAGATGAAAACGATAAATTATGGATAGAAAACATGTTATAGATAAACTTTTTCATTGTTTGAATATAAGACTAAGACCTAAGTTTGCCGTTGGAAAATATATCTGCTAATACGGGTCTATTAATAACTGTAAAGAATTTTTTTAGGCGTTCATTAGCTCTGCGTGTTTAACGTTACCGTGAAATTAATATTTACCTAATAATTAAATGAAAAAATGTGTAAATGAACCACCCAAAATACTAGATACCACACATTAAGATTGTGTCAGGCTATCAGAATTTACGAGTGGGGTAGTTTGCCACACAAACACATTTCCGTCAATACTACCCACTAGGACTTAGCTTTTCCGTTAACAAACTATGTGTTACCCTGTCAATTCACGTGACATCTCCTATGATCCGCCATTTTTACCATATTCACCAGGAGTGCAGAAAACTAGAGGAGTTCACGTATCGTTAGAAAGAAACAGGTGATTATTTGACTTCCTCGACGTCAAACTGCGCGCGCAACCCCGTACCGGATCGATAGCCATCTTCACTTTGCTAGCGCCGCATGAACGGCAAAGCTCGTAAAAAACCCCAATATGAAAAACATCGAACCTGTAATACATTTAATAATCTTACTGTGCATTCTAAGGATTATCGAAATGCATTATTCATTTTCTTTTCGTAAGATCTATGTGAAAATGATCTTCTAGCCATCTCGACCATTAGTTTTTGTTTTTTTATTCATTTAAATTTGTTTATACAGACGATAAAATCCATTGATATTAGTAACATAAAATAAAATCAACTAACAACTATTGTTAATACTTAATAACTAAAAGGGAGTACGTCCTCTGAATGAGCTTCCAAACCAGATGCGAATCAAATTGAGAAGCAATATGTGTTTATATTATATTGTTATTTATATTATGGTATACAAAAATATATCCGAAAACATGACGTCTCTCGATCTGTCACGATAAGTACTCAGTGTTGTGACGTCATATTTCAGTTTTCCACGTGGAAAACGGCTTGAAACCTTTTCAGACGAATTTTCCTGACATCTGAAATACCAGGAGAGCATGAAGTTCGCAAAGGAAATAAATTCCTTTGCAAGAAGCTACGAGTGAAAATAGTGGATGTGACACAATTTTCCTTTCGAAAAGTACGAAATGCCGTATCTACTTATCTACAAATATCGTTCTTATAAAAACAGCCACTTGTTGCGCGCTGAGAAACAGTTGGCGAGGAAGCGATACGTAAACAAAGAAAGTGTTTGTATTCCCTAAGTGTTTGTTGGCTTTAACTTCTTTTTCCGAGTGGTAAGGGTATATATTGGATATATGGGCTTTATATCGTAGAAAAAAGTGCATGGAACCTGTAAGAATGAAAATAAAGAAAACTAGTTATTGTACACGATTAAAATACAGTGGTGAGAGTGAGTTATAGTATCTAGTGATAAGGGATGATCTTCCTTACTTTTATAAGATAATTATGTCAAACAATATACATATATATATATATATATATTCTAAGGCATCACATAAAAAAATGTAAGAAAGAAAAAAGACGTGTCTTTGAGGTGCACTTAAAATCCTTTCACCACACTCAAAATTCTGCTCCAAAATGTCACTGTAGTTTAAGAGGTCATTTGAAATGAAAGAATCATACGGTTAAAGCCCAATAACTCTTTTATGTGATAAAGTAACACAACGTTAAACCACGACGTCCTTTCAAATGCTTCATCAGGTCAGCATTTATCCTAACCATGCGCCATTGCACCAACTCGGGCAGGACACTTGGCTAGGAGGGAAGACTTCCGATGGAGCAAGGCAGTCACTGAATGGTGGTCAAGGGATATGCGTCGGCCCCGACTACCAGCCCGATGGTCAGACGATATAGTGAAGGCAGCAGGAAATCAGTGGATGACACTTGCTCAAGACCGGCAACAGTAGCGTGCCAGAGAAGAGGCCTGTACTCAGCAGTGGGTGTTACGGGCTGAATAAATAGATAGATAGATAGATAGATAGATTGCACCAACTGAAGGCGAAACGAATCAACGCAACGAGGTTAGAGTGATTATTATATCCAATTTAGGTTACTGGATTTCAGAACAATGCTCAGACGAAGCTTGCAATCACAGTATGAAAAAGGATTCAATACTTTTTTATCCCATTGTTCGTGGACAGCTGAGCTAATTATCGTAAAATGTCATCATAATTTCACTTCGATTACTTTGCCTACATTGTTGCAGATAATCTGCTGCTACGTGACTGATTATTGTTAGTTAGCCAACGAACGGTACAAAAATTTGAAAGGTAGTAAAATCAAGCGTTATAATAAAGCGTTATGACAAATGTTAGAAAGGAAAGCGCCAAATTATTTTCAGAAAAGTTGTTTTTTAAAGTCAAAGTTAATTTCAGCGGCAGTGAAGCGATGGAGACCATAAGTACATCAAAATATATAAAATCAACATAATTATTTAAGATCAAAACTAATAATAATTATTATAATATAAAATATTAGGATCTCGTGTCTGAAATAATGACATATTTTTATTATTATTGTTATTAAACTTCGGCTTATCACTGAATGTCGTGTAAATTTAAATATGGTTTAGATGTGGCTCTTTGCACTGTACTCAAGTCTAAAATGTACGAAAATAATCGTATGAAACAAACAACATTAAAAATAATATTACTCAAAAATAATAATTTTACCGAGATATTTGAGAAAGAAAGATAATTCATTTATTTGTCCACACACAACACTGAACACAAATACAATTAATTTAAATAGAAACGAAAAGAACACTAATTCCGCATCTCGTGCAGCCAAACATTTTTAGTTTTAGCGACAAGCTAACATTTGATCGCAATCTCACCTGATGTTAAGTGACGATGCGGTCTATGATGCAGCTTGCATGCTTGCCTAGAAGATACCTATTCACTCTCCTCTTGATGACCTCCAGATTATAGTTCTCGGGAAATACAGACGTAGGCAAGGAGTTCCACTTTTGGGCTGACCCGTGTCCGCATTTTGAAAGTGGAAGCAAAACCCATCGTACCGATGTGAGGTAGCTCGACCAAGAACGTTATAATGTTATAACAATGTTTAATACCTTATATAATACCCTACTACCTTGAGAGCGTGGTGGTCTAGTGTTACTGACCCCGACCTTCAATCCGGAGGTCGCCAGTTCAAATACCGACGTGCACCTATGAGTTTTTCGATTGAAATATATAGGTGCGCAATAGCACGTTCTCAAAACGGTGAAGGAAAAAATCGTGAGGAAACCGCCATGTCCTAGAACTAAAAATCCGAAGACGTATCAAGTGCACGAAAGGAGCCTCTTTGAGGTGCATTTAAAACCCTTTCACCTCACCGGTTCGAGAACCAGTGACTCGAATAGAAGACCTTAATATAGGTAGCGGCACGTAACTCTAGCGCTGACCGTTATTACGCAGAAGTCAAAAATTAGGAATCACAGGGGGCTACAGCGACGAAGGGTGCGCGTGCGTGGCGCCGGCCGGCGGCGCCCGCGCCGGTTGGCTAGCTAGTCTTATTCCGTTCCACGGACCAATCACCGCTCCGCGAACTATTGACTGTACAGTCGCGTTCTAAAGTGTATTTTATTGTTTTTTGTTAAATTAAGAGTTCGTTTCTTATTCTTGGTTTTTATGTTAGTGTATTTTAAGTAGATAGTGAATATGCCTAGAAGAAATACTGTTTTTTCTGCGTGTTTATGTCTAAATAAAAATTGTCACATTCGATTATTATTATTTTCTACCCCCTATAAACTTAATCACTCTGTCACATGATCGACTTTGTATGGAAGTCGTTTTTTTTTTTCATTTACTGATTTAAATAAAAAAAGAGGTTAATCTTGAATTGTAAAACAACCTGTTACAAGCTATGCAAAACTTTAACATTAACTATTTATTAACGTTTGCGCGCGCGACAGTACCTAATATCTTCCACATTTCGGTCAGTGATAGACTTATATGTAAATATGTTCTTTAAACATGTTATTTAAATATGTTCTTAAAGTTATTTGGTTATATTAATTAAAGTTATAATTGTATTATATTCGAGACTGTACCCATGCGCAGCTATCCCCTCCACATTTCACTCAGCGCTAAACTTACGTGCCGCTATGTATACTTAGCATATTCTTTTTAATTTCTAGTTCCGGTTGAGAGCCGTCTGCTCCGGTTGAGAGCCGTCTGCTCCGGTTGAGAGCCGTCTGCCCGGTTGAGAGCCGTCTGCTCCGGTTGAGAGCCGTCTGCTCTCACCAAAAGCCCGTGTAAACGCTGTCAAGGCCATCTGCGGCCAACAGCATAATGTCCAGTCATAAAAAAAAAAAAAAAAAACTAGTTCTATTCATTACTTAGTACATTATAATAAACTAGCTGTCCCGGCGAACGTCGTACCGCCATATTTTTTTGCCGTCAATGCTGTCTACAGTTTAAGATTTTAATTTTAAATATTTGCTGTTTTTTTTTATGTGAAACATCTATAGCCTCACGTAAAACCGATTTCTGGCTTGGCGACGCGTCGCCACGGCATGAGCGCTGATTGGTCCGTTCAAGGTTACGACAAATCATAAACATTATTAGTGATGGGGTACTTAGTTTCTTACAAAATAATGTCGATGTTTCACATCTGCCAGGCGTCCCGTGACGGCTCACATTTTTTTAATATATATTTTTCATACAAACTTTCTCCTACCAATAAAGAACACATAAAAGAAAGATTTCTCCAATTTGGTGCAGTCTCGTTTGGAAGTTATAACATTTCGGTGATTCATTTTTTATTCATATAGACAATGTGCACAAAACTACCGAGGTATTTGTTCTACGGGCGTGTGTAGTTACAATGTCGTAACTAGATGTCGCCACTGGCAAAGTTAGCACGCGCTATCGTTGCGTTTTGTCCGCACATGAGGTCTGTCCGCCGAGCACTCTACGGTCGTGGCTAACATAGTTACCGCTTATTACATCAGGATTTTTTGAAGGGTCAGACCGTGCATCAAATCACGGATCGAGATCTTTATTGTTCGATTTAAACAAACAGATAAAGTGTCCGTTTGTTATTATTAAATAACTGCGTTTTACTAAATCTATATCCATTGAATACACGTACCACACGTACACACATACCATAACTTTTTTTTTTTAATTTTTGTCTTTCTGTTTTGTTCCGGCTAATCTCTGAAATGGCTGGACCGATGTTGACGGGACTCACTGGCAGGTAGCTGATGTAACAAGGAGTAACTTAGGCTACTTTTCCGAGGGGTAAAATAGGGGTGCGTGAAAAAACCGAATTCCACGCGGACGAAGTCGCCGGCAACAGCTAGTCTTTATTAGAAACCGCCAAGTCGAGAGATTTTGATCGCATACCACAAGATCCAAGATTATGAAATATTCAGAAAGACGCATTTGTGAATGAAATTAAAAGTCACTAGAAACGTTCTTTTGACAGGCCTCACAGCTCAGTTGGTAGTAACGCTACCTTCTACGCTGTAAGGTCGTGGGTTCGATTATAAAATAGATGTTTTGTTCTGTGTCTGGGTGTTAAAATTATATGAAAGTATAATGGTACCTATTTACTAAAAAAAAAAAAAAAAAAACAGCTGTCTGGTTCCTATAGTACAAGCTATTCTTACTTTGGGGCTAGATGCCGATGTGTGAAATGTCCATCAATATTTATATATTTATTCATACCTTACCTTGAAATAAAGAGAATTTAAAACAAAATAAATCACATTATCTGCTAACATAATCGAACTGTTTTTTATGAGTATTTTACCTCCTTCAGTTTTATCTTTAAAGTGGGGAACACGATAAAAATGCGTAATGAATTTCTAGTAGTAGAAGTAGTACTTCCCCATAACTTGTATTTCTTCATGGGTTGCCTAGTAGTCCACAGGAATATTCTAAAACATATTTATTGAAGTTAATAAAATATAAAGCTTTTCTTTATTCTACTCTACGTGCAGAGTCAAAACACTAATTATAAATATTTTGGGTGGTTATGCTCAATATTTTTTTTCCAATAGTTACCAAATCCTACGTCGATATAAACCCGATAAATTCTATAAACAGTGAGATATTTCGTAAGACGAAAATCACGCATGTATCACTGTATCACACAATGCCAACACACAGCACACCATATATAATAGAAAGAAAGAAAGTAAAATATTTTATTTGCGGTATTAAGCTTACACAGAACAAAATAAAATGACGTAAATAATAGGTACAAAAAACACAAGTACGTAACTAAATATTATTCAACAAAATATATATTATATTGTAGTTTAAATATAGTTGCAGCGTTTCACAAACTTGCATTACATAACACTTGTTGTGGTTGCAGTATGTTGGTTCAAAAGCATTTTGGCGCGGTCTTAACAAAAGTGTCTACGACCTTGGGAAGTGAATATGCGATGACAAAGGAATTGGACGCGAGTGATTAGCTTAAATTTGCTTTTATATTTATTACCGGCAACGTATGAAAAGCCAGCAGTCTAAAGAATTTATTTATTTGCACAAAACACATTACAATTCTAAAAACAATACATAACTAAACAATTGAATTGAATGCAATTTAATGTGTGGGACGTTCAAGCAACAAATTATTCGGACACAGCGCCATCTTGCCTCAAAGTAAGGTAAACATAGCTTCATTCATGGGAATCAGATAACTGATATCATAATATGTACTTTTTTGTGAATACATATATACATATTAACATCCAAACACAAAACAAACGTCTATGTTCGTCACAGTTTTTTTTTTATGTAATACTGTACGGAACGAGCCGACGGCCCACCTGGTGTTAAGTGGTAACCTCTGCCCAAAACAACCGATGCCACTTGGCTCCTCCCCTCTAAGGTACGACAAGACCCAAGTTGCATCGTATGCGCCCGTAACTCTGAGACGTGTAGGTGGAATGTCTCGTGTGACTGTAATTTCACCGGCAACCACACCTTTCAAACCGGAACACTTTGCTTTTTCATAAGGTTCTCATAAGTAACTTTTAGTTACATTTGAATAAGTATATAATTTGTACACTCTCCACTTGTATTTAAATAAAACCAAACTGAAGCATATAATATGATTTTATTTCATAATACATCGCAAGTATATTCGGAACACAAAATACGAAGTACACAATATCTAAAATATTTTGAATTGCCGAAGCGAATTCGGAAGTAAATGAAAATACATCGCAGAGGGCAGGGTTAATATCAACTGAGCTGTAGCCACTCACTGTCAGTTGAGTGACCGTGTAGCTGGGCCTTACAGTGCATTCAGAAGTAGGTACAACTACAATTAGTTGCGTTGTCTTGATATAATTTGTATGCTTATTCTCTAAACACAAATTACTAGTAAGTCATCCTATAGAGACACGTTGGTCTTACCTCGATTACCATCTTATTTTAGTATTGAAATTAATATTGTCCTCATACATTAACGATAAAAAAGTGTTCACGGGTACAAAACATCACAAAAAACATATTTGAATATTTAGATCTATTAAATTATTTAAAACCATACAAGTTATACACACACAGAAGAAATGTCTAAAGTCGTCAGTTTTGAAGATGCAATGGTTCTTACTGGTAAGTTGTTTACGAAACAAGAATTAATGAACAATATTTTTTCAATGGTAAATTAATGAAAGTACTCGTTATTGTGAATTTAAAAAGAAAACATATATCTACTTTTTCTAAAGATTTATGTATTTATTATTATGTGCGCATAATACGATCTTTCACGAGAAAAAACTTTTTGGTGCACTTTGGGATTTGAGCCAGATTGCCTCCGGATTGAAACTGGACTGGGCCACTATGCTTATAAAAGTGGACTACGTCATATTATATTTAAGCAAACAAAACTGCCAATGTCAAGTGTTCCTCGGTACTTGATGGTGATAACATTAAACTTTCTTTGAAACTCTTTCACAGAGCAGAGCCATCTGATTATAGGGTTTAGAAACATCATTTAGAGCAGTAGAACTCACGCCAAGTTCGTCCGGGGTAGTACCACCACCATGCCCATTTCTGCCGCCAAGCAGTAACGCATTCGCGTTACTGTGTTCCGGTTCGAAAGGTGTGGTGTGACGAAACGAACGAAACGAACGAAGTGAATGCAGTGGATGCAATGAAAGCAATGAAATTTTATTCTCGACAACAAACATTATTAAATATAAAAACGCAATAACATAAAATTGTGGGCATATCGCCCAACATACAAAAAAATATCGCTTCTAATTGATTGCAGGCTTCGGCAAATACAACATGGCGATGATGGCCACCTGCTGCCTGCTGATACTTGCGATGTACCTGGACATCTTCAGCATGACGGTGTCGATGCCGGCCATCGCGTGCGACATGGCTCTGTCCACTTCGGAACAGGGGCTGCTATCTGCTGTGCCTCTAATTGGTAAATAGCGGACCCACACGCTGCTTCTCTGCGATTAATTTGGTTCATTTCATTCATGACTGGCCTCGCAGATCGGTAGTAACCCTGCCTTCTGCGCTGTAGATTGTGGGTCCGATTCCCACCCAGGACAAACATTTGTATGACGAGCATTGATGTTTGTTCTGTGTCTGGATGTTAATATGTATTATAAATCTATGTTTACAAAAAAAGGATTAAAGTATTTAGTATATCAGTTGTCTGGTTCTCATGTTACAAGCTATGCTTAGATTATTTTGCGGCTAGATGGCGCTGTGTGAAATTTCCACCAATATATTATTGTTAAATTGTTAAAAGACTACGGAAACGATAATATTCAGTGCGTTTATCCGCAGGAGTAATGATTTCGTCGTACGCCTGGGGACTGTGCGCTGATACGGTGGGTCGGCGAGCGACGATGCTCGTAGCAATGCCTGCCAGCAGCGTGTTCAACGTCGCAGCCAGCATAGCATCTACATACACTTCATTAGCTATTCTCAAGTTTATATCAGCTGCGTTGTAAGTACAGATATCAAAAGTACCACGCAGTGTAACAAGAGGGCAATATTTTAGGTTAGAACATTTATTCATCGAATGTTGTATTGTGTAATTGTCTTCTTATCTTTCTTTTTTGTTTTTGTTAATGTTGTATGTAAACTGTGTGTGTTAAATAAAATTTATTCTATTCTATTCTATTCTATTCTAAAAGCGTGTAGCTGTTTTGAAGTGCTATACTGTTCTTGTTTGTATTTCAAAGCAGCTACAACGCTATATGCTTTTTCATTAACTGTTCTCAAGTTTCTATCAGCTGCGTTTTAAGTAGCTGTTTTGAAGTGCCAGTACAAACAAGATGGCACGCGGGCTATCTGCTGCAATATGAACTGGAGCTCGTCCAGAAAACTATTGCTAACATGTACAATCCAGTACGGTTTTTGTTAAATTCCTCAAAATATACACTTTGAGAATCTAAAGCTACTTAACATCTAAAAGAGCTTACCACAAATACATAAGTATACTACACATACTAATTATACTTTGAAATATTATATTAATATAGTTGAAAGTGAAAATTGGACCAATTTACCCCGTTTTACTACGACTACATTTATTATGCGTGTAAAATCCCGAATAATATAAGATCATTTTGTGGCAATATTTCAGTTATTATTTCATATAACATTACTAACTTTTTGGTATTTATTATTATTAATTGTTGAAATTTGTTTCAAGTTCGTCAGCGGCGAACGCCGCTGGGTTTGTGTTGCTGGGAGAGAGCGTGCCGCGGAGATACCGAAGCCGATTCATGTTTCTGATGTCTGCAACTACTATGGTCGGGCAGTTGTGTCTTTCCCGTAAGTTTATTTTAGTCTACACTTTGTAAGCTGTATAATATAAGGGTGCCTGTTTCTTCGACTGGCTTCATAGCTCAGTTGGTAGTAACTGCCTTCTGCGCTATAGGTCGTGTGTTCTATTCCCAACAGATCAAACATTTGTGTGACGAACACAGGTGTTTGTCCTGTGTCTGGGTGTTATTCCGTATATGTATTTACAGAAAAAAGTATATTAGTATTCTATCAGTTGTCTGGTTCCCATGATACAAGCTATGCTTAGCTTAATTTGCGGCTAGACGGCACTGTGTGAATTGTCCACCAATATTAATATTATTTTCCTTTTTTGTTCTAGTTGTTGCCCTACCAATATTCCCCCTGAAATTCCTGCGTGTACTGCCGCTGCTAAACCTGGAGTATAGACCGTGGCGGCTTCTAATGTTGGTGCCCTGCATACCTGGGATCCTCGGATGTCTCTTCCTCGTATTCCTGAAGGAAAGTCCAAAGTTTTTGCTTTGCAAGAGAAGAGATGAAGACACCTTGGATGTCTTGAAGCGGATTTACTATTCCAACAACGGAAGCAAGGAAGCTTATCCAGTGAGTATATTTGACAAGATTTCATCTTGAAGTGTCTGAATTTTGGAGTGCCAGCATACCATCGACAGGCCTCACAGCTCAGTTGGTAGTAACTCTGCCTTCTGCGCTGTAGGTCATGGATTCGATTCCCACCCAGGATAAAGATTTGTGTGACGAGCATAGATGTTTGTTCCGTGTCTGGGTGTTAATATGTATGTATTAACAAACAAAAAGTATTTAAGTGTATCAGTTTTCTAGTTCCCATCATACGAGCTATGCTTAGATTACTTTGGGGCTACATGGCGCTGTGTGAAATCTCCACCAATATTATTATATCATCGTTTCTAATTCCTATGCTAGTTTTTGATATTTATGTAAAAACAACCCTTTTACTCTCGTTACTCGAAAGGCATGATTGATTACATACCTACATACAGATTCAGTAGCTATAGCAAAGATATCTTTGCTAAAGTAATCTTTGCTTTCTCATGTAAAGGTGACTAAGAACATACATGAATATGTAATCCAATTATGTAGTAACCTTTCAGGTAGAAGCCGTCTTCCTGGACGACATGATAATGAACACCAGCACAGATAAGACACCGTTCTTACGCAGAATGTGGAACCAGACGGCGCCTCTCTTGAAACCGCCACTTTTGAAGAATTCTATTACGCTCTACTATCTGCTACTCTGCGCATACATGACGTGAGTAATACTCTGTATATACCTACTTGTGACTAGGGAAGTCTGAAAGTAGCGTCAGTGACGGAGAAGTTGAGGAGCAGTAGGTTAGCGTGGTGTGGACTGTGGACATGTTATGCGGAGGGATTAAAACCACACCACGAAGAGAATGTTAAATGTGCATGTGGATGGATGTAAGAGTAAAGGTATGCCAAAGAAGAGATGGATGGATTGCGTGAAAGACGATATGTGTAAGAAAGAAGTGAGTGCTGAGATGACGTCCGACAAGAGAAATGGAATAGAATAAGAATAAGAAATATTTATTGTGAAACTGTGTATAAAATGATCTTATTTTAATATAAAGGAACAAAATGTTGTCCTTTCGGACAATAATATCAGTTAGGTACAAATTGAGAAAATAGAACAATTTTAAATATGTACCAAACGACACAACATTATTATAACAAAAAAATATTTCAGATGTAAGAAGTAAATAATAATAATTTTAAATATTATTTTTAACATACATAATTAAACTTAAACTTAACTGTCATCATAATATTCCTTCAAATTATGGTGCACTAATCAATCATTTTTTTAATTTCTGTTTTAAAATATTTCCATTTAGTTGATTTAATTCTACGGGAAAGTGGAAGGAAAATACATGTGTGCCGCTCACCTAACCCACCTAATATGGGATAAGGGCAAGAAAATGATGATTACAGGCACATGACACTTTCTATCTTCGTCCCAGTAGATCGAGGGGATAATATACACCACTTAACATCAGGCGGTTCGTTGACTAACGCCGCACCGTTAGTTTATGACGCAACAAATAACATTATAGTTAGTAATAGCAATTGAATAACTGGCCTCATAGCTCAGTTGGTAGTAACCCTGTCTACAGCGTTGTAGGTCGTGGTTTCGATTCCCACCCAGGACAAACATTTGTGTGACGAACATACGTGTTTGTGCTGTCTGCTCTAGGTGTTGATATTATGTATTATATGTACCTATGTATCTACAAAAAAGTTTTTAACTATATCATTAGTCTGGTTCCTATGATACAAGCTGTGCTTAGCTTACTTTGGGGCTAGATGGCGCTGTGTAAAATGTCCACTAATATTTATTTAATTAGGAAACAAAATTACAAAAGTTGCGACGTTCGGTTGAACGAATTTCTATCTCCAGATCCACTGGCTACACAATGTGGGTGCCAACATTGACTAACGCTTACTTCGTCGGAGACGACACGGCGGGAAAGAGTTTCTGTGAGGTGGTCGCCCTGTCTGCATCCAATAACTCGGTAATTATAATAAAACAGGTTTATCCAGGTGGCGAACGTTTTTATTAGGAAGAAATAGGTTACAAATGAGCAGAATAAATTAACATGCAGTGCTTTCGTGGCCGTAATTCGATGATAGACTATATGAGCCATTTTGTACAGAGACAAAACTAACTTCATTATCGAATGACATTTCCGATACATTGACAACTGTCATACACACTAGTGACAGTTCTACACTTGACATTGACTTATTACTATTGCGTTTACTTTCTAACAAATTATCCACGGGTAATACCAATAATGAGTCATCATTTTCTTGCCCTTATCCCATATTAGGCGGGGTCGGCACAACATGTATTTTCCTTCCATTTCTCTCTGTCGGACGTCATCTCAGCACACTCCTTTCTTACACATATCGTCTTTCACGCAATCCATCCATCATTTCTTTGGCCTACCTTTACTCTTACATTCATCCACATGCATATTTAAGAATCTCTTTGTGGCGTGAATTTCATCCGTCCGCATAACGTGTTCATACCACGCTAACCTACTCAACTTCTTCGTCACTGGCGCTACTTTCAAACTTCCCCTTACATACTCGTTCTTCATTTTCTCAATTCTGGTGACCCCCACATATCGATCTCAACATTCGCATTTCCGCTGCGTGCAATCTTATTTCATCAATGCCTTTGATGGCCGAACATTCTGATCCATACATTACGAAAGGTCTGACAATCGACTTATATATTTTCCCTTTAATGCCAATAATGACTATCGCCAACAAAAGCCATTGATTTGAAGAGGATCGCGTCATTCACGAGTGGGGCGCATTGATTACGAAAACATATTTGTTGAGGATTCGTCAAGCATTGGTAGGTAAATACCCATTTGTAAACCCAAAGGGTATTTAAGCTTTTTGAATGGACGTGTCGCTGTTAATGCAATACATTGTGGTGCTATGTGCTACGGAAAACTTTCGCTGATGATCAGAATTTTTCAGAATGGTGACCGATTCGTGATCACAATACTAAATAAATATCGGTGGACATTTCACACTTTCACACATCGCTATCTAGCCCCATAGCTAAGCATAGCTTGTATCATGGGAACCAAATAACTGATATAATACTTAATTATTTTTTTATCAATAAATACATATAATACGTTATTATGTATTACTCAGACACAGAACAAATATCAAAGCTCGTCACACAGATGTTTGTCCTGGGTGGGAATCGAACCCACGACCTACAGCGCAGAAGGCAGGGTTACTACCAACTGAGCTGAGGCCTGTCTGAGCCTTTGGACTTATAACCTTTCCTGCATTAGTCAGGTGAGAGGCAACTACAGTGTTGATGATGGCCACGTAGAGAAATATATGGGGTAATAGAGACTACACCTATTGTTTTTTTTATGACTGGACAATTAGCTTTTGGCCGCAGATTGCCTTGACAGCGTTTACACGGGCTTTTGGTGAGAGCAGACGGCTCTCAACCGGTGACTACACCAATTCTGCCGTCCTTTAACTAAAAGGCCGTTAAGCCAAAATTGTTGTTTTTCATATATGTTCAGAGAACTCTTTTTAATCCCTTTTAAATCCGTCACTTAACGGCCTACAATTTTTTTTATATAACTAATTATAATTTACAATCGTTTCTTAGAAAGATTTTGAACTGTATCGCTTCCTATTAAAAAGTCAAAATTGACCTTTTGAGGGTTAACGGCTTTCTAGTTTAAAGGACGGCGGAATTATTGTACAATTTTCCTTTTACATTTCTCCCAGACAACGACAGACTGCGACAACGCCATTCAGCCAATGGCGCTCTACGCCACCATGATCTACTCGGGAGGCGCGAGCTTATTCTCTATCCTGCTCGGTTGCGTGGTGGGACCCATCGGCAAGAAGAAGACGACAGTACTGGTGTTCGTTGTGTCGGTGTTCGCTGGCTTCCTTTTACTCTTCATCAAAATTCCCATGCTGAGCATAGCGACGTTTTTCGTATTTCTCTACGTGGCCATCATACTCGGGAATATTAACACTTATTTGGTTGACCTAAACCCCACGCATTTAAGGTAAATACACAATTATGTTATAAAATGTATTAAATGGCCAATAAATTAAAAAGTTAGTTAGTTTTAAAAGAAGTTAGTCACAAAAGTGACTGCACTAGAGGACTAGATATTGTGAAAAAATCGTGCTACCTTGATTTCATTCAAGTATTAATTATAGTATATTTACACACACACACACACACACACAGAGTGGTCATATAATTACAAACGCAGATTCACTTGGTTAATAGCTTTTTATGTTATTATTGCAAATAATACTTATATAATTTTTTTTTGTAAATACATACATATAATACATATTAACACCCAGACACAGAACAAACATCTATATTCACACAAATGTTTGTCCTGGTGGGAATCGAGCCCGCGACCTACAGCGCAGAAGGCGTAATACCAACTGAGCTGTGAGAGTTGTCACTGTGCTAGCTTCCTTCACATTTTGAATAATTTCAGAGGGATGGCAACGTGTTTGTCAGTGGTGGTGGCTCGAGGTGTCGGCTTCATCAGCGTGCAGCTGATAGCCAGCCTCATCGGCGAACACTGCACGCCAGTGGTCAGCGCTTACGTCGCGCTGGTTCTATGTAAGTTCTCCTAATTCTCACAAGCCTCACACTTCAGTTCGTAGTAACTCTGCCTTCTGCGCTGTAGGTCGTGGGTTCGATTCCCACCCAGGACAAACATTTGTGTGACGAATATAGATGTTTTTTCTGTGTCTGGGTGTTAATATGTATATATTATATGTATGTATTCTATCAGTTGTCTGATTCCATAGTACGAGCTATGCTTAGTTTTTGGGGCTAGATGGCGCTGTGTAAATTGTCCACCAATATTATTTATTTATTATTGTGTGCTACGCTCTAGCACAGCCGACCGCTATGTTCGAGATAGATCGTATCATCAACCACTTTTTGTATAGAGAAAACCTTACGTAACTACCCTCAAGAGTCGTGTGTAGTTGCGTCCAAGTTACTGCGATACCTGAAATGTTTTTTTCTCTTTGCAGCTGGACTGCTGGTAGCTCTGTTTTTACCAGCCGACTGAAAATGTGAAGACTGCTGATTATATTAATCCATTAAATGAAATTAATAGTAATTCAACGTGGTAGTAATATGTAAGACGTATAAATAGTAATTTGGGGTCTTATTTTTCACTTAAATACAAATTGACAAAATGGCATAGTTCAAAATTAGTTTAATAGGTATACAATAAATCAATGAATATAAATTACATAGCGAATAGACACATTACAACAGTAAAATAAATAAATAAAATACTGTTTAATTATCTTCGATGAAGTTTTATTTGAACGATTAAATTATTCTATCCTGAGGGAATATCTTTCAGGAGATTTATTAATTTTAAACAGAGAAACCAAACAGAGACGGAAGAATTTCAGCATCTCAATATGGATGTACATACAAAGTGTAATTTTATCAGTTCCACTCAATCAAGTCGTGAATGTTTATTTTATTTTAAATTTATTTATCAATTTTACAATTTATACATCATCTGAAAACAAGAAACTGAACAGTAAGTACTGCATTAAGTGCTATTCGACAAAACACAACTTATGTATGTACAAAATATAGGAGCTAGGTACTCGTGAATCCAAATTATATACTCGCTCGTAAAAATATAAAACAACATTTTTAGTTTTCATCAACAAGTAAATTTCTCCAGGACACCAGGTTTTCCACCATTTAATCAGGGTACTAGTTTTACTATCATAAAAATGACAGTTTAATACCCTGAATTGGCCAATGTTGGTTTCATTCCCTACTACATTCACAAGCTATCTAAGAGCAGTAGAACTCTCGCCAAGTTCATCCGGGGAAGTACTGCCACCATGCCCATTTCAGCCGCCAAGCAGTAACGCATTTACGTTAGTTTGAAAGGTGTGGATGCCGGTTAAATTACAGGCACATGAGACATTTCACCTACACCTCTCAGAGTTACGGCCGCATACGATGTGACTTTGGTCTTGTCGTACCTAGTAGGGGAGGACCCAAGTCGCATCTGTTGTTATGGGCCGAGGATACCACTTAAAACCAGGTGGGCCATCGGCTCGTTCGATAACTGTATGAATTAAAAAAGAAGCGTGACGTTAGCTTTGTCTGCTTTCAACTGGGTTCACTACAGTGTCCTTTATCAGTCTCACTTCTTCCAGAACATTGTGAAGGTTTTGAGACACGGTCGCGAGGCTCCCAGCCATGTTCTGGAGGAGGGTGTTGGTGCGAGTTGATTGCTCGACCAACTGTTGCAGCAGCTCTTGCTGTTTCATTTCCAGCTGAACTGCCCAGTCGGGGGGATTGACTGAAAAGAGAATCTTATTTTAATGAAATATTTTCTTAGCTTCGGTGGATTGGTTGAGGTTTTACATTACTGTTGTAACAATGTATACAATTAATTAGTATTTTAAAATTGTAACAATGTATTAGAAAAATAAGGGATTCCTCCTTTAGGGGTTTCTTGTCTGTTCTCTCCATGGAAGGTCAGATAAGGTTTGAATAGGCGTCAAACTTAGCGATAAGTATGCGTGACCTTTTGTTTTTAATATTCTTATGACCTTTCCAAGCAATTTTTTTGTGAATTTAATGGAATTATGTTTTTTTTTATTTGACTTCAGTACCATATACTTACATGGACTAGTGCTGTCTTCTCTAGAACTTCGGTCATGATTTTTCTCAATTTCAGGAGTTAATTGTGTAACTGCAATAACAAAAAGTATTTTTAGATAATCAAATAAATACATAAAGATGTGGTAGAATAGTAAAACGAGTATACGTTAAGTCAAAGAAAATGTATGGAAGAAAACTTAAGACCATTTAACTGGGACTTTTTTAATACATATGATTATTTCGTTTCAACGGTATATCACAAAGTAAAAGTGATGAATTCCTGAATATACATCAGCCACAAATAATAATATTGGTGCAAATTTCACACAGCGCCATCTAGCCCCAAACTAAGCTAAGCATAGCTTGTATCCTGGGAATGAGACACCTGATACTTAGATTCTTTCTTTTTTTAAATACACAATAAAACATTTTACCACCCAGTCACAGAACAAACATCTACACTAGTTACACAAACGTTTGTCATGGGTGGGAATAGTTACCACAACCTGCAGCACAGAAGGCAGAGTTACTACCAACTGAGCTGTGAGGCCACAAACGTTACTTGCATAGATATAAAACAGTAATTAACTTACAATGTGTATGTTCCATTTTAGGAAGGACTAGTAATGTGGGCGCCAGTGGATCTGGCTGTGGCGAATCAACTGGCTGTTGAGATACCGGCTGGGTTTGCTGTTGTTTTGGTGTGAGCCGACTAAGTCGTGGAATCATATTTGGTGATGGTGTTTCCTGTCATTTGAAAACAGTTATTACATTATTGTTTGAGACTAGTTTTACACAATCTACTATCACAATATTGAAATCACAATCTACTACTAGACGTTAATATGATACATGATTGGAATGTTCTATAGGTATGTAAATTATACATACCTCCCTTACAATATTCTGGAACATTTTTCCATCCACACTATGCTCTCCAAGTACTCCAAGAATCCGTTCATCCAAATCTGTGAGTTTGATGATTTTTTTAGGATCTTTCTGCCACATAGCGAACTTCTTCCGGGCACCATATTTCAACTCAGTCCAGTACTAGTTCATAAACAGATTAGGTACATTACTATCCCTTTAATGACACTCTGTGTTGAGGGGAAGGGTGCACTGATGTTACTCCTATACTCAGGTATAACTGCTTGTATGGGCTGAAGATATCACTCACTTATCATTAGGTACTGGCGTACCTAACTTAATTAACAGATGGCTCTGTTTGTATGATCACAGAAAAAAGACATCAAATAGGTAAGGTTTATTAATTTAATTTAAAAAGACACCTCTTTGAGTATGTCATCTGTTTTGGACCTAATATTGTATTCCTTAGACATACATAGTTATTTATTACATTAATTTAGATACTCACTTGTCTCCACATTTTGGCCGCCTTCCTGACGGGTCCTATAGAATTTAGTTTCAAAGCTATCGCCTCCCACTTTCGCCAGATCTCTTTTTTTGCCACAGGGTTGTTTGCAGTCCTGCCATTGCTAAATGCCATCACATCTTTATTCCTCTCGACAAAATGTATCAGTATATCTAACTGCCTCGCCCCGGCGCTGCGAGGTGCTGGCATCGTCGTTGGCGTCTCATTCAACCTCAGTCTATGGACGAGAATAGGTGAGGTTTATTAATTTTTTTTCAGGAAATTTGCCAGATTAAGTTTTATAATAACCCAAACTCGTAACGCACAATTTGTTCACCGACAGCTTTCCCAGCACAAATATGACTAGTAGTAGTCTTAATCCTTAGTATAATTACAAACTATAGATAGACGAGAGCGGACAATAGCCTCTACCTGCCGACAATAACAAATGCACTCAGTGTCAGTGTTGTTTTGTATTTTGTAGGTATAGGTACGTAATGCTTGGTGACAGTGACAGCTTTCAGAATTGCGTTTTGTTTCTTCTGCTGTTCCACACTACAATTACACTCTCTCGCACAAAAAAAAACGAAGTGCGAACATTCGTATACTTTGCTCGCGGATACTTGTACAAAACATTAATTATATAATACATTGACTAATTACATCTTCCATTTTTCTTTAACCCTTCAGCTCGTGTTTGCTAAACTATCCAAATTGTGCGTTCACACCATAGACCATATTGTATGGAGCTAGTTTTCGTGAATTGGGCAAATAATGCACAACATTTACCATTGATCCTTACACGTTTACTATGTAATTTACTTTACTATGTATGTAATATACACATTACTCCATTCTCATATATGTACTGTTCGGTTACCTTATATTTTTTTCCGGATTCATATATTGAGTCGATGCTAATTAAGCCAGAATAAATTGGTTAGGCCATGTAATTTCTTTAATTTATTTAATATATACATATATATTGACTCAATATAACCTTTTTTATGGTAATCTAATTTTTCATCAAGATGTTTTTATAGTTTTACCCCAAATAACGCGGGTGAAACCGCAGAGCACAGCTAGTTCTAGCATAAAATGTGCGTAAGAATTTCTGCCAGAAACGTGCTCAATATGAAAAATGGCAATACAAACATAGACAATGTGCTGTCGATGACCTTGTGCTGTCATTGTCAGTAGGTAATGTCATTCGCGTTTTTGTGAAACGGCCAGCGAAATGTCTGATAATACCGGCGTAGATTCAAAACCAAGTGTAGTGGTTTTAGGAGGTAATAAAACCCATTGCCACTGCTAATTAATTATAAGAAACCTAAGCTTACATGTGTAATGATTGTGAAAGTACGAAACCCATGTGTCGGGTTTTTCTCGTGTTAACGGCCTCTCGGTGTCTTAGTCATCGCCGTTCGTTTCGATTGTTTGATTGTGCTGTGTTTTATCCCAGGGTGCGGTTTCATCGGCCGGAACTTAGTGGATTATTTGATAACGAATGATCTAGTGAGCAAGCTGCGAGTCGTTGATAAGACGCCTCCACAGCTGGCTTTCCTGAACCCTGCTCACACTAAGGTATTTGAGGACCCCCGCGTAGAGTACAAGAGCGCCAATCTCATTAACGCAGGTGAGAAACCCATCTACATTATTATCTAATTTGATTTATCTGTGTATCTATATGACTGGGTTTAAGCTTCACAAAGAAATCCCTCAAATGCACTGCTGGTCAGGGTTTTTCTTTGTCGGATTTGTACCAGCCACAGCTTTAGTATAGTAGAGCTAGTGAAAACCATTTTAACCTTTCAACTCCGGCAGGTCACCTTAATGTTGTTTGATTTGAGCAGCAGCATAATAATTTGATGCCATTAAGCATTGATAACTTAGCACTTGAGCATATAAGTTATAGAATTATTTGTTTTTGATATGGGAAAGAAACTGCTACCTATTTATATTATTTTTTCAACTGTTGGTCAGCCTTATGAACTACAATGGGCAATAATTGTAATCTCATTATTACTACTATATAAGGTTGTATATTGACAATTAAAATTAGACATATTATATTTTAAAAGTAATGACTAATTCAGCTCAACATTTGAGTACCACTTTGTTTATAAAGTTCATATAATATTTGAATGAATATTGTTATTACAATCTGTTGCATTCACAGCTTATCAACCTCCCATTTTCTTCACGCCAGATAAGCAATTTAACACATTTAGTGATAAAAAAAAATATTTTTGCTACTCGTTCCATCCCATCTGTGATTCATCACCAATATCATTCTATAACAGTTATAACTATGGTTCGCCCCCCAAACTACTTTTATCGCTATAATTACTATTACTGAAATACAATTGTCACTGTTATAATTTTAATTCTGCATTTATCATCAATTTAAATTACACCAAATTAAAAAAATGTTTCTGTAATATAGATATTTTGTTGGCTTTGGATGTAATATATTTATTTATTGCTTAATTGTACAATAAACTTATAAATATGATCTCAGCTTTAATGGTCAGTACAAGTAATGTTAGGACTTTAAACATACATTATCCTTATTGTTTGATTTGTCACTAAACAGAGTAAAATAATTCAAGTTAATATCTAAGTATATTAAAATCAGAATATTAGAATATATATTTTGATATATGAATATGCTTTCAGAACCATCCTTCATAAGTTAAACTTTATGATCACAAAAAAACATTAAATTGTATGATAACTTTTTATGCATATGGTGATAACACAGAATTCATTAGATAGTATTTAATATACAGTACACTTTAGATTTCCAGAACATTTGAACCAGTTCTTGAGCAAGAAAATTCTAATATGAAATATTTTTGCATTCATAATAGTTTGTTGCAACAAGTCATTGCATAGGTGATGCAAAATGCTTATGCATTGCCTTTTAATGGTAGCTATTGTATGAGTAATTATATGCATAATCAGTGCATAAAAATTATTGTCTTCTATTCAAAACTTTCCAATTTGAAAAGGTCATCCAACTCTGGACTGGCCTCACAGCTCAGTTGCTAGTAACTATGCCTTATATGCTGTAGGTCACGGGTTTAATTCCCACCCTGGATGAACTTTGCGTGACAAACATATTTCTTCTGTCTGTGGTGTTAATATATTATATCTATGTATTTACAAAAGGTATTTAAATATTTTAACAGTTATTCTAGTTCCTATAGTACAAGCTGTGCTTAATTTGGGCTAGATGGGGCTGTGTGTAAATATCATTCAATATTTATTTTTATATCAAAGATATGTATTTTTTAAATAATATCGTTGTTTTGATTTTTGTTTTATTTGTTTTGTTTTGTTTTTTTTTTTTTGATACTACTTGGTTTTTTTTATTTGATATTTTTTTCCGAATGACCAGACAAGACCCATTTCAAGGTTATCCATTCATTACCGGACACCCTGTATATTGAATTCTAATACTCTTAATATTCAACCATATTTATTCAAGTTACTTAAAAACAATTGTGAAATTTTAAAAAGATTTATTTTAGGCAAATATAAATCTCTCGACCCTGCACCTGTTTTAAATTCAGCGTAATAAATTTCAACTCATTATGAATTGTATGATGTGAACTGTTATTATGAATTTGAATGAAACATTATCATGAAACAATAGTATGTGCGAAATAGAAATGTAACAATAACACAGTGGAGTCCTTATAGGCTGAATTAAATGTACCTACATTACTAAATACATATTAACAATATTGAATTAACATACTATACTACTAGCTGTGCCCGTGTTGAATTCACTTGTGACTAAAAAAGTAGCTGTGTGATTTAGTCATTTATCAGTTTCCGAAATTAACAGGATCAAACCGTTTTTTTTATATGTACCTACAGTATATATTTTCATATGCATTTATAAAAAAACTGTTATTTTGACATAGGTAGGCAGTGAGCTAGATCCGTCACAAATATCACATAAAAAACTTATACAAACATTCACTTCAGTTTTATTATATTCGTATAGCTATGTATATAATAAACTAGGGCGATAGGTACTGTAATGCATTATATCATTATCAGTCACCCATTCTGAATATTAATGAAGTTTCCTCAAAGCTTTGCTTGTTTGTATGTTTATTGTGTGTTATCATTTATACCCGGTCAAAACTCATGTAATCATTAAACATTATTTACTCTGCTCGTAAAAGGCCTTAATTTAACATGATATGTCTGTGTGCAGTTGATTTGCTTACAAAAATGTTAGGTTTAGTTTCGCTTTTAAAGAGGACCAAAGATGGACTGATACTGAAGTTCTATTATTACTAACCGATTTGAGAAAATGATGGAGGTTCTCAATTTAGTTTTTTTTATATTTGTTACCTCAAGTCTCCGTCGTTTATAAACCGATTTAGAAAATAGTTTTTGTTTGAAAGGATATATTTTCAGAATGGTCCTATAGAAAATTCATAGAAATCGGTTCAGTAAATTTTTAAATCAAAATAACTGGATAAAAATATTGTCTTTCAAGTGCGAGATAACGAGGAATTAATGTCATTCATTGTGTCGATGAAGCCGGTTCCTCCGTTTTGTTCCACAAAGCAATTATTCTACTCTGTGTTATAGCAAATAGTGTTGTTTCTCAAAGCAGATGAAACATGTAGTTTTATTTTTATTTTATTTGATACAATTACGGAACGAGTAGACGGCCCACCTGGTGTTAAGTGGTAACCTCGGCCCATAACAACCGATGCGACTTGGGTCCTCCCCTACTAGGTACGACAAGACCCAAGTCGCATCGTATGCGCCCGTAACTCTGAGACGTGTAGGTGGAATGTCTCAATTGTTTGTAATTTCACCAACCACACCTTACAAACCGGAACACAGTAACGCGGACGCGTTCCAGCGTGGCGGCAGAAAAAGGCATCGTGGCAGTCTTCCTTGGACGAACTTGGCGAGAGTTCTACTGCTCGTAAAATATTATAAGCTACGTTTATATAATGTATGTAGTTACAATTAGTTCGAAGCTAAATGGCGCTGTGTAAAAGAAAACTAGAAGTGGAATAATTTCTTTCCAGCATCATGCGCGTCAGCCCTGGAGGCCGGCGAGGGAGAGCCGTGGGGTCTCGTGGCGAACTGCGCGGGGGAGACTCGCGTGGGGCAGAGCGAGGCTGTGTACGCGGAGGGTATCCTCACCCTCAGCACGAACGTGGCCAAGCAGTGCGCGAAGCGGGGGTTCCGCCTCCTCGAGATATCCAGCGGACAGATGTACAGCACTGACAAGGTAAGTCACCGATGCACCCGTCGCCAACGTTACTGTGTTCCGGTTTGATTGTTTCCGTTACAGTACAACTGGGCGTAGTTAAGCAGCCATGTGGCATTTTTTTCCAAAGTTATAAACGCGGCCATACTAATTTCGACATGACGGATTTTTTTGCAAAGACAGCCATGTAGATATCAGTATTTTTCACGGAGCCAATACAATAATATGAATCAATACATAACCGAAGTGCAACTATCGACAGAAAAATGCTTATAACTCCGTATGTACTTTTCTCCACATGGCTGTTTTCTGCATAACACGGTCTACTGTCATGAATGGCTTCCTTTCAATTCTGTATAAACACAGCTGCCACTAAAACAATGGAATGTCAAAGTCTTGTGAGCAAAAATCACCACCAATTAGAAGCTTGCCATGGAAAAGGAGCAGTAGGATAGGATAGGATAGGATAGATTACTCTTACACTTACGGACGCAAGCAACGTGGGCCCCATACAGAGGTAACAGAAACAGTTCGTCAGGGGGATCGGAGCCCAATCGAGGGACACCCTCGGGAGTAGACAGTAGCACCAACTAAAAGAGTCCATATTTCCAGCCGCATCAAGAAGACGGCCCAGTAGACCCGTGGACGACCGAGGCCCGGATGAAGAGCAAGGTGGAGCAGGAGTTGAGAAGTCTGGAGCCGGAGCTCAAGTACACCGTCATCAGGCCCGCCATCGTGTACGGCGTCGGGGACCGGCGGAGTCTCAGTGAGTTTTTTTTTGTAATAGACAATTTGCCTTTGGCTGCAGATGGATTTTTTAATTTTTTTAAGTATATTTTTTTTTTGTTTGCGGTGGCAACCATTTTACCGCAATCTCACCTGATGTTAAGTGACGATGTGGTCTACGATGAAGCATGCTATGCCTAGAAGGAACCTATTCACTCTCCTCTTGAAGACTTCCAGATTATAGGTTTCAGAAATACGGACGCAGGCAAGGTTTCACTCTTGGGCTGTCCGCATTATGAAAGTGTAAGCAAAACGCTTCTTACGAAAGTGAGGTAATTAACATGCTGACTACCTTCTGTTTCCAGCTCCACGTCTCCTGTACGGTGGCATATACAAGCATCTCGGTGAAACCATGAAGCTGCTGTGGACCGCTGACCTCAAGATGAACACGGTGCACGTGCGCGACGTGTGCCGCGCCATCTGGCACCTGGGCACCTCCCCGCAGCCCACCGGGCAGATATACAACCTGGTCGACCAGGCCAACACCACCCAGGGCACCTTGGCCGAGTTGGTTGCACAGATATTCAACATCAATTTCGATTACTATGGAACTACGTTGTCTACTATCGCTAAGGTATATATTTTTTATTTATTCATTATTAATTATTAATTTGACATTTAGTACCTAATTTGTTTTTATTTTTGAATTATATTAAATTGATGTTGCTCTCATTTTAGCATCTGGACGCTTTGGGGGTATACTGTTAGCCCTTATGTGTGTGAAATAAATAAATAAATGAAGACATTTCTTCGGTGGAAATAGTGCTATAATACCCATTTCTGCCTTCAAGCAGTGCATTCGCGTTACTGTGTTCGCGAAGGCTGCGGGTTCGACCCCCCTCATTGGCTACTCCTTTTTGCGTTCGGCAGTTCACTCAGTGAATGTAAAGTAGTGATTGACATTTCAGTTTCCATTTGAATTCCAAGTTTATAATTAGTTTCTCGGCACTTTTTCTTATATTTTACTACATTAGTATGTGTTTCTCAAGAATTTTCATAAATTCAATCATGCCTAATTATAATGCTTTAATTGTTACGTGTCGTTAGTGTCATAATAGTGTACTCGTGATATTTTTTACCTTTTTTTGTATGTTACTGTTGTGTCCGACCCATTTATTTATGAATTGTATGGAGTAGTAAGTTTGACAAAAGCTTTAAACATTCCCAGCAAGACATTGCGGGCGTGGCGGAGGAGGCGAACGACAAGCACCTGACCGCGTGGGCGGACATCTGCCGCACGTACGCGCTCGCGCACACGCCGCTCGAACCCAGCGCCGGCGCCGAGCTGCTGCTCAACAAACAGCTCTGCCTGGACGGCGGCAAGGCGGGCCTGGCGGGCGTCGCGCTCCGCGTGCCGCGCCCCACCATCGACAACCTTAAGGAGGTCACTCACTTGTATACCAATAGGTGGCACTACAAGCAAGTGTAGTTACAGGCCCATGAGACATTTCCACGTTCACGTCTCAAGCTCATTGGGCCCATGTTATGATGCTACTTGGATCTTGTTTTTAAGTAGGTAGGGGACTCAAGTAGTATTGCTGGGCAGAGGTGGCGTTGCACATTCCTCATCCATGTCGCCAGCTTGTCCCAGCCATCGGAGTCTTGCTGATTTTGTCTCTCCTAATATATTAGGCCACTAGGTCTTCGATCTCATGGATCTTGCATCTTCCCTTGAGTATATATGGAGTATAAGTTTCAATGTATTGCAGCGTTTCTATGTGCATTTTTTATTTGATAAAATTAGAGAACGAGCCGACGGCCCACCTGGTGTTAAGTGGTAACCTCTGCCCATAACAACCGATGCGAAGTCCTCCCCTACTAGGTAGGTACGACAAGACCCAAGTCGCATCTAAAGCGCCTGTAACTCTGAGACGTGTAGGATGTCTCATGTGTTTGTAATTTCACCGGCAACTACACCTTTCAAACCGGAACACAGCACGGAACAGGCGGCAGAAATGGGCATGGTGGCAGTGTTACCCCGGACGAACTTCTTTTTTGTTGTGCTGCAGTAGTGTTATTTATCTCTCTACGGCAAAGGTTCAAACTAACTTTACCTATTTCATTTCAGGTGCTGGAGGACTACGCTTCAATGGATCTCTTCCCGAAAGAGCTCCTCCTGTGATCTTCTCGCATCACAACACTGATAATTAACATAAATTAGACGGTTATAAGTCAGCCCTTCTTGTGTCATCAAATGTGTTCCTATCCCCATACGCGTAAGAATTGTAATCGATTGTAGTTTCAATGTGACTGTTCCGCTTTTTAACTTTTTTTCTTACATAAACATTTGGACGCATTTCATGAAACAACGCTGTGATATTTCAAGTAAGATACGATTTTGATATAAAAATAAACATAAAAATGGCGAAAATATATTTTCTATATTAGGTATATTATGAAGACAATAAACTTTTTCTAAAAACATATTTGATGGGGGGCTCGGTAAGCTTTTAAATAATACTCGAATAGATCACAACGCTATAAAAATGTTGTAACTTTTCATCACAATAATATTAAATAGGCGAGCCGACCTACTTAATTTTATTTTTAGGTAATCTAAGACTGTTCGAGACCAAAAAGCATTAACATTGTGCTTTATACTAAAAATGTCGTAACATTGTATCTGAAAGGGTTCCGTGCGCATATTCCATCCATCGAAGTGTATGACATAGATAACGAATAACGGATATAACGGATTAATTTTAGCCGTACTTATTTTATGTACTTAGTGTTTCCTTTATGGTGCAAGTGATAATTCATTTTAAATAATTCGAAATGAACGCCAATAATATTTTGTGTATTTTTTTTTATATAATATATTAGTTTTAACTTACTTTTTATTGTGCATAATTAACACCGTACGAAACAATTACAATCTTAAACTAAAATAATCTAACATAAATATAAAATAAATGCACAATCTTCTTAAGTCTTATCGGTTAATGCGATTTCTTCAATACAACCATAGTTAATATGAACAAAACTATTACAAATATAACTGAGAAACGATGATTTTTGCAAATGTAATAAAACTATCGTAGAGCTATTGAGAGAACTGCTATATTTGATTGTTATATAATTATTGATTGATTATATATTTATTGTATACCATTGTAAAACAACAACAAACCAGAAATTATATATATTTATGGCGTTCATTATGAATTGGAGTCAGTGCTACAAATCCAGTCAGTTGTCAACTGTTATGGTGTCTAGTTTGCAATTAATAATTGTCGTCCGAAACTAAGTTTCGTGTGTGTATATGATGGATATTATTAGCCGTAAGATAGTTTCGTGTAGGTGGGTACTGACTTTACTCAACACAATATTTATATATACAATATTATCTTTATCTTAGATATGCTTTAACGCCTCGTCCTTTACCGTTTTACACAAATATAAAAACTGGTAGTTAATTTATTATTGAGAAAAATATATATTATTATAAATGATGCTTTGAAAGTAAACAGCGGTTTTGGTGATGGCGGCCGCTGTGCGATTCTTTAAAGGAGCTAAATAAAATTTTTCTTCTTTATATAAAAAGCTTCGGATGTAATGAAATAATCATGAAACCATATATCATACGACCGTTATAGGGATTACACGAGTAAAAAATACGTCCGATGTATTTCGTTATAAAGTTACGGAACCAGCAGATGGCCCACTTGATGTTAAGCGGTAACCTCTTTGCAGCAATTGGGTCCCCCCAAGGACTAGTACGACAAGAACCAAATCGCATCGTATTTCTTATCTGCCTATATTGACTGGCCTCGAAGCTCAGTTGGTAGTAACTCTGCCTTCTGCGCTGTAGGTCGTGGCTTCGACTCCCACCCGGAACAAACATTTTTGTTGACGAACATGATGTTTGTTCTGTGTCTGGGTGTTAATATGTATTATATTTATGTATTTACAAAACAAACTATTTAAGTATCAGTTGTCTGGTTCCCATGATACAAGCTATGCTTAGCTTACTTTGGGGCTAGATGGCGCTGTGTGAAATGTCCACCAATATTCTCTAATCTCAAAGTGGATCATATACCTATTATCCCACTAGTGGGCAGTCTCGCTAAGGTCAGTGCCCACAAAATGCTCAATATAGGATGGTTACCGTCGTCGCTTGCGATTCCATATAGTTGTGTAAGTTGATGTAACATTTACTTCCGAATTCGCTTCGGCAATTCCAAATATTTTAGATATTGTGTACTTCGTATTTTGTGTTCCGAATATACTTGCGATGTATTATGAAATAAAATCATATTATATGCTTCAGTTTGGTTTTATTTAAATACAAGTGGAGAGTGTACAAATTATATACTTATTCAAATGTAACTAACTGTTACTTATGAGAACCTTATGAAAAAGCCAAGTGTTCCGGTTTGAAAGGTGTGGTTGCCGGTGAAATTACAGTCACACGAGACATTCCACCTACACTTCTCAGAATTACGGGCGCATACGATGCAACTTGGGTCTTGTCGTACCTTAGAGGGGAGGACCCAAGTGGCATCGGTTGTTTTGGGCAGAGGTTACCAATTAACACAAAGTAGGCCGTCGGCTCGTTCCGTGTCTCATATAAAAAAATACCAAGTCTAATATATATAGAACTAGCTGCACTTCGGAATGTAAACTTGGGGTCCGTACCACTGAGCCACCACGCTCTCTCAACCAGGAATACGTATCAAACTGAAACTGAGGTTTTTTTTTATTTCCACCCACTGTTATTCATAACTAGATGTGGTTCCGTACTTAGGAAACGTCTCGGGAGACTTACATCGTAACTCCGAATCGCTTTGAAGTGTTACATCGTAACTCCAAATCGCTTTGAAGTGTTAGCCCTTAGTATGCATTTTGAAATCATTGTAATCATTCCTAGCTATTAATTTTACACCAAACATGAAAACTAATTGTTATTTATAATATATTTAATAACCACAGTCAATAGTGGCTCGGGTTCAAATTCCTTATAAAGTTTAACTTACATTGCACAGTACCTACACGCATAAATACAATTTGAAACAATCAATATTATAACAGCAAGTATTATTAACAATTAATTATTATATTAAATTAATTAATTATTGACAATTAAAAAAATACAACAATTTAACTCTAGGGTTAAAATATAACCGAACAAAACACGACTTTAAACTCTGTGTAGGAGGGTCCCGGTGAAATTACAGGCGCATGAGACGTAACATCCCCGTCTCGGGGCGATGGACGCAACGCAATGCGAGTTGATGTCATCTTGTGCTTTGGTGGAGAGGACTTGAGTCGTATTGTTATGGGCGTCGGTTACCACTTAACAACAGGTGAGCCGTCAGCTCGTTCCGCCAGTCGAATCACTTTCTCCGATCCATGACTATTATATATATTAATACCCAAAAAACAAATACGAATATCCAAACGTGTGTATTCCTAAACATTCAATATTTGACCAGTACAATGCCACATATAATTTGGCCTCAATAAGGTAAGTTCCGTACTATGATGACAAGTGTCCGTTTGTGTGTCCGCTGTGTGTCCGTTCGTGTGTCCGCTGTGTGTCCGCTACACCGCGCCCACGTGACAGTACTCCGTCAGCGGAACTATCACTACTTGTATCTGAAACAACAATATATATACATATAAAACAAAGTCGCTCCCGCTATCTGTACGCCTAGATGTTTGAGACGCAACGGATTTTGCAGTTTTCAGCAGTAGATAGAGTGAATCAAGAGAAAGGTTTAATTATGTAGTTTAATATTACTTTTTTATTTTGTTGAAATATGACGATAATTTTATTACGATATTTAAGATATTATGTTGTGTAATATTCTACATGTATTGAGAATCACGGCTTTTTGAAGAACGTAAGTGTGCCTAGGTAAATGTAAAAGGCTAAGTTATAGACTCGGTGACGCACCCTGAGCTCGTCTCCGCCGGGCCCCACCAGGTGTCGCGACTCCGGGAAGTCGGCGGGTGGTGGACACTCGGGACACCGTCTGAAATACACACAGACACCTGGTACATGAAAGGAGCCACTTTGAGGCGCACTTAAAAATCCTTTCACCGCACTGGTTCGAGAGAACCAGTGACTCGAATAGAAGATGATAGACACCACAACGCATGTCAGTAACGAACATTATACACAAAACAGACAAAACATGGAGGGCAGCTGCTAGAGACAGATAGAGGTGGAACGAGCCTGAGTTGGCTTTCACCGCTAAGGCGGCCCCTTACATTTTTTTTTTTTTTTTTTTTTTTTTTTTTTATGTAATACATTTACGGAACGAGCCGACGGCCCACCTGGTGTTAAGTGGTAACCTCGGCCCATAACAGCCGATGCGACTTGGGTCCTCCCAAAGCAGGTATGACAAAACCCAAGTCGCATCGTATGCGCCCGTAAATGTGAGACGTGAAGGTGGAATGTCTCATGTGCCTGTAATTTCACATAGAGATAAATTGAACCTCTACTTAGATAATATTATAAATAATAAACAAATATTGGTGGACATATCACACAGCGCCATCTAGCCCCAAACTAATCTAAGCATAGCTTGCATCATGGGAACCAGACAACTGATATACATACTAAAATACTTTTTTTGTAAATACTTACATAAATACATATTGACACCCAGACACAGAACAAACATCTAAATTCGTCATACAAATACTTGTCCCGGGTGGGAATCGAACCCACGACCTACAGCATTAAAGGCAGGGTCACTACCAACTGAGCTGTGAGGCCAGTCAATCTATGTAATTGGCAATCAATCAGCGGCGGATTACCCATGTGGGCCGTCAGCTCGAAGTGATCCAATTGTAGGTACTGTAAGCGGAGTGTGTGAACTCACTTGGTGCAGCAGTGTGTGTTGCGAGGGTGTGCGGCGGCGGGTGTGTACAGCGGTGTGTTCAACTCATCGAAGTCCAAAGCGCCATCTATATTCAATACCCTGGAACAAACGATACATTATGAGCCTACTTCTCTCTGTGTGTGTGTGTGTGTGTGTGTGTGTGTGCGTGTGTGTGTGTGTGTGTGTGCGTGTGTGTGTGTGTGTGTGTGTGTGTGTGTGTGTGTGTGTGTGCGTGTGCGTGCGTGCGTGCGACAAGTGATACCCACTACATATGAAACTTAAAATACATATGAAAATAATTCTAAGGGTTTGTACACAATAAAGGAAACTGATAAAAATTAAAACAATGGCTAAATAAATAATTTGATTAAACGGGTGAGATAACCTGCTCTGTGGTGAGAAGCGATGCACTCTCTCGACGACAGTGGAGATGTATTCTACACCCTTCTGGACGCCCCACACCAGCACGCCAATCTGTCACACGTCATAAATATATAAATATTGGTGGACATTTCACACAGCGCCATCTAGCCAGAGTAAACTAAGCCTTGTATCATGGGAGCCTGATAACTGATACACATATTTATATACTTTTTTTTGTATGCATACATATAATACATACTAACACCCAGACACATAACAAACATCTATATTCATCATACAAATCTTAGTCCTGAGTGGTAATCGAACCCACGACCAGGCAGCAGGCAGGGTTACTACCAACTGAGCTATGAGGCCAGTCATAATATTTTTAGTTCACTTTTAATTTTGTTTCTGTCTTAATATTATTCCTTTTTTTGTATCTCTGTTATATTCTTTGCCATAACTAAATCATACTAATTATAAACGTGAAAGTTTGTATGGATGTTTGTTACTCTTTCACGCTCAAACGGCAGAATGCATTTGGATGAAATTTGGTACAAAGCTAGCTTATATCCTGGATTAACATATAGGCTACTTTGATCCCGGAAAAGTGCAGTGTTCCCGTGGGATTATGGGTAACAACTGCGGGTTACCAGCTAGTCTATACAAATAAATAAAATTGGAGTGTCTGTTTGTTATATTAAAATAAGCGCTTTTTACTAAGTGCATATGAATTTATACACGGTACATATACCAAAACATATTATTTTTTTAATTGTTGTCTGTCTGTCTGTCTTTCTGCCAGTTTGTTCCGGCTAATCTCTGAAAAGGTTGGATCGATTTTGACGGGACTTTCACTGGCAGATAGCTGATGTAACAAGGAGTAACTTACGCTACTTTTCCGAAGGATAAAATAGGGGTGCGTGATAAAACCGAATTCCAAGTCGCGGGCAACAGCTAGCATCTATATATATACAAGAAACGGAATGTTGAGTTTATGTCGCGCTGGTTCGGTGGCCGGTGTGTGTTACCTTTACCCTGACGTCTGGCTCGAGCTGGTCGTGCTCCCCGTACTCGTTGAGGAAGTACTCCGGACAGTTCTTGCAGGTGATCGCGATGCGCACCGTGCGCAGCACCACCTCCGGAACCTGAACCCCGACAGACACACACACACACACACACACACACACACACACACTTATTATTATTATTTTATTCCAGCTTGTGTAATTAATTACTACTAGACTGGCCTCATAGCTCAGTTGGTTAGTAACCCTACCTTCTGCGCTGTAGGTCGTGGGTTCGATCCCCACTCAGGACAAACATTTGTGACATTTGTAACATTGATGTTTGTTCTGTGTCTGGGTGTTAATATTCAAGTTATCGCTAAGTTTGTCACCTGTTCAAACCCTATCCCACCATCCATGGGGAGAACAGACAAGAAACCCCTAATGGAGGGCTTCCTTTTGTTTAAATCCGGAGGTCGCCGGTTCAAATCCCGGCGTGCACCTATGAGTTATTCGCTTGTAAGATATATACGCAATACCACGTTCTCAAAACGGTGGAGGAAAACATCGTGAGGAAACCGACATGTCCTAGAACTAAAAATTCGAAGACATGTGTCAAGTGCACGAAAGGAGTCTCTTTGAGGCGCACTTAAAATCCTTTCACCACACCGGTTCGGGAGAACCAGTGGCTCGAATAGAAGAAGAAGCCAGCTCAGTACTCAAACTCAAAGTAACTTTATTTCCATACAGTACATAAAAAATGGCTCAGAAACGTAAATAAGTAATCAAAATATAATGTCGCAGCTTAATTAAAATGTAGGAATATATAAGAGCCGAGATACTAATTATAAATATTAAATTTATATTGAAATGTCAATCCCTAACTTTTTGTCGTAATATTCACTGATTAAGCAAAAATGCCTAATATACTTATCAGTACATTTGACGTATGTATGTTCAAACCCTATCCGACCATCCATGGGGACGAACAAAACCTTTTTATTTTGTAAAAATAAACAAATAAATTAGAAATTAAGCTACTAAAGAACATTTCCAGCTGAAACTGCGAAATAAATAATTTTTAAACGATAAATGTCATTAATAATACCACGGTCGTACGCACGTCACGACGCTCGAGGTCGACGGCTTATGACGGCACTTTAGTTCTAAATTGAAAACTAGATGTCGCTACTAAAGTTGTACGATTTCTGAAACGCGCTGACGAAAACCCACGGTTCGGCAACAGACCGCTCGGCCGAATCTCTAACGGCAAGACCTTACTTCATAGGATCATTTCTATAGTAAGCTCTTCCCAAGACTTTCACACTATGTGAGTCCCCCTCAAACCGCGTTGATGAGACGTGGCGCGGTACCCTGAGCGTGAGATTGGCAGAACCAGCTCGGTTCTAGCCCTCGATGATCGTTCGCTTCCCCGAAAGGGGGAGAGTGGGGTACTGACGCTATCTGAGTGGTTTTTGAATACCTTATAAACTGAAATTAATATGTAATAAAAAAAAAACAAACACTGCTAAAGAAAGAGTATCCTAAATCCGGATACTTTCTGTCTGCTGTGACCTGTGACTCATTTAATTGCTACAATAATGTAATAAAATTACACTACATTAATAATGCTTTATTTAATAGTACGCTTATATAATAAACAGTACAATTGAGGCCATCAGGAAGCCGAGCAGAGTGGCCTATTTATTGTAATTAAATTATTGTATTAGGTTTAAAATTGCTGGTGGTAAGTACCTGAACCACAGTGGCATATTGTTCTTAAGTTAGGTCAATATGTTAATATAAGTTATAAGTCTTCCTCAAGTAAACAAATATACGTGATTTTAATATTTTTTGATTAGGCCACTATGGTCCTAATGGCCCCAATTGTACTTTTATGTAATCATTATTTATATATTAGCTCTTCAAAGTTCTGTAGTCAAAATAATAGTTATACACGGCATAATATTTAGTGCGATTACGTTACTGGATAGTGCACACTAATCGCATTGATTTGATTTAATAAAATAATGCTCACGTCATAGTTTCCCGCCCAATTGATGAGCAAACTCTTCTTGAACCAGACTCCTTTGGGGTACAAGTCGACCGTCCACTCGGTCAGCTTGTCTGTAAGGCTCTCTGCTATAGACGACCTGGGGACAGAACGCATACATTCAAACTTCTCGGAACTAACTAATATTAAAACTAGGATTTCGTCGAATGGCAATAGACATGACTAAACAAAAAGTGCTCATCATGCCAATGTTTTCAAATTTGCTAATTGATAATCAATCTAATTGTTATTCACATTATTATCATTGTGTTCACCTCATCTAAGACAGTGTGAGAGCGAGTTATGAACGGGTGCTTAGTTATGATTTTGTTTTCATTATAATACTAGCGACCCGCCCGGACTTCGCACTGGTAGCAGAACATTATACGCCTAAAAAAGAAGACAATGGTCTAATATAAGGATATACAACTCAATTGGTTTACGCCAGTGAAGCTCCCAGTCGGTTTGATTTCTTCCGACACCTTGAACAATTACTGTCATATTTCAACAAATTAATAAAAAACAATATTAAACTTTACGTATAAACCTTTATCTTGATTCACTCTATCTATTGATGAAAACTGCATTAAAATCCGTTGCGTAGTTTAAAAGACCTAAACGGGGGTAACTTTTATTTTATACTACGTAAAGATCTCTATCTTAATCTTGTCATTAATTTATTGGATATTTCATAATTGTAATTTTTTACCCGTCTGCTGGATCAGAGTGAGTGCGCACCTGGATGAGAATATGCAGGTGCTGGTGTGGTAGCACGGGGTGGAGTGGAAGTTGTCGACGGAGAGCACGGAGCCCCACGTGTCCTCCGTGTACAGCCGCGGCGTGAACAGCACGCGCCCGGCTTCCGTCTGCTGGATCAGAGTGAGTGCGCACCTGGATGAGAATATGCAGGTGCTGGTGTGGTAGCACGGGGTGGAGTGGAAGTTGTCGACGGAGAGCACGGAGCCCCACGTGTCCTCCGTGTACAGCCGCGGCGTGAACAGCACGCGCCCGGCTTCCGTCTGCTGGATCTCGGCTATGCGCTCGAACTGACCTGGGGACACACGTACATCACTAAACTATCAATGTCCTGGGTTCAGAAAGAAAAAAGAAATTGCTCAAATGTTCTCTTTAACCCTCGGCGAAAAGGAGTGATATTATAAATCAAAGTCAAAAATTTTATTTCCATAGAATTCATAAAGAAATGGCTTGGAAACGTCAATAATATTCAAGCAGAGTTATTACTAACTGAGCTGTGACGCCGGTCAAAGGATATATATATATATATATAAAGGAATATGCAGGCCGTATATATAGTCTGCCTTCTGAGCTGTAGGTCGTGGGTTCGATTCTAACCCAGGACAAACATATGTGTGACGAATAATGATGTTTGTTCTGTGTCTGGGTGTTACTATGTATTAAAAAAAAGTCTATAAGTATTATATCAGTTGTATGGTTCCCATGATACAAGCTATGCTTAGCTTACTTTGGGGCTATATGGCGCTGTGTGAAATGTCCACCAATATTATTGTTATTATATAAAGTGTTCACCAGACTGGTAGCTCATAGCGATCGCCATCCGGTCCATGAAGAACTCCTTGTGCTCAGCCGTCAGCGGGCACAGCAGCAACTTCGCGAGCTGCTTCGGACACATCATTGGAAACCTAAACACAATACAATTACTGTCCGTATCTCCTTTTGATTCTTTTTTATCTATTAAGTAAACAACCATCACATCAATTAAAAAATTAAACAAAATAACAAAGAGACAGTTCTGATATATATGTCAATTTTGTTACTGCTACAAGACATTGTAGTTAAGTGCATTAAGTGCTTATGTCGTGGGTCCACTGTTTCTAAGTCACAGGTACACCTAGTTTAGAAATCAGGGGTTCATCTTACTATTATGCCATAGCCTACTCCTATAAAAAAAGAAATAAAAAAATTACAATTAGAAGTGTACTATATTGTTTACCATAACATTGATAGAAAATTAAAAAAGGAAATAATTACATACATAAAACTAAGAAAGTTAAAATGAATTAAAAATTAATTGAACTTCACTGAAAACAAAATTGACGTTATATTTTTTTCATATCTTATGGGTGTTAATATGTATTATAAGTATGTATTTAGAAAAAAAAAGTATATATGTATTATATCACAAAAAATTCGAAAACATGTGTCAAGTGCACGAAAGGAGTCTCTTTGAGGCGCACTTTAAATACTTTCACCGCACTGGTTCGAGAGACCCAGTGACGCGAATAAAATAGTACAGGTACTCCTGTGTGTGTCTCACCGGATATGCGAGAAGACGGCGGCTACGAGGGAGTCCCAGTGGGTTTTCAGCTCTTCCTCACTCATGTCGTCTTGCTTCAGTCTCGCTCGCTGGTTGTTCAGCCACTGGACTACGAACCTATAACAGTAATGGTTCATTTTGACCGGCCACAGCTCAGTAGGTCGCCCTGCCTACTGCGCTCTAGATCATGTGTTCGATTCCCACCCAGGACAAACATTTTGAAGAACATAGATATTTATTCGGTGTTTGGGTGTTGATATTATTATATGTATTTACAAAAAATATATAAGTATTATATCAGTTGTATGGTTCCCATGATACAAGCTATGCTTAGCTTACTTTGGGGCTAGATTGCGCTGTGTGAAATGTCCACCAATATTTTTATTATTTACAAAAAGTATATAAGTATTGTATCAGTTGTCTGGTTCCCATGAAAGAAGCTATGCATAGCTTAGTTTGGGGCTAGTTGGGAATGTAATGTCCACCAATATTTACTATGGTATGTACATATAATATGTATGGTAATACACACAGGTATAGTGTCATTTCGTTGTGCAGCACGAGGTCGCTCTGCTGCAGCAACTGCACGAACGTCTCCCCCTCCAGCTCGTCCATGTCGCAGTAGACCCACACCCACTCCAGGTTCCACTTCACGAAGTTCTGACACGCCTGCAACACAGACACAACTGTGACACAGTAGTCAATATGTACACATCGCGGTGACACAGTACTCAATATTTATACACCACAGTGACACGGTGGAGAGCGTGGTGGTCTAGCGGTACTGACCCCCGAGTTTCAATCCGGAGGTCGCCGGTTCAAATCCCGACGTGCACCTATGAGTTTTTCGATTGAAAGATTTATGTGCGCAATACCACGTTCAATGTTCACGTCCAATGCACACAGAAAATTATTTATTGCACAAGAAATACTCTGATACTATTTCGGAGGAGGGCGTTGACGCCTGCGACACATTATATTACTCCAGCAAGTATCATTGTATTTCACATTGTTAATAAAAGTAAAGTAAGTCAATTTTGAGTGCATCGTTAATCGTAATTCTATTCTATTCGAGTGACTGGTTCTCTCGAACCAGTGTGATTTTAAGTGCGCCTCAAAGAGGCTCCTTTCCTAATGATACCTTAGCAATATCATTGTGGCCGCAAGCCATTGTGTACTGCATCCAGGATATGATGTGCCCCCCTTTCGCCGCATACGCGATGTGCTGCCGCATGTAGTCGAGGCAGAGGGTCACTAGGTCCTGGGAACCAAACGTGTTACCCTTGTACACGATGTCGTTAACAGATCAATGAAATAGTGCTAACTGCACCAGGGTCGTTAATAGATAAAATTGTATGCTGATTTCGTGTGGTGTCTAATGGGTTTCTCAATAGTTAGTGGTGGTAGGAGGTTCAAAAGAAACTGGGCCATCTCCTCCGTAACTTATTCGTACATAATGCATTTCCCTACTTAGGTGAGACAAGACCAAGTCGCATCGTATGCGCCCGAAACTCAGAGATGTGTAGCTGAAATGTCTCATGTGCCTGTAATTTCGCCGGCAACCACACCATCCAAACCGGAACACAGTAACAAAAAAGATAAATGTGTGCTCCAGCTTACCTTTATTAAATATTTATCAGCAAGTGACAGTACAGGGAGTACAGTCTGATGTGATATTCTTATTTGACCAGTGTAAAAATACCTGAAATATTTAATTATTATTATTTTCATTATAAACTGAAAAACTGACCAGCCTCAACAGCTCAGTCAGTAGGGGCTCTACCTTCTGCGCTGTAGGTTGTGGGTTCGATTCCCAACCAGGATAAACATTTGTGTGACAAGCATAAATATTTGTTCTGTGGCTGGGTGTTAATCTGCACTATATGTATATAATTTTATTTTTACAAAAAAAAATGTGCTCTCAGAAAAGTATATATCTATTTTTACATATATCTGGTTTCCAAAGTATAAGCAATTCCTAATTTGGTGCTAGCTAGTGTGTGTATAAATGTCCACCAGTATGTAACTTACATAGTAGTACATATTTTTTCTTGGAACCTTTTTTAAGTTATGGTAGATATTATATTTACTTCAAGAAGTGCGGGAAGACAGACGCCGCCGCAGGGGTCTCCTGTAACACGATGCGACTTTCACGCCACTCACTCCACTCACGGTTCATGAGCATAACCTGACGATTATAAACAAATTAATCATAAAAATAATTCATAATGTTTAAATATAATAAGATTGATACATAACATTTATTTCAGCACAAATACACATAGAAATAAGAAAGTAAAACAAAACATGAAAAAAATTATAAGCAGGTTGATTTCATCATGAATTATACTCACAGAAAATATATTGGTGATATTTAATAGTAATCTAAATATGCACCAAAATTAAGAAAAATATATAATAATATATATTAGGATCTGTAAGCACTGAAAATAGCCATGTGTTACAATACACTAGTTTTGAATACAAGCATTAGTGATCTACTAATTTGAGGGTATGAGAGCTGGTGATATTGCAGGCACATGAGACATGATCTTCATGTAAATTTGGTAGTAAATCTGCCCTCAAATTAGTAAATGAATAAGTAGATGGCCCACCTGGTGTTAAGTGGTAACTTCTGCTCATAACATGTAACACAACTCAGGTCCTCCCCTACTTAGATACAACAAGACTCAATTCGCATCATATGTGCCCATAACTCTCACATGTAAAGGTGGAATTTCTCCTGTGCCTGTAATTTCACTGACAACCACACCATTCAAAGCTGAACAAGTTATGAACATGCATAACTGTTCGGTGGCAGAAATGGGTATGGTGACAGTACTTCTCCAGACGAACTTGGCATATGTTCTACTGCTATTAGTTAAGTATAGTGGATAATAGTTATGAAGATATGCACCTGGAAGACCTCGCTAGTAGCACAAAGTATGAGTCTATGAGCGGGATAGCTTGACCCGCCCACTTCCAGTGTCATATCACTCATCAGTTGCTCCGCATACAAGGTAGCTATCTTTTGAAGAACACTTTGTGAATTGTCCACCTGAAAATTAAGTACAATTTGAAAATATCCATACAGATTGCTACAATTTAGGCCCTATTACTTTTTTTATGTATAAAAAATAAATATGTAATTACAGAATGAGCAGATGGTTGTAGATGTTCTAAAATACCTTCTTTCTCACACGAACGGCTTATGAATTGAGAACTGTATACAGCAGGTGTGAAAAGGGATAATAATTTCATAAAATACTCTGAAGTTCTCCTTTAGCATAAGACACAGATATACTAAGAGCACTAATAAAACAATATTGAGCACGACAAGCCTTGAAATTATTGCCTTTGCATTAGACACACCGACTATACAAAATATATTGTGTATTAACTTGCAATAAAAGGAAGGCAAAGAGAGTTTACCTCAAGATCATCGTTTTCAGCGCCTTCTTCTTTCTTCTTCTTGGAGGAAGATCCCTGATTGTTCTCTACTGTTAGGTAACTCATGACGAACTCAACTTATTTTACAGATCAGCCTAAAATTCAGACTATGAACTTTAAGAAACGGCTTTTATTGGTATAACTCAATGTCTAGTTTTCTAGAAAAGCAAGCAGAACCATACGAAAACGAAAACTTCGCAAAATCCACAATCCTAAAAAACAACAATTTATTTACACCTAACTGTCATCTGTCAGGCTGTCACTTTTGAGTGCAAAGGCCAAGCACTCAAGCGCAGTATTGCCAAGCCATTAAAACAAAAATTGGCCAGATTATTTCAAAACATTGGTTGGTGTCATGAATGAACCATGCTTCGTTGGAAGTTGGATATTTGTATCTGTAATATACAGTTTCATAGAGCATTATCGTAGAAATCTTCAGAGATTTCATCCCAGTTATCATTTTTAAAACAGGATAACTATTTGGCAATAAGTATTAGAACGCTTTTTAGCTATAAAACCGGACATTACATAAAAAAGAATCCCTGCGTACCCTTCAGTGGAAAAAGGCATGAATATTCCTATACATATTTCTGCATATTTAAATCTCGAAAGAACCAACCGGATGCGATGTGTTCTCCCACCATACCTACATATCGCAGTATAGCATTCATGTTTTTGAAATGACTTTTTATATCACACGTCCTAAAAACTGGACAACATTGCATGTACCTACACTCAAAATGATACAAATGGAATCCGTTATAATTTGCAATCAGATATTTATGTTCAATGTTTGATTGACCTTACGTCTGCTACTAATGAGTTGGTAGTAACTGCCTTCGCGCTATAGGTCGTGGGTTCTATTCCCACCCAGGACAAATATTTGTGTGACGAACAAAGATGTTTGTTCGTTTGGTGTCTGTTTCTGGGTTTTAACATAGTTATTTACCAAAAATTAAAAGTAGTCAGTTGTCTGGTTCCAATGATTCAAGCTATGCTTAACTTACTTTGGGGCTAGAGGACGCTGTGTGAAATGTCCACAAGAAATTGTCAAAAGAAACAAAGTGACGGCTACAAATCCTGTTAGTCTTAGCTTTTAAGTTTTTGTCTAACTTGTATTTTAAGAGACGAATTTAGTAATGTAACATTCCGAGGGTACACCTCAGAATTATTGCTGTGCATGTGATTGCACTCATTATAATGTTAAATCGGGCTGTATATAGCAAGGATTTGCAGAATGTGGTGGCCCAGTGGTACCGACCCTGAGTTTCAAACCCCAATGTGCACCAATGAGTTTTTCACTTTCAAGATTTAAGTGCACAATACCAGGTTTTCAAAACTGTGAAGGAAAATGTAAGGAAACCATAGTCCTAGAACTAATAACATGAAGACAATACATGTGTCAAGTGCACAAAAGGAGCCTTTTGAGGCCCACTTAAATCCTTTCACAACACTGTTTTAAGAGAACCAGTGAGTAGTCAAAGAGTAGTAGTAGTGTAATATGGCAACCTTGCTTTGAACTTAATATACAAAATATTCAGACTGAATACCTATCACATGCTGGATATTGGATAGAAATTTCAGTAAACAATTTACCTTTGTATAATGAACATTTAGAGACAATGTGATACCAAAATAAAATAAAATGTATAGGAGTCACTTTTCAAATTAAAAAACAAACATTCACTTTAAATGGTAATATGTAAATAAAACCCATATCAATATGATTTCCATTATGTATCTATTTTGATGATATTCTTATCATTATGTGCTGGAAGGTATTAGCTTCTTATATACTTCATGCATGAAGTCCTGGTATGCATCTTTCACAGCCCCTGAGCAAGCGACATAATGGCCTCCAGAATGTTCAACAACCGTAGGTTTAAAGAAATGTTCAATAAGATTTTCACACATTTCTGCAATAAAACAAATAAATATTTAAGTAATCATTTAAAGGAATTTGTACCATTTACTTGTAATGACTAAATTCAACTATAACAACTCTAACATTCAACAGTATTGTCAAGTAAACTCTATGTACTTCATACCTTTAGGTATGATTGAGTCGCTCTCTCCGTACACGTGCAATGATCGTATACTAATAGTTTCATCATAAAACCCTTTATGTACAAGGCTTTCTGATTTGAATCCTGATGCAAATATTGCAAAATTAAAATCGTAAGGTAAATCTGAAAAAATAATTTTATTTTATAAACGTACAGCATACTACTTTCTAGTAATATTATTGTTTTAATACATACATCCTTTCTGTGACATAGCAGCTAACAACCCAACCAAACAGGCTCCTTGTGAAAAGCCCATGAACCCATCAAAAGGACCATATTCTTTAACCGCTTGTTCGATCACCTTTAATGTGTCTTCAAATCCAATTGCTGGCCCACCCAAGCACTTTCCACTGAATGTGTTATTTTCTGTATTGAACCACCATGATCTGCAATCTGGAAAGTCCTCACAACCTCACAATTAGTAAATAAGATTTAAAATGGCTCAAAGAACAGTCAAATAAATAATTTCATGGTGATAATTAATTTAGCCCAATAATATATTATTACAGAAAACAGATACATGCAATAAATAGTAGGTAAAGAGTAGGAGTAGCTAGATCATTACCTTCGTCTACTGCTCCGTCTTCGCTTAAAACTTTATGAGGGGCAGATAGGAAGTACAGCTGTGCATACTTGGACACAGCTTTGCGGAACGATCCTATTTTCGATTTGAAAATGATTGCATTTTGTCGATAGCCGTGGAAAGCGAGGATTTTCAGCTTCGGACGATCGATCTTTTCTTTGTTATTATCATTGGTTTCACTGATTACTGGCGGTGGCGGCGGTGTTGGATTACTTTGGTTAGAATTTGAATTGTGTTCAGACATTTTCGATAGAAGTTACGTGTATTTATTAGGCCATGTAAATAAGGTTAATAGGTTTCGTAACGAAACAGCACGTACGTTGTTCTAAATTTTATCCGATAAATAAGTTGATTTAACTCGCAACAACAAAACAACGGCTGCGTCTATTCCACGACCAAGTTTGCTGCACGACAGTGCTACTAAATGGGAATTTAAAAATGATAAAACGGGTGAAACCGTGATACCTAGATACAGTTATCAAAAAACAGTTTTTTGATAAATTTATATGCGATTTTTTACTTTAGTTTTAAACTTCGATTTAACACTCTCACTTCAAAGAAATGTCTTTGGATCGGCGTGTGAATAGGCGAAGCCAAAATTTGCCCGCCATAATGTTGTCAAGCTAAGCCGAATTGGTTTTAGCGGTGCATTGTTTATTTTGAAAACTTATATTTGTTTGTGCATCATTCTGTAATAAATAAGGACTCGCTATGGAAGACGGTGACTTTGATCAACGCCTTAGAGATTTGCAGAGGGAATATCTTGAGTTCTTAGACGATGAAGTTAGTATTATTCTGACTAGAGGTTATCTACATTTCTTTTTAAATTTATATTGTTTACACGATGATTATTACAGGAAGACCAGGGTATTTATATGTTGCGGGTGAAGCAGATGATTGCGGCCAAGTCACAGCGTCTTACAATCAACGTGAATGACTTGAGACGAAAGAATCCTGAACGTGCCAAAAACTTGCTAGAAACTGCATTCGAGGAGCAAATAGCGTTTCAAAAAGCATTGAAGGAGTATGTCTCTTCTATTGACCCTACTTACGCGAAGACCCAGGAAGAATTCTTTGTGGCTTTCTCGGGCAGTTTTGGTAATAAACATGTCACTCCCAGAAGTTTGACCTCTCGGTAAGTAGATATTTTTAAGATTTTATGATGTGAGCTGCCCCGAAAGCATGGTGGTCCAGTGGCACAGACTTGAATTTAAATCTGGAGGTCACTGGTTCTAATCTAGATGTGCACCCAATACCACAGGGTTTAAGAGAATCAGTGACATGTGTAGTGGGTATTAGGAGCCCATGTTTGATTTCTGGATGGGATAAACATTTGTTTGAAGTGCATAAGGTTTTGTGCTTGGGGTCTTGAATGTTTGTGTTGTGAGTTCATGCCATCTTATATTTGCTACAATGTGTCATCCTGTTGAACCTTATGCTAGTGTTTTGCCACCTGCTGAAGTGGCTCAGAAGATTAACTGATAAAAAACATATGTTAGTGTGAAATGAATTAAATTCTGGCAATAAAAGTTTGATAAATTTCAGATATTTAGGCAACCTGATATGTGTGGAGGGCATAGTAACAAGGGTCTCGCTCGTGAGGCCGAAGGTGGTGCGCAGCGTCCACTACTGCCCGACCACCAAGAAGGTCATGGAGAGGAAGTACACAGATCTGACCTCTTTTGAAGCTTTTCCAACCACTGCTGTGTATCCCACTAAGGTATAAAAAGTATAACATTGTAACGCTCATTTGATTATAATTAGTTGTTAACTCTGACTCTGAATATATAATTGGGGTTAATTTATATTAACCCCAATTATATATTCAGAGTTGTAAAACAAACCACTAATATTAATTTTCTTTTTTAATATTAATACAAATTTTATGCAAATCAATGTACACATGAGAAGTGTGAACATTCAACTCTTAATCCCCACAGGATGATGAAGGCAACCCATTAGAGACAGAGTTTGGTCTCTCCCGCTACAAAGACCACCAGACTCTTACAGTGCAAGAGATGCCAGAGCGGGCGCCCGCAGGCCAGCTGCCACGGAGTGTGGATATCATCTGTGACGATGACCTGGTGGACCTGTGCAAGCCGGGAGACAGGGTGCAGGTTGTGGGGAATTATAGGTGCCTGCCGAATAAGCAGGGGAGTTTTACGGCTGGTACTTTCAGGTGAGCCCAATAACAAAAAATATAATGTTGGGAACTCTGCAATTCACTCATACACCAATGCTCATGTGTAGGAATTACCTCTGTAGGAATCGTATCTCTGACCTCATATAAAAAATATTTTTTAATCTCTAGAGTCTATTTTTTGTATTAACGGTTTATTGGTTGTTGTTTCAATTTGTGATAATGTTTTTTGCATTGTGAGTTTTTAGCGAGCCTTTCAACTTTTCAACTTGTCTCCTTGTCAACTTTTACAAGTTGACATACATTTGTGGTTAGCCATTTTTGCATCAACACATGAGAACCTAGGCTTATTTTAAAACACCTGTACGTTCACATATCTTGATAAGTGAAACTAGCCTTCAAATAAATAAATAATAATGGTATCATAACAGCTGTGCTTTTTCTAGGACGATATTGATAGCGAACAACATATCGCAAATCAATAAAGTTTCCAACATGGAAATCACAAAAGACGATGTGAAACTTTGCAAGTGGTTGGTAAATGAACCCGATTTGGATATATTTGAGGAACTCAGCAAGTCGCTGGCACCATCCATACATGGACATGAGTACATCAAGAAAGCCATACTTTGCCTGCTGCTCGGTGGAATGGAGAAGATACTACCTAATGGGACTAGGCTGAGAGGGTGAGTTCAGTTAGACTGTTATTCTACACTAGTGACCCGGTCCAGCTTCATGCAGGCGTAGTATACTTATAAAGAAGTGAGCTTGGCAAGAAAGTATTAAGTAATAGTCCTTCATAGTTGAGCCATTGTGTGTAAAATATTTAAAAGATTATAAACGCAAATCTTCATAATTAAGCATTCTTCCTATTAAAATTTAAATCGCGGTTTAAAATAATTAAGCGGAGAAACAGACTGAGAGACACAGATAGCGTTTTTGTATCATACCATTTGTTTTATTAGCAATTATGGCCTGTAGACATAGACATAGACAAACATTTATTCGTTATTTTATTTTGCACGTATTTAATGCCTGTAGTTTCACACGCACCTGTTAAACTGCTTATATTAACTGAAAATATTAACCATGCTACTACATTTCTGCTTAGGAGGTATCAAATCAAAATCAAATCAAATCAAATTTATTTTCTCTCATAAGGTATGGTAGTGTTTTGTACTATTCAGAGGTAAATATAATAAAGTATCACAGATTTATGTGCAAAAACTACTTCATCAAACATGATATACAAAAAAAGTATATAACGCTGCCCAAAATCTACAGTGACACAACTAAAAAAAAAACATATTTCAGGAGAGCGGTTTTGCGTTGATAACGACATTTAGTGACGTTACTCGCTCAGTTGGACGAATAGGAATATCAATTTTATTCACATTATAATACAGAAGATTCCGCGTCGAACTACACCAATAACTCAATTTTGACACATCTGGTTTTGTGCCACTATCGAATTTAGGCAGCGATATGTATCAGTTGTCTGGTTCCCATAGTACAAGCTATGCTTAGTTTGGGGCTGGATGGCGGTGTGTGAATTGTCCACCAATATTATGTGATATTAATATGTTCCAGGGACATAAACATCCTGCTGATCGGAGATCCGTCTGTGGCCAAGTCCCAGCTGTTGCGCTACGTGCTGCAGACGGCCCCCCGCGCCATCACCACCACGGGGCGAGGCTCCTCGGGCGTCGGACTCACTGCGGCCGTCACCACCGACCCGGAAACAGGCGACCGCAGGTTTATTTTATATCGTATTAGTGACAGAACGAGCTGACGGCCCGCCTGATGTTAAGTGGTAACCGCCGCCCATAGACAACAACAATACCACTCAAGTCCTTTCCACCAAATTACGAGACTTAAGTCGCATTGCGTTGCGTCCATCGCCCCGAGACGGGGATGTTACGTCTCATGCGGCTGCAATTTCACCGGCACCCACTCCCTTCCACCCGAACACAGCAATACGAGTGTATCACTGCTTGGCAGCAGATTACAGGTGTGGTGGCAGTACTTCTCTGGGCGAACTTACCACAAGTTCTAATGCTACTTTGGGTTGCTCCTGTCGCACCGCCCGGGGGACACGTGTAGGGAATTCAATGGATTATCACCTACGGACGCGAGCAATATGGGCCCCCCAAATAATGAGCCTAGTTATGCAGAAACCAGCCATGTGGCATTTTTTTTCCAAAGATGAGTTATAAACGCGGCCATACTAATTTCAACATGACGGATTTTTTTGCAAAGACAGCCATGGCGATATCTCTACTTTTCACGGAGATATGAACCAATACAATAATATGAATCAATACATAACCGAAGTAATCATCGACAGAAAAATGCTTATAACTCCGTTTGTACTTTTCCCCACATGGCTGTTTTCTGCATAACTCGGTCCAATTGAGGTGTTTATCATGTTGTCAGACTGGAAGCGGGCGCGATGGTGCTGGCGGACCGCGGAGTGGTCTGCATTGACGAGTTCGACAAGATGTCCGACATCGACCGCACGGCCATCCACGAGGTGATGGAGCAAGGGAGAGTCACCATCGCCAAGGCAGGAGTGCACGCCACCCTGAACGCGAGGTGCTCCGTGCTGGCGGCCGCTAACCCTGTATATGGGAGGGTAAGTTCACGTCGACCCTAACATTTATTTCCTATAGGTAGGCATGTGACTTGGAAGTCATTGAAATAGATAAATCAATAAATATTGGTGGACATTTCACACAGGGCCATATAGCCTCAAAGTAAGCTAAAAATAGCTTGTGTCGATACAAGCTACGCTTAGCTTACTTTGGGGCTAGATGCTAGTGCCCTCCTGCAAAAAATATATTTACTTTTTTTTAAAATATATACATATAATACATATTGACACCCAGACACAGAACAAACATCTATATTTGTCCTGAATGGGAATAGAATCCACAACCTACAGCGCAGGAGGCAACTACCAACTGAGCTGTGAGGCCAGTCCAAATCATTAAAATAGATAACTCAATAAATATTGGTGGACATTTCACCAAAGTCAAAAGTCAAAAGTCCCAAAGTAAGCGTAGTTTGTACTATGGGAACCAGATGACTGATAGAATGCATATACTTTTTTGTAAATTTATACATATAAAAAACATATAAAAACATCAATGCTCGTCACACAAATATTTGTCCTGACTGGGAATCAAACTACCTACAGCTCAGAAGGCAGAGTTACCGAGCTATGAGGCCAGTCATGTTAGTTTTTTCCTTCACCGGAACCTCAAGCTGAGTGTAGCATTCGAACCCACGACCGACAGATCCACTGCCCACAGAAGTCAATGTCAAAGTCAAAAACTTTATTTCCATAGAATTCATAAAGAAATGGCTTGGAAACGTCAATATTCAGAGCCCTGATCGGTTCAATGTGTTTCCAGTACGACCAGTACAAGACTCCGATGGAGAACATAGGTCTGCAGGACTCGCTGTTGTCCCGGTTCGACCTGCTGTTCGTGATGCTGGACATCGCGGACGCGGACCACGACAACATGATCTCGGAGCACGTGCTCAGGATGCACAGATACAGGTATACCACGCGGTACTCTACTCTACTCTACTCTACTTCTTCCACTTGATGAGTCGGATAGGGTTTGAGATGTCTAAGCTATAAGTGCATTTGGCCTTGTAATTTTTAAAACTGGATGGCTTTTCCTTGCTCTTTGTGAAAGAATTCAATGGAGATAATAATAATAATAATAATATTGGTGGACATTGTCACACAGCGCCATCTAGCCCCAAAGTAAGCTAAGCATAGCTTGGTATCATGGTTATATATACAAGAGACCTTACCTTGTCAGACTTTAATTTTTGGCCTCCACAATACAGGCCCAGCCCAGTGTGGAGACCGCCTAACCATCTTTGTATCAAAAGAACTACACTTCAGAAATTATTCACAATATTGTTTCATAAACTCTTATTTAAGTTTTTTGCTGATACATAGATTATGTACATTGTTTCCGATTTTTTTTTTTCATTTTGACCAGTTTGTGATAGCCAGTGACTCGAATAGAATAGAATAGAATGGAATACATATGTTTTATTTGACACATACAGTTCAAATATTATATAAACTGGAAGAAAAAATTACAATTCTATAAAATGACAATAACACGAAAATGATGATATGCCTTAAATTACCTTCTTTGTAACACTGTATAGTCAAATAGGACTCTGCCTCAGCATGGAGCTTATCCCAGGCGAGAAAATAGTATTCATGCCGGGGACAGCGCTGGTTTTCAGACTGAGCCTATGAGGGTGACATCTGAAAGTAGTGAGTAGTGGTAGAACTATTATGCTTGCTGCCGCGACGTCATCTGTAAACATTGACTACTTACAGAAATCCTAAAGAACAGGACGGTGAAGTGTTGCCGATGGGATCGTTAGTCGAGATGCTATCCACTGAGAACCCCGATAATGAGGAAGCAGAGGTAACTAGTTCAATTACTTCATCATCATTATCAGCTTGTAGATGTCTACTGCTGAACATAGACCTCTCACAAAGATTGCCATACTGAAGTCTTGAGCCACCTCCATCTATCGATTTCCTGCGATTTCCCGCGTTCCTTTGGGGGGTGCCCTACGCTGGTGGGTGGTGCTGTTACAATATTATTTCCCACGAAATGCTAAAGAATAAAAGTGCGTCGCAAGCATTCTAGTTACTTGCTCGCACTTGCCATTCCGTGGGAAGTAATCAGACTCACGCTTTCCAAGTTAGTTCGGGTTTGGTTTTTGTCACGATTACACGTATATTTTCCTATTGTCAATTCAAGAGTTAATAAATTCTATTTCTAGAAATTAACTTTATTTTTTTAAAAAAGAGTCCGTCGACCCACTTCGTAACAGTGCCCTACGCCGATGTTGGCTGACGGCCACCTGATGTTAAGTGGTAATCGCCGCCCATAGACAACAGCAATACGACTCAAGTCCTCTCCACCAAATTAAGACATGACCTAAGTCGCATTGAATTCCTCCACCCATATCCATCAACGTTGAGATTAAAACTTTATCCAGTAACTGTACATATATTATGTCTATACAGGAGACAAATATGACGATATACGAGAAGTACGACCCGCTGCTCCACGGCACCACGCGCAGCAAGAAGGACTTGATCCTGAGCACCAAGTTCATGCGCAAGTTCATCCACATCGCGCGGCTGATGAAGCCCAAGCTGACTCAGGAGGCCTCCGACGCCATCGCCGACGAGTACGCCAAGCTGCGCAGCCAGGACATGATGGAGACTGACGTGGCCAGGGTACGTTGCAACATGTTATTAACACTGGCAGGAACTAGCCAGGGTACGCTTGCAACATTTTATGACCAGCTGGCAGGAACTATTCAGGGCACGCTTGCAACGTGTGATAACTCGGTTGTCAGGGATTCGCCAGGGTAAGTTACGCTTCTGTAAGGTATGGTATGTTTCTCCAGCGGTTTACCCTTTTAACTTCGATATGGGGTCGTCCCTTCGTTTGGAAAATTTACACCTTGAAGGCCAGCAGTGCATCGGCAATGATCGGTAGTAGGGCCAACCCAGCTCTTTATTGCAAAACCACATTACAAATTAATACTTATAAAATAAATCTATTTTATGTCTACACTAAATGCGGATGAGCAATCTCTTCCAGACCTTTGTATGGACCAGAATGATGGGTGCGATATCGACGGTGGCTCCTACCCTCAATTTGTTATTCTGCCGGCAGCCCCTGATGGTTGTGTGTGGTTGCAGACGCAGCCGGTGACCGTGCGCACTCTGGAGACGCTCATCCGTCTGGCGAGCGCGCACGCCAAGTGCCGGCTCGGGTGCCGCATCACCGAGGAGGATGCGCACAGGGCGATACAGCTCGTACACTTCGCATACTTCAAGAAGGTATACATTTATATCATACAAGCTATGCTTAGCTTACTTTGGGGCTAGATGGCGCTGTGTGGAATGTCCACTAAAATTTATTGTTATTATTATTTATTAGTTTATATATTGCTTTTGTTTATATATTTTTTGATATCGTAAAATAAGTTGGAATAACTTGAACGAAAGTGGCGCAGAACAGATTGATGTGAATGTCAAATAAATAAATTATACAATTATAAAATATGCAAAAAATCACAAAATAAAACAAAATATCCTTTTATTTATCACTCTCACAAAATCTGAGACACATTGAGAGGCATTATTAGCAAGAATAACTTGTGCACTGTTTTAATGGTACGTGTGTGTCTTGTCAGGTTTTAACTAAGGAAAAACGTCGCAAGCGCCGCGCCTCGTCGGACGAGGAAGCCGCTGAGGAGCAGCAACCTGCTCAGCCACGACCCAAGCGCTCCAGGAAGACGGTAACTTATCAATCTATACATACAAATTGAAGTGTCTGTCTGTAATGCCAAAATAACAACTTTTAACATAATTATATAAATGTATATACATGAATGAAAACAAAAAATAATTGACTGTCTGTCTGATTGTTCCGGCTAATCTCCGAAGCGGCATAGTACAGTTTTAAGCTGAGACTAGGACCTATTTTGACCCCACTACTAAGTTTATAATAATATGTACCTACTTCTATCCTTTTTGCTTTATGTATTGTTTCCTCTTATTAGTGTGTATTTGTGAGTGGTCAAAATAAATGGTTTTCTTTCTTCTTTCTATTCTGCCTGCTACTTGTATGTCAATTAAACAAAAGATATGTGTGACGTGACTATGATGCAGGGCGGTGGAGGCGGCACAGGTGATGATCCGTACGCTTTCTCCTCTGACGAGGAGACGGAGCCCGTGCTCCGCGCGGCGCGCGCGCGGAGCCCTGACCCCGCCGCGGACCGCGCGCCCGCGCGCCACTCCGCCGCCACGCGCATACTGCCTGACAGGTGAGACTATAAACTTCTTTTGTGTGATCCAGTTACGAAACGAGCCGACGGCCCACCTGGTGTTGAGGTAGCCTCGGCCCGTAACCGATGTGAATTGGGTCCCCCCTACGACAAGACCCAAGTCGCATCGTATGCGGCCGTAACTCTGAGACGTGTGGGCTGAATGTCTCATGTGTCTGTAATTTCACCGGCAACTCCGCCTTTCAAACTGGAACATAGTAACGCGAATGGCGTTACTGCTTGACGGCAGAAATGGGCATGGTGGCAGTACTTCCCCGGACGAACTTGAAACAAACTTCAATATACATATGGGGACCACAATAACATTTAATTTCTAATGTAAAGTCAAATGTATAGTATCTCTCTCGCTCTTTGTTGCTTTTTCGCTGGCCACACAGGAAAAACTGCAAAAAATGTATACAACTATTATATCATTTGTCTGGTTCCCATGATACAAGCTATGCTTAGCTTACTTTGGGGCTAGATGGCGATTTGTGACATAATAAATAAATAAATATTAGGGGACATTTCACACAGCGCCATCTACCCCCCAAAGTAAGCTAAGCATAGCTTGTATCATGGGAACCAGACAACTGATAAACAAAAAATAGTAAATATATACATAAAATACATATTTCAACCCAGACAGAACAAACATCTATATTCGTCATAAAAATATTTGTCCTGGGTGGTAATGGAACCCACGACCTACAGCGCAGAAGGGAGGGGTACTACCAACTGAGCTATGAAGCCAGTCAAAATAAAAAATATTATTCACCTGTCCCCAGATTGTCGCTGTTCAAGACATCCCTCCAGCAGTTGTTCCGCGAGGAGCGCGCGAACTCGCTACCCCTAGACCGTGTGACGTCACACCTCAATGCGCAGTACGCGCACGCGCCCTTCCACACGACAGAAGTACAAGCGGCCCTCGAGAAAATGACTCTCGACAATCAGGTCATGATGGCGGACGACATCGTCTTCCTGATTTAGACGAAGTCTTCATTTCTTGGGAGATATGCATCGTGTCTAATACACTATGTCATTAAACAGAAAATGTAACAGGACCATTTTGACTGTGATTTCTTACTCAGTCATTCCCTCATTGAGGACCGTGAAACCATACATGCATTTCCACCTTCCGGCTTTCAGCTTGGTGAAGTGCTGTTGTATTTGTTTATTCCGAAGTTGTCTGCAAAGTGGCAGTCATTACACTTCTGTAGCTATGTTCGTTATGTAAGTGCTAAACTAACCCAAGTACCAGTGTGGGTATGCGCTGGCTCTGAGGATCACAATCTTTGTACTTCAGAAGTACAAAGATTGTGATCCTCAGAGCCCATCCTTGATGGCTGATTATAACCCTAAATTGCTTCAAACTTTACTCAGGTAAACTGCTATAAGGCAGTTATCTTAAATATACCCAAGTGGCCGGTCCACTCACCAACATCTCTAGTATGTGTTCGATTGAAGGAAAAATGCTTTCTGTAATGTATAAGTGATCCATTACCATCACTGTATCAAAATACTCATTTGATTCATGCAATTGTTAACTAGCGATGTAATCGTTTTTGTGGCATTAAAGTTAAATCAGTATATATGTTATGGACCAGGTGATTATTTGGACATTTTACATAATGCCCGGGCGATATGACCAGGGCTTTGTGAAAGTAACTAGTGTGGTGCGCTACTGCGGCACGCTCGCTCAAAATTCAAACCTAGCCTAGCTTGCCCATTATACATATTGCCCTGATTAATCACTTTGTCCATGACATTTATTTATATGGACCTATTAAAGATATGTAATCAATGTAACATTTATTATTTTTGTTGTTAAATCATAAAGTAACATATTGTATCGGCGAGAATAATCGATGCGGAGTTTATCCGAGACCATCAAGCAGTAGTAATTAGTATTAATGCCATAGATTTGGTAGCCGTTGAATCTTTGTTTGTCACTGCGATTCCATTATACTGAGCTTCTCCATAGTATGCTGTTAGTCTTGTTGACTTGAGACCAACTTGCTCAATATGTCGATTTTTGTCGAAGTAAAAGATAAATTTCCACCGAGCTGTTAATTCAGCAACACCGTTGATTAGTCGTAAGATTTGTATAAGTTTTGTAAACCTAAATATAAGGGAATCTTATTAAACGTGAATATGAAAACGCATTTATTTCATTTGAATACCAATTTTTATTTATAAATATTACTTCCTCCCTTTCCCTTTATTTTTGCCGCCGCTACGTTTGCCGGATTTGTTCACTTTCCCGCTAAATACCTTCTTGGATTTGTTAAACTTGGGCCCGTTATTTTGCTTATCACTTCTAAAATTACTCCTCGCATTTCCATCTTTATTTTGAAACTTTCTCCCGCCTTTTTTGTCGTGGAAGTTTCCTCCGCCATCTTGGTTCTTGTTAAACTTCCTCGCACCATCTTGGTTTTTGTTAAACTTCCTCGCCCCATCTTGGTTTTGAAACCTTCGGCCGCCGTCGTTTCTTTGGAACTTTCTGCCGCCATCTTGACTCCTTTGTGCATTGCCGCCTGTTTCATTGTTCTTCTGGAATTTCTTTTTCAATTTCTTATCTAATCTCATTTTCTTGAAGCCTCTCGGTTCATTGTCATCGCCTGTCTTCCGTTTTCTATTGGGATGTTCAGAGAAGAGATCTGCAAATAACATCCAATAATAAATATTTGGTGGACATATAGTCACACAGCGCCATCTAGCTCCAAACTAAGAATAGCTTGTATTGTGGGGACCAGACAGCTGAATACTTATAGACTTTTTAATTACATATTTACGCGGGAAAATATTAATAAATTCGAATGAGTAATCGAAGTCATTTTAGTAGCAGTAGAACTCATAGGTACACAGTTGGTCCGGGGAAATACTGGCACCATACCCATTTCTGCCGTCTAGCAGTAATGCATTCGCGTTACTGTGTTCCGATTTGAAGGGTGTGGTTGCCGGTGAAATTACGTTCCACCTTCATGTCTCGAGTTACGGGCGCATACGATGCTACTTGGGTCTCGTTGTACCTGAGTAGGGCAGGACTCAAGTCGAATAACTTGTTAAAGGCAGAGATTACCACTTTAACACCAGGTGGGTCATCAGATCATCACATCCGCGTTCGTGATTTACTGCACGACAATTAGGTTTTTCGGCTGCAAATCAGCGCTGAGTGAAACTCACCCAGCACACGCTGAGCCGAACCCCTTTTCGGCACTAGGCACTACGTATTTTTTATAATAATTGTTAAGTAATAAATGTTTTGTTTCTTTTTTGTAATTTGATTTGATATATTTTTTTTTAAGTTTTGTAGCGTATTTTTGGCATTTTATTTTTTTGATGTAGTTTTAATTTGTTTTTGTTTTTTTGCATATGTTTATCCTTTTCTTTGTATCTTAGTTTCTTATTTATTTTTTCTGCGCTATTTTCGTTTGTAAGTGTCGTGTGCTGAATAAATGTTTTTTTTTTCTTTCTTTCTTTCTTGTAATGGAATGTGTTGAGTGGGCAAGGCAGGGCCCACAGTGACCTCTGGGCACATTAGTGTCTGACAGAGTAAGTGACCCTGTAAAAAGTATGGCTGTGCTACCTTTCTCCGGTTCAGCTCCGACCTCCTGCCTGTAGTACTCCGCGTCGTTATCTTCCGCGTCGCTGTCACCCGCGCCCCCCGCACCGCCCGCCCCGCCCCGGGACTCCGCCGCCGCTAGCTCCATTAACCTGAAATTATAGTATAAATAAATAACATTTTTTTTGTAAGTATATTAATACTAGCTGCGCCCCGCGGTGGATAAGTAATCCCACGGGAACACTGCACTTTTCCGGGAACAAAGTAGCCTATGTGTTAATCCAGGATATAAGCTATCTTGGTACTAAATTTCATCCAAATCCATTCAGCCGTTTGAGCGTGAAAGAGTAACAAACGTCCATACAAACTTTCACGTTTATAATATTAGTAAGTATATTGATATTCTCTTTTATTTAACACCACCGTCCCAAATCATTCTTTTTGATCCGGTCCATTAAAAGGGTGCCTGGAAGAGATTGCTTTAAGAAATAAGGCCACCGATTGTATGTCACGTGTATTTTAAATTATTTTCAACTTTATATTTGTATGTATTTGTGTGGTGGACAATAAAGAGTTTTCTAGCTATCTATATAAATGTTGGTGGACAATTCACACACCAATAGCAAGCAATACTAATTGGGTCTCTCCTACCTAAGTATGACAAGACCCAAGTCACATTGTATGCGCCCGTAACTGAGAGGTGGAACGTTCCATGTGCCTGTAATTTCACTAGTTTTAAAGCCTGATGCACAATGACAATGACATTGTGTTTTCCACGTTTACCGTCACTTTGACTAAGGTTCACTCACTCGAGTTGTAGATTACTGCAGATTTATTTAAGTCTGTGGTACTAACCTCTGACTCTCGGTCTGTTCTTTCTTCTTCTTGATTCCTTCTAGAGACTTCTGTTTGAGTTCATCCTTCTCCCGCTCTTTGCGTTTGATATTCTCCTCTTGTTGCGACTTACGCTTCTCTTTTTGTTTCCTGGAAAAGTTAATGAGATCGTGAGTGCTTTGACGAGCACAAAGTACAGTAACGAGCCACAGATGACTCGCCTCACAGTACAGTTGGTAACCCTGCTTTGTTCGCTTTGGGCCGTGGGTTCGATTCCCAAACAAACATTTGTGTGATGAACATAGATGTTTGTTCTGTGTCTGGGTGGTAATACATATGTATTTTCCAGTATTTCCAAAAATGTGTATATAAGCATGCGGATATTTCCACCAATATTTATTTATTGATACGAGATAGTAGCTAAATTAATTCATGAGGTATACAAAAGCCGAGAAATAATAAAACTAACCATACCTAAGTAACGGTGGACTGATGTCCACCCTTATTTAGGTATGGTTAGTTGGAGTTGCAACTTGGGTCCTCCCCTACTAGTTACGACAAGATCCAAGTCGCGTCGTATGCGCCCGTAACTCAGACGTGTAGGTGGAATGTCTCATGTGCCTGTAATTTCACTGCAACCACACCTTTCAAACTGGAACACAGTAACGCGAATGCGTTACTGCTTGGCGGCAGAAATGGGCATGGTGGCAGTACTTCCCCGGACGAACTAGGCGTGAGCTCTACTGTTCTTAAATCTAGCTCGTTTCATAGCAAATACATATTCAAAAAAACACGTTCATTGTAATCTCACTGACTCACAAAAGTCCCAGTCGCCACAACGCATGTCAATAGAATACCAGATGAACTTACTTCTTCTCTTCTCTCTTCTTCTTGATCAAAGCTTTTTCTTCATCAGTCTTCTCTACGAGCTCGTGGTAAAGAACTTCGCCATCCATCAGACCATCTTCAACCTGAGACAGTGAGATTAAATTTTGACATTTTTGAAATATATATAGGTAGGTTTTAAAGTAATATGTGTAAATGTTTTCATACTAGGCTAACGTTTATGTAGTCCCCTTGTTTATGCAGTAGAAGTTGTGCCAAGTTCGAGCGGCGGAAGTACTGCCGCCATACCTAATTCTGCCGCCAAGCAGGAACGCATAAGTATTACTGTGCTCCAGTTTGAAAGGTGTGGCACCCACTCCCTTCCACCGGAACACAGCGACACAAATGCATCACTGCTTGGCGGCAGATTACCAGGTGTGGTGGCAGTACTTCTCCGGGCGAACTTGGCACAAGTTCTACTGCTACTTCGGGTTGCTCCTTTCGCACCACCCGGGGGACACGTGTAGGGATTCAAAGGGTTATCACATACGGACGCGAGCAACGTAGGCCCCAAACTAACTGTAGTTAATAAACAATTAACAAACGGTTAGTTGGTCACAGCTCGGTGTGTCATGGCAAGTCAGTTGTCTGGGACTGTCTGATGGAAATTCAGACAATTTAGGAGCACAGATTCTCATCACAACTAATAAATAAATAAATATTCATCACGACTAATCTTTCAAAGCCCTAGTGTTAAACAAAGTGGGCCATACCTACCCTCACAGCCCAGTTGGTAGTAACACTGCCTTCTGCGCTGTAGGTCGTGGGTTCGATTCCCATCCAGGACAAACATTTGTGTGACGAACATTGATGTTTGTTCTGTGACTGGGTGTTGATTATTATTTGACTGGCCTCATAGCTCAGTTGGTTAGTAACCCTACCTTCTGTGCTGTAGGTCGTGGGTTCGATCCCCACTCAGGACAAACATTTATGTGAAATTTGTAACATTGATGTTTGTTCTGTGTCTGGGTGTTAATATGTATTATATGTATGTATTTACAAAAAGAAAAGTATATAAGTATGTATATCAGTTGTGTGGTTCCCATGATACAAGCTATGCTTAGCTTACTTTGGGGCTAGATGGCGCTGTGTGAAATGTCCACCAATATTATTATTATTATTATTATTATTTGTATGTATTTACAAAAAAAAGTTAATAAGTATCATATCAGTTTTCTGGTTCCCATGAGACAAGTTACGCTTCGCTTACTTTGGGGCTAGATGTGCGCTGTGTGAAATGTCCCCAATATTTATTTATTACTAGCTGCGCCCCGCGGTGAATAAATAATCCCACGGGGACACTGCACTCTTCCTGCATCAAAGTAGCCCATGTGGTAATCCAGGATATAAGCTATCTTGATATAAATTTCATCCAAATCCATTCAGCCGTTTGAGCGTGAAACAGTAACAAACATCCATACAAATTTTCACGTTTATAATATTAGTAGGATTATTCATTACCTTCATAAGTTGTAAGGATATCCGCGGACCGAGTTCGAACAGCCTGATGGCAGATTTGGATTCGGCCGCGGCGCCGCGCGTCGCGAGCGACTGCGGCAGTATTATCTGTGAGTTTGGATCGTCTTCGAACTCGCTCTCCGACATCAACGCCGCCCTGCATGTCAAAAAAACTTTACTAACATAGAATTCATACAAATATTCCAAACATAGGGCGCACTGGTCGCTTAATTTGACGCCTTCTCAAACTCTATCCGACCCACTATGAGGAAGAACAGCCAAGAAACCCCTAAAGGACGATTTTCCCCTCCTTTAGGGGTTTCTTGCCACAGTAGTTCTTCTCATAGAGATATTCATATATCATATAAGTCATATAGATAGAGACATTCACATACATTTTTCAAATTTTTTCTTCGCAAGCATTCTTCCTTGTAATAATTTGAGAACTCAAATCTACGTTTCATTCTGTTTATTAATTTGACTACACAAATGCCAACTACCCATTAGGTACATTCTTCTATAACACTGCGTTAAAAATCTAATACTGCGCATAAGTAGCTCTGGTACTAATGTTTGGCGAGTGAAGGAAAACGGTAGACACAATCAAAGCTACAGCATTAACGAGTTTTCCACCAGGCCCGCTGTGTCCCAGTTTACAATATTATTATCAAACCCTACTCACTTTTCGAAGAACTCCGACATGTCTTTGCACCGATTGAGATTCGGTATCTTCCCTTGAACAACCTGAAACAAATAAACAAGTTTAAGTAAATAATTTCAATGAGCAGTCTTGAAGAGGCCATTACTGCGTTTTATTTTAAGGTAGTCTGGAAGAGATCGTATACAACGATAAGACCGCTTATTTTTTTTATTTGATAAGTTACGGAACGAGCCGACGGCCCACCTGGTGTTAAGTTGTAATCTCGGCCCATAACAACCGATGCGACTTGGGTCCTCTCTACTAGGTACGCCAACACCCAAGTCGCATCGTATGCGCCTGTAACTCTGAGACGTGTAGGTGGAATGTCTCATGTGCCTGCACTTATATTGAAATCCTTTATTTTCTACGTCCTGTTTGAGGCGAGGTGCTGGTGTACCTTTTTAGTTCCTTTATTAAGTCCGACCGGCGTAGCTCTGATGACGTAGTGGCGGAGGTCTATCAGCTTCGTGGCAGGGTTGTAGTTCATAAGCACGCATCGACGAATGTGTTTCAGTTTTACCTAAAAATAAAATAAATAAAATTATCTGTTGGTAATGAAAATTTTCTAAACATAAGAAAGTATATAGGCACATAAAACAAATAATTTTTGCTTGTCTTTCTGTTTGTTCCAGGTTATCTCCGAAACGGCTGGACCGATTTTGACGGGACTGACTGGCAGATAGCTGATGTTATAATGAGCAACTTAGCCTACTTTTATTGTAGACAGAGCTGAACTGTGCATGCCTCCGTCAATGAAAAGATGATCTAAGTGGTTAACAACTCACATTAGTAATATTAATTGTAGGGAACATATTCTGGAACATGTTTGCCATGAGCTTCATGTGCATGCCCTCGCCGGAGAAGCTGTTGAGCACGATCAGCGGGGCCGACTGGAACGCTCGCATCATCACATACTGCTTCTTCAGCGAGGATATCACGTCGCGCGCCAGGCTGTACTGTCCATAACAAATGGTACCTTATATAACAACTTTAAGTCAACACAACACATTTCATACACCGCCATCTAGACCTAAAAAGAATTTAATAGAATAAAAAATATATAGCAAGCATAAAGTCATACCCTATCCAAGCAAGAGTAACTCCCGAGACACTTAAATTCTGACTGATCTCACAGCTCAGTTGATAGTCATTTTGTGTTTACAATTGTATTTGGATTTATTTTAGTTTATTCTGTTTGCTGGCTATTTATCATTATGTCCCATGGATGAGTGCTGTTACCTTAAATACAAGTTCACTCTTAGTTTAGGTCTCAGTGGTCACAATTTTCAAAACATGAATCTTCTGTTTTTGTAATGTTTCTAATATGAAAATAAACTATTATTATTATATTATTTTGCCCTCTGTGCAGATGAGGAGGTTTTTCTAACTCCCTGTTTCACCCAGGACTAAATGCATGACAAAAAACATCTGTTTTATATTACATTATCACACAGTATTCTATCAGTTGTCTGGTTCCCATAGTACAAGCTATGCTTTGTTCTGGGCTAGATGGTGCTGTATTAAATGTCCACAAATATTTATTATAATGAAATAACTTACATTGTGCAGCTTGAATGTTAGCGTTGGTCCTCGGGGCAGGCGCGCCAGCCTCATGTATGAACCCAGTTCTGTCTCCGTAAACATCATGAGATGAGACACATGAAGATACCCTGATATGGATACAAAATCTTTAATCGTGTTCTTTTTTCTTTCCTAAAACAGACCATAAAAATATTTAAATAGAAATAAAATTAGGACACAGATATTCAAAATGTGTAGAGTAATAAAATATCACATGAAAATCTTTTTGTGCTAGAATTGTTTAAAATTGAATTTGAAATTATTTAAATTGGAGATAGTTAAATACGAATATAACCCATAATTATTTGTTATGAAGATACCAACCTTTAACTGTGAGGCAGTAAACGGTTCCATAATCTTCCTGAAATCCTTCGTCAAGTCTATCAAGTCTTTGCTGCATTGTCCACGATGTATGACGAAGGAATGCGGCGCTTTCACTAAGTTTTCAGGCTCTAGGGACTCTTTATTTGCGGGATTTTTCTTTACACATCTACCTTTGCGTTTACCCATTGTAAACTTAAATCTTTGTCACCTTTTATGTGGTATATTTTGGATTACTTTAATCTTATACTAGTACTACTTTGGTACAACAGTTTGTTGTACCAAATTTAATTTGAAGCAATTCAATATTTGGAAACAAATCTGAACATGATTATATTTTGAGGTTAACACATGCTTAAAGTGCTGCAAACTCTAATCAGCAGAAAATATGTAAGTGTAAATTATAAAAAAAAGGTCACTATTCCGACGCACGTCTGGAGTTTACTTCTTACGTGTGATGACATTTGTCATAACGCTTTTTGTTAACAATCGATTTTACTGCCTTATAAGTTTCCGTACTGGCTTCAAATCGGTTCTTAGTAGTTAGTAGTAAACTTTTGAAAATATTCTGTTTTGTGCTTTTGTTTTTTGATGTGAAACATCTATAGCCGCACGTAAAACCGATTTCTGGCGTGGCGACGCGTCGCCACGGCATGCGTTGCATATTACTTTTACAAAATAATGTCGATGTTTCACATCTGCCAGGCGTCCCGTGACGGCTCACATTTTATTTTTCGATTTTATATTTTACACAACATCAAGCCAACAATTAGTATGTACTGTGTTAAGTTCGTCGTGAAGTTACAACCACTCTGTTTTTGCAGTAATGTACACTAGGGCACATAAGATATTTTTCCGTCACTTGCAATGCTACTTGCGTCTAGGTATAGGAGTAAGGTGGACTGTGGTAGTCATATTGCGTTTTGTGCTGTTTGCCACTAAACAACAGGTGACGTTCTCCTTTTGAAATTGTTCATATAAAATAAAGTATGGTGGGCTAATCTCGACCTACTGCATTTCATATCTCATGTTAATTGATAACGGTACTCTCTGTGCATCAAACGGTTCATGAAAATGCAATATATAGTTAGGAAGATAGAGCCCATTAAAATATGGTATGTCTTGAAAAATCGAGAGTTTGTAGTACTATATGTCAGTGATTTGACTTTGACATTAGCTAACTGTATTCAATACATACCATAGAGATAATATGTAACAGGAGTGCTTACTATGTTTGACATAAAAACTAAAAATATACTTTATCAGCATGATATAAAGTTCCATTTACGTTACCAATTATTGTAAGGAAAAACGGTCTTGAAAGAGACAAGTTCTAAGGTATGGGTTTCCCTCTCGCACACATTGCCATTATAGACAATTATATTTTTATTACACCATATTAGACAAGGACATCTTGACCTAGAAGTTGTCTCTTTCGAGACCGCTTTTTGGGTCTGTCAGCCCTCCAGTTGTACGAAGTACATACTACCTCCATGATACATACCTATACGTTGTACGGTCGTTATAGCCTTATTGTACTACACATGAATATGAACTCTGCGGTCAATATACAATCTGTGATACTAGGGGTCTAATTATATATTCAGACGGGTGTGGAGCTCCAGGGTAGTTTAGTCTGACGTCAGCACTGCTGACTGATTGAGTTAAATAACTTTATTTATTCAGTTTCATCCTAATTTCAATGTAAAATGTATAGATTTCACATTTATAGAAAATGACAAACATGACATCGATGAAAAAAGACAGGGTCTCTTCGAATGTTTTCTAAGGTTTAGTCAGTATTTAATTACAGGATCTTTCATTATTGTAATGTGAAATTACATGAAATTCCCACAAGAGCTGATGGCACTATTTAAAATTTTGTTGCAGAGCTTATGTGAGCACAGCCCAGCCAACATCCACCTGTAAGACGACCCTACAAATATTTTGTAGACTCGGGGTAAACACATGTATTAAATATTAAAGGCTTAAGTTAACTAAATTATAAGTAAAAAAAACGCAACAAAACAAATCAAAACAGCTTTATTTCGTGCTGGTTAATTTGTAATTTCCCATACCTGCACATGAATTACCTACTACACTAAATGGTACACTTTGTCTAACTGCCTTGTCTTGTGGTAGGTATTCCTTAAGTATTGCAAAAGTACAAAATCTTATTCAGATGTCACTGAGAACTTAGGTTACAAGCTAACGTGAATAAATACATAGGACTTAATAGGTCTACAATAAGAAATCGACACATCGTTACATCCGACATCATGAGGCTGAACCTAATCAGTCATTGAAGCGTATCCTTACTCTGAAGGGCTAAAAGCAGTGCAACAGACCCTACATCGATGTACTTTATGAGAAATAACACTTAACCAGACCACAGTACCTAAATCCCTCCCTTGTTTTGGAATATACACCCCGAAACTAGGAGTTTGAAACGAAATGTGATACAAAATACTGGAGGTGAGCCTATTGGTAAGGCTCACGTGCCCGGCCTAGGTCGACACTACTTGCCAATAAGTCGAATCCCAAAGATAATGATGGCCAAAAAATAATAATATGCCAATTTCCTCCCAATTAATTACTATGGGAGATTGGCACGACCTTTTTTATAAACTGCTAATGGAATACTGTCATATTCAATAACTATTCGTAGGTATCAGTTTTCCCTGGAAAAGTAAATATTGGGACTTAATGATGTATCCAAAGGATGAAATTAATTTAACCAAGGATTGAGAATTTCAATCCAGATTCCCGGAATCGTATTATTGTGCTCCAGGCACAGACAAAAGTCCACACGACAGCTTTTGTTAATTCCTGCACTGAATCCAGAAAGTACCAGCGAATCCCTAATGGTGGATTTAACATACTTTCGGATACTTTCATCCACAACACCTTGGAAGCTTTGTTTATTAAGTCACGAAATGATAGATTTTTCTGACGAATAACAATACTCCTACGATGAAACACGGATGGCTTCTACCTAACATACAGATCGATTGTAGCAATTAACATAGTCGTATGTGAAAAATCTATACTTTAGGGTACAACCGTTCAAAGTTTCAAATATGAATAAAGTGAACTGAACACATACTACTTTTTCCACTTAGAAACACAGAGATGGGTGATTTAAGCGATTTATTTTACAGGGACATCTATAGTTTTATTCTAAGGTCTTTTATGCAATAAAATGAAAATCGCAAAAATGTACATCCCACAATGTTAATTGCTACAGTCGAGATGTAAATATGTCAAATGTCGGAGTCATTTTGTCGTAACCACACTGAAAATTTACCACTGCATTTTTATAAGCTTTTATTTAACTTTAAATGTTTGTATGTTAGTAGGTATAGATAAAAATTTGCAACTGAATTTTGAACCAGTTCTCGTAGCCCCAATAGGGCGAAATTTGTTATTCTTGCATAAACCTGATGACAATGGAATCTTAAATAATAGTAATTTATTCAGCGTTATTACGGAAATTTCTTTTAATTATGTTCAAGCTACATTATCTTCTAAGCTACTGTTTAATCTGATAGATTTAGTAGGTAGTTTGAAGACAATTTCTCTAGATATCATGTCAATAGAGAAAAACATGAGACATATTCACAGATTTTGTATCTTTCTTGTCCATACTGAAAGTCAGGGTATTCCCCTTACGAGACCAAAAATTTTGCACCATCTAGGTCAGGGATGGCGAACCAATGGCACGTAACATAATATTTTGGGTTTGTATTAGTAACAAAATCACACTAATGTTACTTTAACTTTAATTACACATATAACTGAACATTCATTAATATACAGTCCAAAATTTATCTTTTTGGTAGTAAATGAAGAGTTTTGAGTAGACAGTATTTAGTTGTTATTTCCACGAGAACTGGCGTGTAGATCCATATAGGTTCGTCATCAGACCAAGATATGAAAGGGAACCCAGAATAGGCCGCCTACGCTGGCGGTAGGGTTACATACATTTCTATTCAGGGTTAGTGCAAATATAATTTATTACCCAAACTACCCTACTGTTTTTGGGATTTCAATTTTTATATGAAATATGTATTTGGTAGCAAACTTTCGGAGAATATGTGATTTAACAGCGCCGCGTTTTTTTTTTTTAAAAGCCCCACCTGATGTAAATTGGCAACCTCTACCCATACTAAGCAATACGGCTTGAGTCCTCCCCTACTTAAGTACGACAACACCCAAGTCGCATCGTAAAACGCCAAAAGCCTATGTTACAGATATCAGCATTAACCTACCTATCAGTATTAGTACAAAAGTTCAAAGGATTTAAGTAAAATTAGCCAAATCTTTATAACTGGATTAACTTGTGATACATTGATACTTTGGCAAGAAACGTAAACCAAGGCACTGGTCAGATCATTACGCTGAGAGGTGTCACACCAAAATGTATCTAGCTGGATGTACTCCCAAACAATATATATATACAGAACATCTTACGACATAAACGAACAAATGTTACTTAAAAAAAAAGTAACCAAAAGTAGCAAAATCTCGTTGAGAGGAACTAGGGATAAAAAAAAATCATTTTATAATAAAAGTTATTTTCAAATCGCGATAGTTTGCGAACGGTTGAATAAGCCCCTATTTTATCCGAATCAATTAGCTACTAATCTATAATCGATCAGTTAAATATAGTATCAGTATATTGAAAAAAATCATATTAGTACACAGTATGGGCCGAAATGAGCGGCTTCACATACCGGACACAGAATCATTCATTTTCGGATCCTTGTTGGATCCTTTTTTAATGATAAATAATGATTCGGTTTGATCGGTACGATTTGCCGGATCCAAGTGTAAGTGCAACAACTCACTCGCGTGAATCCAAATTAAAATTATGGGCCAAACCCCGCACTAGTTAAATTTCAACAGTAACCACAGTTCAGTAATATACCACGCCTTTTTGACGTGACAACGTCTTATAATTCGATAGAGCCGGCTGCACGCACGAAAAAACATGACTCATGCGGCGTTACCTCTTTAAGAGCAGTAGAACTCTCGCCAAGTTCGTCCGGGGAAGTACTGCCACCATGCCCTTTTCTGCCGCCAAGCAGTAACGCATCCGCGTTACTGTGTTCCGGTTTGAAAGGTGTGGTTGCCGATGAAATTACAGGCACATGAGACATTCCACCTACACGTCTCACATTTACGGGCGCATACGATGCGACTTGGGTCTTGTCATACCTAGTATGGGAGGACCCAAGTCGCATCGGCTGTTATGGGCAGGGGTTACCACTTAACACCAGGTGGGCCGTCGGCTCGTTCCGTAAATGTATTACATAAAAAATCTGAGGCGTTCCATGTAAGGCTTGTGCAAGTGCAAGCGAGAGCGCGGAACGAGCGACAAAGAAGCACAATCGGCCTTTGCGTTCGGCAGCGTTCGACATCCGTCTCTCTCCTACTTGAGTGAGCGATGCGTCTGCGTGGACAGCTGCTAATACTTACATTTACATGTTTTGATCGAGTATCAAGTGCAGTGTAAAACTATTAAATTGTAAAAAAAAAATTGACATAATTGTATTTATGCGTACAAATAAATCTAACTTGATCAATTTCATTGTGATTTCAAATTACCTCCTTCTCTATATACATACAAATCTATTAAACAAATGAAATTAAAATTTTCTTTTGAAAAATGCTACCAATCCATCAGTATTTTCTTAAGACGTTGTCACGTTCAACTATCGTCAGTAAACCGACTTTACAGACAACCATTTTTTACGTTAACACGAGGTGATTATGTAATTTGCACGGTCGCAGCAGGGGGCTGGCCCAAATTGTAGCCTGCTCATTATATATGACTTAGTAAAAATTAGAATGTAATCAAATGTAAAATGCTTGTTTCGTGAATAAAGCATTAATTGCAATTGTTACAATCCTTTATAAAGTGTGTAACGACACTTAAGTTTATATTCAGTGACGAAAACCAAACGCTATTGAATTGACATAACATTATTGTCTGCATGGATGTTGGGTGACCTAAGTGTCACCTATAATTAAAGTTAAGAGATTAAAATTGATTAATATTCTCTAACTTGATAAAATAACAATATACACACACAAGCTTACAATAAGCAAGCTACAATTTCCAATAAAAATGGACAGTTCCTCACAGCAGTTTCCAAACAGAGGAAACATTATAAATTACAATATCAGTTTCAAAGACGAGTAGGCAACGCGTTAAAACAATGAAACGAGGGTAGTTTCATATTAATACAGAATGATGCGATGCCATGGCCTATTCGTCGCTTAGAAGCGATGATGACGTTAATAATAGCATACGAAAGTCAGTGCAGGGCATTCAAATAAAACATATTAAAATTTCAATGGTATAAACAGTGGTAACCACGAAGACGCTGCCCACTCTTCTTCCTAATCGCTTACAGATGTGTGCTAGGATGCCACTATCTATAACTATATGATATTGCTGATAAAATTCAACGCCACTCACTTATCAACGTTTCCATGCCCTCAGCGCCATGACTGTGGTAAACAAGAGGCCATCAGAGCCCGAGTGGTAGAACTGATCATGGGTTCTCAGCATAACTGTATCTGTTTATTCTATCTAGTTATTTGTTATTGTTGTCACATGTATAACTAGCTTTACTTAATATTCAAAAAATAAAAAAATAAGCTAAAAATGTGATAACAAACCTTAATTTGCTTACTTTTAGGCCGCTCAGTCAAGACCATTGATATTGTATCCAGATTTGGCCAAAAGCAGGCCATCTGCGGCCAAAAGCTACATAGCCATTCATAAATAAAAAGAAACCTCTGTTGTCTATTGAGACTGAAAAGTGAAGTGAAAAAGATTGATATGTAGGCGACGTTGAAGAAGGTTAACGGTCTCACCACTTCTAGATACACAGACTATGCAAGAACGAGGATCAGTGAACGTAAGTAGTGATGTGCAATGGGAAAGATTCGATGATAAACGTGTGTAAATAAATAAGTATGCATTACGAGACCGATGAGAAGATACGTATCACATCACGGACTCCTGGTATGGAGCCCAGCTTGCATCCAACACAGAATAGTTATAAAAAAATGGTAAATACATATGTTAATTTGTTCATACACAGAAGCTAAGTAACTCCATACAAAGCATCACAAAAAATAAAGAACTGTGTCGATGAATAACCGATTATTTTAAAATCGAAACAAAAATCGATAAATTAATAACAAAATAATGTTCATTTATGAAAGGTTTTGTGGCCCACGACTAGATGGTAGTTTGTCCTTTGGGGCTGTTCATAAGACCTCGTGTGATAAGTGATTTAAATGAACTTGTAGTACTACAAGTCGAATGATACAAAGTTGTCCTTTGTATCGGTTTATCAAAACCACAGCCGAGTCGTTTAGTGTTGATCCATCTGAAAATTGAAACGCAATTACAATTAAATACTCAATACATTTATAGCTTCACGTATATTTAGCTATTTAGTAATTGTTTGTTCACATTTGTTCGTTACACCTAATAGTAATAACACTAAAAGTAACCCTACTCAGGCAGAACCCGAGCCGAGTCGCGTCATTTGCGCCCGTAACTCTCACCGGTGGATATTCCTACGTATATTATAGGAACCCGCTTTAAAAGGCTGTTTACTAAGCTTAAGTAATGAACCAAGTGTATCACATAAAAACGATGTTTTATCCCCCTGGGGGTACTCCGGGCCCTAAACTACCTCCCTAAATACTATTCTAGAAAACTTTGACCTGCCGCCATAAGATATTGCATAAAAATGATGGTATTTAAGATAACTTGCTGACCTGTTCCTGTCCGTTGGTCTCCTGAGATTTCATGACGTCTGGCAGATCCGGGGGTGAGGAGTACGGAGTCAGATCCAGAGCTTCGAATTCACCATTTTCCTTTCTGTAATGAAGAAAATACAAATTAAAATTTATGACTGAAAAAAACAGCATTCATTTCGACAATGGCTTCTGTTTATCAATGATATATACTTTTTGACAAAACTATAAAAAATCGTTATATACCATGAGATTGACATATGGAAATTTTTGCTTGATTACTCTAGCTGGGGCTAGATGGCGCTGTAAATATAACCAGAATTTCAAACATTTCACTAAGCATTTTTTGTATATACATCAGACACAGACGCAGAACAAACACCAATGTTCCGCACACAAATATCTGTCCTGGGTGGGAATCGAACACACGACCTAGAGCACAGACGGCAGTTACTATCAACTGAACTGTGAGGACAATCATACGCAGGACACAGACCTGTTTCAGACGAAGGTAAGAAGGTTTAATCTACCTTGATAAATGTCGCCAGTTAAATGAACTAAGTCTTCAAATTATTTATTTATTAATATGCCAATTGTCTCGCGATGTTTTCCTTCACCATTTAGAGATCACTATACCACGTTCTCAAAACGGTGAAGGAAACATCGCTGCATAACCGACATGTCCTAGAACCGAACACACCGACATAATAATACAAGAGCATGAAAAGAGCCTCTTTGAGGCGTACTTAAACTCTCACCACACTAGTTTGAGAAGCCAGTAACATAGTGGTAGTATGGGCAATGAAAACGTCAAACCCAAATAAAATAGATAAACTTAAGCACTGGATTACCGATACATATAATATTGCTAATGATGCTGGATTATTGATATCTTATCATATGTGTTGCTTGGTGCTTTAAATTACCGCATAATATATGCATCAACCATTTTCTTGAGTATGTAAATTAAATTTTACCGAAAGCCAAGCATTCGTTTTATTTCGTTTCGTTTTTTGTGCAATATTTGAAGACAAATTCGACAGGCCTTACAGCTCAGATGGCAGTAATCCTTCTGCGCTGTTGGTCGTGGGTTCGATTACTACCCAGGACAAACATTTCTCTAATGTTTATTCTGTGTCTGGGTGTTAATATTTATTATAAGTATGTATTTACGAAAAGTATTTAGGTATTCTATCAGCTGTCTGGTTGCCATAGTACAAGATATGCTTATTTTGGGGCTGTGTGAAATGGAAAAACTATATAACAGATTATTTTGGGATTCAAAGAGATATAATGAACCAAGATTAGCCATTTAAATAATTACAGGAATCAACCAAACTCAAAATGTTATGTGGTTTATTTTGAGGTTGGGCATTACTGGCATTGTACAATTAGCGTTAAATTAATTACAAAACGTAGGTTAAACACACATTAAATAAATTTATATGAGAACTAATTTATACAAAGTTATGAAGATGTATTCAAAATATGATTAAAACTACCCACATATTCAGCCATGACTAAAACTGCAAAATATTAATAACAATGTCCAACTGTAACTTTCAGGATATTGTAATAGTTGATATTTGAAATCGGTCATACAAGTTTCAGCCAGTTTTGCTTGTAATTTCACTGGTTTAAGATTTGTCCTTACTGTCCGGTTATGAGGAATGAATAAATGGAAGGTGTTAGCGAAGTTATTCGTGAGAAAACAATGCAGCAGTCAGGAGTCACCTTACGTTGTCACATTACATTCTCACAAGGAGAAAAGTGGCTCATTGAAGCTCTGCCTACCACTTCGGGGATTAAGGTGTGAATCTATATATATGAAAGATTTAAAAAAAGAGTAAGTATATAACTAGTATACAAACCTTAAAGCCAATCCGATAGGTGCTGGACTCTGGGCCTTTGCTGTTGCCGACGTCAGTCCATACTCTGCAAGGGTCTTGTCGTCTTCCATTAGCTGGCTGTCTTTGTTGAAGAGCATCTGACTAGGAGGCTGCACTTTGAGAATGCCTGGAACCATAACCATGCCAGAACATATTATTAAATAGATCACATTATAATCACCCAGACTTGTTGGTAATTTAAATTATATGGAATTTGTTCTGGCTACTTGATATTTTCCTGTGGACATTTAACACAGCGCCATCTAGCCCCAAAGCAAGCTAAGCATAGCTTGTACCATGGGAACCAAACAACTGATATAATGCTTAACTTTTTTGTAAATACCTACATATAATAAATATACACCCAGACACAACCAACATCTATGTTTGTCACACAAATGTTTTTCCTGGGTGGGAATCAAACCCACAACCTACAGCGGAGAAGGCTGGTTCATTACTAACTGAGCTGTGCGCTCAGTGATGGAATGATTACCAGAATAAAGTATTAGCTGAGTTATACATATGTGAGAAAATAATGGTGATGATTAGATCACCACTTGTCACATCTAGGGTCGCACAATAAAGTAACCCACAAGGTAGAGAGTGGCAAATTGATGCTTTATAACCCCCACGGTATGTTTAAACTTCTATGTATGTACAAATATTATGTATGGGAAACAATGTTTGTTTAGATGGATGGATGTTTATTTGTGACTATTTCACACCAAATCTACTGAACCAATTTGGAAAAAAAAGAACAACATACGAAGGTAAGGAAACACAAAGGCTACATTTAATCTTAGTGCTACATGTACAAAGCCACAGGCAGAAACTATAAGAACTATTAAGTATTGTTTAATTGAGAATTATTATCTAAAAGCAATAGACAGAGTAAGTTCACCACTTGTTACATCAATATTCCCATTATACCCACAGATAAATGTAGCCCATTGTGGCACTGCCTACTCTTAAAGAAAAAGATGTAATATTGAAGGTATATAATTGGTATCATACCATTACTTAAATATAGCAAAAACTACTATAAAAGTAAATATTTGTTATTATTATCTTCTTATTGGATACCTCTAAAGAACAAAGGGTAAATTTGTAAATAAATAAATGTTTCAAGAGCAGATATATGATTTTCCAAACAATGCTACAAACAATAAAATTGCTGTTACTTAATCACAGAGTAAAAGAGCTCTACAACCAAGATTACTATTTATGTTTAATATAGAAGTCTGATAAAGATATCTTTAAGACGGCACACTAGTTCTATGAGCAGTTTTTTGAGAGCTTACTGAACGAAAACGGGTACATCAAGTAAAATAGCACTGTGTGTTTAGTAATATTATTAGATCATATTTCTTAGCTAAACTGATAATACTATCGACTGTTATTGTACACATAGGGTCAAATCTGGTGGCGCATATCGATACCATCTGTAAATAATGAATGAAAACACCACGTCCATAACAAAACCTACTCCCCGCCGTCGTCATTGTAACATAACTAAAAATAGACTTTTCTCCTACCGCAAGTATCGCACTTACCTTCAATCATTTTCTTTAGTTCGAGCACTGTTGTCGTGTCCTTTGCATCGGTGAAGATGGTTAACTTTTTTCGCCTAATCATCAGAAAGACATCCTGAAAACAAATAGCATTTTTGAGGTTACAAGTTTGAGTTATTAGCTGGAAATACACAAATTTAACACTCTCCGTAGACTACACATGATCCTTATACATTTAAACATTTTTGCACTCACCATTTTGTGTTTAAATTTATAAAATAATATTTATTTCTAAGAAAAACGCTTTTAGGCGTACAAAATGAAACCAACGAAAATGACAGTCACAAACAGATTAAAAATAAAATTTGACAACCGAATAACCCACAAAAACGACAACTATTCCAAATTCGTTGTCATTGTCAATTTGATGTCAGCGCGACGGCGTCATTTTTCGCATCTCTATATGCAGCGTTTAGAAACTGAAGAAAAAATATTCCTTCATTTGTGTAACTGGTATTTTTCCTTTGCAAAAAGCCTCATGCATCATTATATTAATGATGAGAATTATTATTTATTACATATTGAATATCTACTGATTGAACACGCTGTTTGTTATATTAATTTATTCCCACTCTTCCCATTCATAATCATGCATTCTCTTTGTTTTTTGTTTACATTTCCAGATTCAGAGCGCACAAGATGCAATTTTATTTGCAGTGTATTTTGTTGTATAGTTTAATTTTTATTTGTATTTACAATGTGAAATCTGATCAACAGATAGAAGGTGCGCTATCAATGTGTTAAATATCGTATCATTTATAAGTATAACAAACACCTAAATATTAGTAACCTCAAAACATTGTTTTGCCAATATGAATTCACAAGTCTGCGTAACTTGCCACAATTTGAAGCCTGTGAACTGCACAAGCAACCGTCTGGTTACGGAACGCTGCGGACATGTGAAGTGCATGAACTGCCTGCTTCTGGAGAAGGCTGGATGCGAGGCCTGTCTAGCTGAGAAGGAACAAGCAGGTGAAGCTTCGGACACTGACGACGGATTCGCCGGCGACACAGTGCAAGTTCCCGCTGAGATAAAGTTCGAGGATACCACCAATGAGGAGCCAAGTACTGACGTAGTATTGACTGACGAACATATGGTAAACTTGGATGATTTGAGCAAGCCGAAGAAACTAGAGACATCTCACATCAGGGTAGAAACAGGTAAGTGATGTACATTACATTCAGAGTATCACAAAGCTTTCTAGTGGCGATAATTACTTGAATAATAACTGAATACCTAAGTTAAGAAACCAGACTATGAATATTCAGTTAAACATGATAAAAATGTCTTATCGATACAATAATGCCTATTGTCCCATTTACAGATGCGAATGGCAAGTTCTACCTATGCACAGTGTGCAAGAAGAGGTTCCATGCTCGCAGCCACGTAGCTTACCATGCATATTGTAATGGACAGAGTAAACCATATGCATGCGGGCTGTGTCCACAGGTAAACTACATTTTTTAGAGAATTAATGTAAAGTAGCATATTTAAAATTAGTGAGTAAAAATCTGACACTAATTAGACCTGCCATTTCTTACATTCAAATTTATATTATATTTTCTTACTGCTTTTTTTAAAATATTGACATAAAAGATGCAATAACAGCAAATATATCATTAAAACCTATTACTCTGTAGAAAATATAAAAAATAATAATTGAGGTAACATAATTATGAAATATTTTTTTATTTCAGAGTTTTGCTTCTCAGTCCCATTACAAATACCACATGAGAGTTCATCGAAATGAAAGACCATATGTGTGTGACATTTGTGGCCAAAACTTTATTCAGACTTCTAAACTTCAAAGGCACAAACTGAAACATACAAGTGAGTGTTGTACTTAATATTTGTAAGCAAGCTTCAAAAAAGAGAAGGAATTAATGAAACTTCAAAATCCCAGTTATTGATTGCATAGCCAAGTGTACATTTTTGTAATCAATTTTTTTTGTAGGAACTTAATTTAGTCACCAGATATAGGAATCGCAGCATATATAAAAAAAAATAAGCTGAAAATAAAAAGCACTTTACAACTTTCACAGTACACTTATTTTCTTTTTAGGTAATATGTAAATAAAGGGAAGGTGTGAGACCCTGAGAGTGAGACATTGAGTAAACATAACTAAAGTTGAATATTTATTACTTTTGTTTTTTAATAATTATTGTTAATAGTTATTTATATACATGTATATTTATAGTATATATTATAGTAAGTATAGTTTACATAACAAGCAATATGAGTTGGGACCTCCCCTAATTAGGTACAAGAAGACCCAATTATCATCATATGCACCCTTAACTTTAAACATGAAGGTGGAATGCCTTACATGCCTGTAACTTCACCAGGTGAAATTGGCACAAGTTCCACTGCCTGTTTTTTATATGACAAATGCTAGCAGACAAGCTTATGGGCCTCCGATGGAAAGAGGTCACCATCGCCAATGGACATCTGCTACCCTGTAAAACAATCCCACTAATGATCTGTCAATGAAATAGTATTGGGTATTGTACATTGCAGAAGAGAAGAAGCACACATGCGTGGAGTGTAACAAGGCGTTCAACAACATGACGGCGCTCCGCAAGCACACGCTGATCCACACGGAGGAGCGGCCGTACGCGTGCTCGGTGTGCGGCCGCCGCTTCCGCGACAACTCCAACTATCAGAAGCACGTCAAGAAACACAATATCGGTGAGGCATCGTTCGTTCCTTTACTGACAGACTGCATGTAACTGTTTAGAGCCCTACTTGACCGGGAGGCCATGCATTCGCTGTCAGTGTAGCCCCACAATTATATTTAAATGTGGTTCTGATAGTGCAGAGCTCCAAGCTATTTAAGTTTTTCTGGTTTAGGTGGTTGTCGGAAATTTATGGTAATCTCTGTGATCGCTCAGAAGCTTTCAGCATTGTCACGAATCACTTCAACGGCGAATACTTAGGGAAAAAAGGCTGAATTTTTTCCATTCATACTTTAGCAACAGATTCCAGAACTGTATTAGAGCCTACTTAGCAGAAGCAGAAGGGGTGTCAAATCAATAGTGCGGAAAGTTAATATAGAAGTCCCACAGGGATTTCTTTAGGTCCATTACTATTTATAACATACACTCTTGACATATAATTAGTTTTATGATAAATAACTGATAAATTATTTTAATATCGGTTATCACATATTTTAAGGCTCTGGATTTCCTCCGTTTCTAATTTTGTACACCACTATTGGTAAGACATGTTGTGACTATACCTTTTTTACTATCTAACCTACACATGTTTATGCAAATAAATATCTTTGTCTTTGTCTTTGTCTTTGAAAAAATGACATTGGCCTTACTTTGTTTGGTGATTACTGTGATATAACTTATGAAACTGTTGCCAGTAACCTGAGTGTATGTAAAATTTTCCGCTAAGAATAGTTCTCGCTTATATGTTTATTGTTTAAATTATTATAATAATAACATTTATACAATTTAAATATTGCAAAACATTGACATCCGAACCCTGTACAGCTTCAAAGACGATGTAACACATTGTACTAATATTATGTGACTCACAATAGCAGAATTTCATTATTTATGGACTATTTGGACTGTGATGGAATATTCCCATAGATATTTGCAAAACAGTGCTCCTCATGATTTAAACGTACGCCACGGCCACTGCGTGACACACTTAGAATATATTCATAGGGATGATACGGATGCTGCTTAAGGTCAAGTAAAGCAATCGAAGGGCTGATGTCTCTGTGTAATATTGCCTGCAGCCAAGAAGTGTTCGTGCAAGCAATGCGGGCGGGAGAGTTGCGGCGGGCGCTGCGGCGCGCGGCGGCGGCACCAGTGCGCGCGCTGTCCGCAGGCCTTCCACTCCAGCAAGGACCTGCGCAGGCACGCCACCGTACACACCGGTATGCATCCCCCCACCCCCGTATACTGTACACCGTTGGACAGTTGTTCTGGCGAGTCGGGTGTCCTGCGGGATCCTGGTGATGCCTGCGCAATAATATCCTGTGTAACATCATTGTGACAGGATTTAAAATTTCGAATCGATCAGACCTGTGGAAGTTGTTTATATCTCCTCATCAACCAAAAAACAGGTGATGATCTTCAAACGGCTGAGCAGATTTTCTTGAAACATAGCTAAGAACATTCTCGATTAAGACACCTTTAAACGAAAAATTTAATCAAATTTCTCTCATCGTTTAGGAGCTATGATGCCAAAAACAGATGCACCCCTCCTAACATCCCAGATAACACCCCTCTTTTTTTTAGTCGGGGGTTCAAAACAAGTACACTGTCGTTTTGAAGAGGCAGCATTTAACACATAGCACAGCTTGCTGATCTGTGATTTGACAGGAACACTTGGCTATGATGACCCATAATATTCTTTTTGTTTTGTCATGTTTTTAGGACTTTGTTTTCTCATTTATGGTAATACTTGTATTGACAGATTCAAAACCGTTCCGTTGCAAAGTGTGCGAGAGGAACTTCAGACGGAAAGACAATTTGGAACGGCACATCCGTAACACGCACCCCGACTCGAGCACCGCCACCGCCGTCGAGTACAACCACATCCCCCACCCCCCCACCAACACGGACGCCATAGACGAGGGGAAGGAGAAGAGCAAACTGGAAATACTCAACCCGCTCCCACCTCTGCCGATGGAAGTGATAAAAACGTTAGAAGTAAAACAGGAAATCGACAAATCGTACATCCTGGTGGCGAACAACGCGCGCCAGAGCGTGATCGTGGGCAAACCCGTGGAGAAGACGTTGGACAGTCCGTGCGAATACGTGCACAAGATCAGGAAGGCTAACTCGATGGCGCATCAGAGGAAGATCTCGCTGCCGCCGATCAACGAGGATAAGATGCGTGAGCTGACGAGCCACGCGAGCTTGAACAACTGCATCGTCGCGCCGCCGAAGGACAAGAATAAGTTGATTAAGATATTGTACGGAGACAGCGCCGTGCGGGACGCGGAGCCCGGCGCCGACGCACCGCCCCTGCACTGGAGGAAAATGAAACTTAATAAAGGTACATTTTTGCTAAATCTTTTTTATGTAATCTACTACTACTACGACTACTACTACTGTGACTGTGATTACTACTACTGTGACTACTACTACTACTTGACTACTACTACTACTACTACTATTACTACTACTACTACAACTACTACAACGACTACTATTACTAATCTTGACACTAGCTCTCTCGAACTTGTGTGTGGTGAAAGGATTCTAGTGCGCCTCAAAGATGCTTCTTTCGTGCACTTAACACTTCTAGAGCATAGCCGGTTTCCTCACGATGTTTTCCTTCAACGTTTTGTAAACGTTGTAACAAGCACATTAAATTTTCAAGTGAAAAAATCCTTGGTGTACGTCAGGATTTGAACCAACGGCATAAGGATTGAAACTCGGGGTCTGTATCACTGGGCCACCGCACTCCCTTAATGTGATTAAGTTATGGAATGTACTGACCTCTCTGGATCTCTGGAGGAAGTAGCCTAAAGCCTCAATCATCAAAAGCTGATGATGAGGCTTTAGATGATTGAGGTGTCTCTGCGTTTGTATTGATTGCTTAATAATAATATTGGTAGACAATTCACACAGCGCCATCTAGACACAAACTAAGCATATCTTGCGCTATGGGGACCAGACCGCTCATAGAAAACATATATATTTTTTGTAAATACATACATTAATACATATTAACACCCAGACACAGAACAAACATGTATATTCGTCCCACAAATGTTTGTCCTGGGTGGGAATCGAACCCACGACCTACAGCTCAGAAGGCAGAGAGCAGAAGCAGAGAGACTAAACTCTTTTTTGTTATTTTTTTTGTTTAACTGCAGTTTTGTTTTATTTTTTAAACAATTAATTCGTTTTTTCAGATGGAATCAAGAACCAGGAGATTGAAGGCTGAGTATTATGGTCCTCTTAGTAATGAGAGTTTTTAGTTTAGTCCAGTACTAGCGCACTTGGCCTGACTTCGTCTGCCAGGGCTCAATCAATGCAGAGGTTCAATTGGTTGGACCGTCTCTAGAGATTTTGTAATTCAGGGTCCTATGTAATATTACAATTGGATTGGGGTCCCTTTTTTGACACTCTTGGAGAGACATAAACATGAGTTTTGGTTATTGGTGTCATACAAAATATTTTTTTTGGTATTGCCACATAATAAAAATGAAATTTAAAATGTCGCTCAGAAATAAAATCAGGAAACTAAATGAATAAATAAATGGCAAGATTGTCTTTTTATATATTGATCAATTGCATCGAAATAGATTAAAATTTACTGGTTCAAAGGATCTATCTGTAGGATTTCATTATTACTTTTTGAAGGTTTTAAAAGTGAATTATTTGATAAGGCGGTAGATTGTGATACTGTTTTGGCCATTTGCGTTAAACTTGCAGCTAAAACTAAATGACTGAAATATACTATTATAAGTATACCGATTATTGTGAGATTTTGTACAAAATTAACTGCACTTATGAATTTATTACGAAATGCCTTCTTTGAGGTTTAACAATCTATATATAATAAAATACCTTGTCACATAATATTTGACACTAATAACTAAACTAACACTGATATAGGTTATGTTTGCGTCAATTCATTTCAAACTAAACGAAATACTATTCTGACTAAAACAGTTGTCTGTCTCTTTTACTTCATATTAAAAGGCAGAGATGGATGCCGTTTAGTTTAGTCCGGTAGTGTAACGAATGAATAAAATTGATGGGCTAATGATAATGAATTAAGGGATAAATTTGGCGCAAACTTCAGTTAGGAAATCAATTTGTTTTATTTTAACTAAATGTATGTTTTTATTTGTAGTTTTATGCATTGAACGGTTAAGTATCTCGCAAGGGAAGTACAATCCTATGAATGATAGTATCTGCGTAGTGAAAGTAATCATTCTTCTGTAGTCATATATACGAACATCTAGCATGTAAGCGCGTCAAAGACGTTTAGATATATATTTTTTACGATTAATTGGTTACGTTTATGTATATACGTTTAATATCTTCTTTTTCCATATATTTTATGTAAATTCCAAATTTTTATTGTTGGTTGGAGTATATTCTTTTAACATTTTGTATTACATCCGGCGCTAAGGACCAAAATTTTGATCTCATCTCATTATTCATTTGAAAGAAATATATTCAAAGTAATGTTATCATTTTTAAGTTTAAATACTGGTGTCGACTCCGTTAGCGGCTAAACTAAATCAGGGGCCATCTTGTTACGCTTGAATGAAAGATGGCGCTTGCTGGACTGGAACATCTTTCAAAATACACTATGATTTTAATGACGTTCAGTACAATTTTTTCTACGGTATAAGTAATATTATTAACGCCATTTGCGTTTTAAGTTACGTTTTTGATTTAAAATGGCTGTCATCTGAACATCATCATACATAGTGTAAACTATTTCCTAGAATTAATATAAAAACTCTTTAAACCGTTAAAAATGACTTTGACAGTTTTAGTAATGTCAAAATAAATGACAGTTCGGGCGCCTGCTGAGTCAACACCGCGGTCTTGTTTGTTCTATGTGTACTTTGACAATCAATTTTTATATTACGTTGGAATGAAATGGGATTCGATTAGACTGATATGGTGTGGGGTATTTTTATATTAGGGAGTATCCATTGGTGTGTTAATTAAAGCAGGATATTGAAAAGAAAAGACTGCAGCAACGATGGTTTGGAGACTTTGGAGTTTACCGAGTAGAGTGCTCATACGATGTACGCTTTTAGCATTTGTATAATTAGCTATGTCTGCCAAAAACTTTGTGATAAAGATGAATTGTTAAATAGTCTTGCGTTGATGTACAAACTTATAACAATATACCGATGGAAATGTGCGTTTCACTGTGCGCTTATTTTGGCAAATGGATGGCGTTGATTCGTAAAATAGATCTACCAATATCTAATGCAAATTTGGTGTGATAACGTAGGCTTTCATCTCAAATGTGTTTAGCATGAACATCTCTTTTTTTTTGGCTTGTTGGCCTATTTTATCAAGTTTTTACATCAACTCACTTGCGGCATCCTGTGACGGGGTCTGGGTTACGTATAACTGCTGTTATAGAAGGGGCATCTACCCCCCTCCCTCCATCCTAATCGCTTACAGTACAAGTGTGCAATATAATAATAATAATAATAATGGTGGACATTTCACACAGCGCCATCTAGCCCCAAAATAAGCTAAGCATAGCTTGTATCATGGGAACCAGACAACTGATGAAACTACTGTTTTAGTTTTGTCTCTGCTCTGTTGTACTGTGAGCGATTAGGAACAAAAGTGGGAGGAGAGGGGGGCTCTGTAGATGTGGTTGCAAAAACCCCCCTCTCCCCCCAGTTTTCTTTATAATTATAGAGTGACGTCACTGGTGTCGCTCGGTGTCCCAAGTGTAAGAACGTTGTGCACTGCGTCTTATCAGAATATTGCTAGAATCATCACTCTTCATATCATATCATGTTCTGTTACCATATAGCGATTGATAATAAAACCTGCGCTGCCATACAGATCTACTGCGCAAAACAAAATGAGAGCCATAACTTTAGGTTTCTCCGATTCCTCTGGTTACAACGCAGTGTACAATTGAAGACTATTTTACCGTCTCGGTCTCGGTTTACTATAGTGGTTAACAATCGACTGAAGATCATGATCTCTATCTCACGCTGATCTCACTTATTATTAGTACATGTTTAATACATCACGAGTATTCCGTTAACATCGTAATCATTTTATCTGTGTGTAACGACGCGTGACAGTAAAAGCCGTTGTTGATAAGTAAATGACACAGTTAAGGGAAACAGTAACACGACTTTATAAAAACCACGTTGGTTTTACCGGAGTCGAGGAGTGTGACCATAAGTGCTGGCAACTGCTAGATATTTCTGTAGTTTACTGTTTTATGTTTTGTTACTGTTTTTTGGCTACTGTGGTAAAAAATCAGTTTAAGGTAATTTTATTCAGACCAATACATCATTTGAGACTCATTTGTATGTTCAGCTGGATATTTTTTGGGTGCTAAATTAACTGACAGCTACTTTATATTTGAATGACAACTGTATTTTTAGTGCTGTCAAAAATAATGTTTGTTTTGGCGCTAACTAAATGTACGTTACATATAACTATATTTTGGTGCTTACGATAGGGAGCCGTTGCCTACACTGTTAACGCGACTACTACTACGAAACTATTTTTAAACTAAATTTTAATTCGATTTTATCGTTGTGTTAATGTTGTAAAATTATACACATGGATCATGTGATGCGATTCAATTCAAATCGTAAATCAGTGATCGAGTTGCGAGCTGAGTCATGATACAACCGCTTGACATCACTTTCATAATTTTGAATTCATTTAATAATTACAACACTCGTTTTTCTAGTGAGAGTGCGTACTTAGCCTGTCTCTCTCATAACACGTTCGGTGAAGAGAGACGAAAAATAAGTTTTGTAACATCATTGTGGCACTGGGTGATGTTCCCTCATGGTTGTACCTCCCCTTAAGGGGTTTCCAACAATTTTTAGTTGTCAGAAATCATAGCGGCCATTTTTGGCTTTACTCCTCTTTTGCTGTTCACTACACGGAAATATAGTTACGCCAACCAAAGTATCCACCGGTTTTATACATTTAGTGCTGTCAAAAATGTTAGCTTTAGTTTAGCGCCAACGAAATATATTACAATCCGTTTCCGTTGATGGTCGGATACCAGTTGAAGTCCAATGACCGTTACAAAAATTAATTGTGAAGTTATGCTTCATTGTTTTAAATATTTCGTATTTTATATTTTCAATGTTATCGGTGTGGTCTATACATATATATATACCGCTTTATTAATCCGCGTGTACAATGATATGAAATAAATGATGTTTTATGTACGTGACGCGATGTGTTGTCTTTTGAAATACTATCTTCAATATAACTATTGTTTTGGGTGGCTGCCAATTTTTATATAATCGTTACAGCTTCAACTACAGGGCTGTATTTAGGAATCGACGCAGTTTATTTGTAAGAAAACGATGTTGTATCTTTGATAGCCACCATATAGATGGTAGATAGACCATTTCTTAAAAATTACTAATGAGTGTATCTGTGCTTCGAAGGGCAGGTTGAAATGTCTGCCCCAGCTGTGCCAGAAGCGTAGGAGGTCTCTAAGAAGCTCAAGATTTTAGGTAGATGTCGTTTAGTATTGAAAATATAGGTACTTATATATTAGTCCCATCGACCCAATTTGTCATCAAAGTGGGTAGCCCTATATGAAAAACTTGGAACCGTCCCGCTCAGCTCAATTTACCCCAAATGGATTAGTCCCATCCACCCCGATGGTCCAATTTCTCATCCGATAGGTCTATATGAAAAACCTGGTATCTTAGCAAAATCCAAATACGAATCTGGCGCACCTGAAACATAATAGATCAATAACCCAAGGGTCGTGACGCGTGTGACTGACCGGCATGCGGTAGCAAGATCACAGTCAATGCCAAACTGATAGCGAAGAATCGCTTCGAATAAACTATAAGGAAATTGTACCTTCATATATTATATTACAGTCATGTTAGAAGCAACAAAACTGCAATTATAACTTTTTTTCGGCTTAAAATCAGTTTCGTTCCCGCTATGCAACCGCTTCCGGTCACGAAAGGAGGTTACAAATTTTAAAAACAAAAAAAGTAAGTTTAAGCTTAAAAGTCTGAAGAATTTCCGATATGGTACAAAACTTTTTTATTAATTGACTTAATATATTGATGGTATGAAGCATCAGTGAAAACTACCTACGTTTTCATTTATGAAATAATATTGTTTATGATAAAATACATAAAAAAAAAAGATCTATACCCTATTAAAAGTGAAGAAAAGAAACCATTTAGAATATTTTTTTATAATATTTTAAAATGAAATTTATTTCATATATGAAAAGTACCTACGTTTTCGTTGTAATGATGGCAACGACTGACCGAATATTTATGTAATCAACTTGCTTGTTGGATTTTCAGCCTTACGCACACAGTGTGGTCGGAATCGACGTATAGGAACGTCTGTTAGCACCTAATATTATATCAGGGCTTGGCTTGCTTAGGGCATCGTTTCATTTCTGGTTCTCTTACACTACGCCTACTTGTACTTGTGACCGGCATGTCAGACATAGTGACCGAAGTGATAGACCTTTACAAACAGAAGAAATGGAAAGAAATCGGAGACAGGTTTCATGATCATACGGACAGGAACAAGGTGCTCTGGGTGTTTCCAAGCGAGGAGAACTTCCAGTTTATGGCGCGGTGTATGAGAGAGTTGGGGTGCGAGAGAGTGCTCAGTGTCGGATGTGGGAGTGGTTTGCTGGAGTGGATGTTTAATCAGGCTACCGGTGAGTTGCACTACCTGCACCATCATAATATCCGTAACATTATCTCGCAGGTCTTAATAGTCTCATAAAACAAGTTTTTCTGATTATGTAATAAATGTTATATGCATATGTAAATCACTAGTTATTACCTACTTTTAGATATATAATAAATTACGTTTAATTTTCATTGCAACTGCTACAAAGTCATTGCTAGTCAAGTTATTATGTCGTGGGTCCACTGTTTATCTAAATCACAGGTACATACACCTAGTTTAGAAATCAGGGGTTCATCTTACTATTATGCCATAGGCATATCAGCATCTTGATGTCGCCGTTTTTGATAAATGTTTAACCTTGTAAGCTTTTTTTTAATAAAACCTTTTATTTATTATTAACTTAAAATTGGATGTTTAGATCCATTTAACTAGTGGAGTATGAGTGGGTAAGGTAGTGCGTTATCATTTGCAATTGATAACAACGAATGGATTTAAATCGCATTCGCTCGTCACCGTGTAAGTGAGCGTGGTTGCTCAGTGGTACAGATCCCGAGTTACAATCCGGAGGTGGTTGCTTCGATTCCTACGAGTAACAAAAGTTTTAAGCTTGAAAAAATTATGTGCGCCATACTACGTTCTGAAAAAGGTGAAGGAAAATAATGGGAGAATACCGACTACTACTATTTGCCTAAATATTTGACGAAAGGAGCCTCAGGCCACACAATAGTTCTGACGAGAACAGTAAATAAATAAATAAATATTGGTAGACATTTCACACAGCGCCATCTAGCTCCAAAGTGTAGTGCCTTGTAGGTACTAACCTACCCTGTAGTTGAATGTAAAAATAGAATCACAATTTCATCGGATTTCAGTCTCACAAAAAAAAAAGAAAAAAAAAAAGGAAAAAAAAGGAACTAAACGAATGCAGTTTATAACTGCTTGGAGAAGGTGTACCTGTTTATCCGAAAGAACACAATACTAACTGAATGATTTACTGGGTGAAAGCAAATTGGCAGAACATCTATGTCTATCAGTCTATTTTTACTAAAGAAAAGTCTAAATTTTCAGACACTTCTCTCGTTTCAGGGTATCCAGCAGCAGGAGTGGAAGTAGACAACGTGTGGTGGCACAGCAAATACGCCCCGCCTATGTTCATACCCCTCCTCTTCGCACTCCCCAAGTTAGAGGCAGACGTCATCGACACACTCCAGAACCCTCACACAGCACTACTGTTTTGCTACTTTAACAACAGACCGGCTTTTAACGATTATTTGGAACAATTTCGAGGCAATGTGGTTTTCATCATAGGCCCTGCTGACGGCAAGAACGTTCACACAGACCCCAAACCCTTCAACGATATCAGCGACGAATGGGACCTCTACAGGTCACAAGAAGTCAGACACTCGGGGGACTTTATAGCAGTTTATAAAAGAGGTAATAAATCATTGGGCTATAATAAATAATGATTATAAAATAACAGTCTTATAAATATTTTCTACGCGTTAATCAGTTTTTCATTAACTCTATATTCTTGACGTTAATTTTATTCGTCGTCAGTCTCACTGAGGTGTTCATCATCGGGTCTTTCTTGCCCTGAATGAAGTTGGGGAAGTCACCGCTGGGCGAGTCCACTGGGACCTCGAAGTTGTCACTCTGCGTTACGAGCGGCACTTCTGCGACCATTCTGTTCATCTCACTGCCGGCTTCGCTCCCAACGTTGGACGGTATCTCGTTATCCAGGAAATAGAAGTCGTTGTGCATCAAGCACATCGACTCGAACGGAATGTTCATATCGTAACGCGGCAGAAGCTTGTTGTCAACAGAATTGTCGTCTATCTCGATAACGTCGTTCTGCTGGTCTGGTATCTCCTGGAGCACCACCCCGGGCAGGTCGATGTGCCCAGAATACTGCTCCCCCATTATATTGTCTATCAAGTACTGGTCTATAATGGCCAGCCGCGACTCCGTGTTGTTAACGGACATGAAGTAATCGGACTTCACTTCATTTTTTATTTCACCCATGTTTTTGTTGATGTCTTCCAACGGTGGAGACGCTTTGTACTCCCTGGATATGTTCGGATTGCTCATCAGGTTTTCGTTGCACATGCGCTCGAGACTCGGACTCTGCGTGTTCTGTTTGATCGTCGCTTCCAATTTGATGTAACTCGGGTCGTTTGATTGTATTTTGTCGGGTGGGGGCAGCATCGTCATGGAGTTGACGTTCATCTGCTGGCTGAAAGTGAATATTTGAGGGTTGTTCGTCATCTCGTTGTCTCCGGGCGTCGTTGCGGTACCCCCCAGCATCGTTTGCTGCGGGAACGGGATCAGGTTATTCGGAGACTCGCTCAGAGACGGCTCGGGCGGCAGCTGCATAAACTGAGTCGTGATCAAGTTGTTGAAGGTGACGGGACCGCCCAACCCGAACCTCTGATTGTCCTCCAGCCTCCTAAACGCCATCTTCTGTTGCGAATGAAACATGTTCTCCTGGTCGGGCCCTTTCAGTATCAGGTTACTTTTCACCGATATTTTGGGTTTCTTTCTCGGTGCTCCGTCTTCGATGTTCACGGGGGAGCTGCTCGAAGAGGGGACGGGTAGCATTTGCGTCGTAGTGATGATGGGACGTGTGACTTTGTTCATCGGGAGCGACAGTATGTTATCGGCCGGCTTGAGCATGATGTTGTTGTGTAAGGATATCCGCGGCGCGGGCGGCAGTCGGATCGGGAAATTGCTCATTATGTTGTTGGTTATGCCGCTAGCGATGCTGCAGTGGTTCGACACCAGAGAGTTAACGTTGCTTATAGGTATGAGATTCTGCTCCATCGGCACGGTCGTGCTTAAAAACTCGTGCAGATTCGACTGTGTGCTGTCGTACGTTATCTGCAGCGGCATTTGCTGCGGGAACTGGCGACAGTCCATCAACGTGTTGGTACTTTCGGATATGAGACGATCGGAGTTGGTGTTGTCTTTGCTCAGGTTTGTGGGTTGAGCGTTGTACTCAGTTTGCTGGACGTCGATAGCCGGAGTGGAGCAGTAGCTCTTTGAATAGTTCTGCGAGATGCTCTCCGAAAGACTATCACAATCGTACACTTCTATTGGGATTTCGTTTACGGGTGTAGGGGCTTCTTTGTGTTCCTCGACAGTTGGACGTGGATTCTCGCAATTCTTTTCAGTTTCACTCGGTATCGTCCAGCTTGGTTTGTTGGTTTTGCTATTAGTCATTTCGATAAGAAGTTGTATGCCTTCCTTGTCCGTGTGTGTTGTGAGATGGACGACGTACTTATCTTTGCTGATGGATTTGAATCTGCAGTAGGGGCACTGGTGGACGTCGTTCGAGTTGACGTTGGGATGGTTGGATATCATGTGGGAGGCGAACACTGTGGACTGGATGGCGCTGTACGGGCAGTATTTACATTTGTACAGACTTTCTTTGGAATGTTTCTTCTTGTGGCGTCTCATGGCGTTGTGGTCGGCGCAGCGGTAGCTGCATTCAGTGCACGAATACGGCTTGTCGCCTGGAAAGGTTAGGAGCTCTATCTCAATTAAGTGACGGAAAGAAACATTTAATTTTCATTTAAATATATATTTATATTGTAGCTATTTATGCTTTTAGTATTTATTATAGATGTGACCACCTTAAAGAATAATTACATTTGGATTGGACCAGAATCGGCATTTACAGAACGTAAATATATTATAAATTCTAGAAGCAAACGCCGTTATAAGTAACTCAGCTTACAACAACTGCATATAAATATTTGGGGAAACAGACACACTAAGCCAGTTATCCACCTGGACAAGCCATTATAATGTGATACAGTCTGCTATATATGTCGCTTACTGAGGGTAGATCAATAATTTATAAGTGTGGCACCCAATAAAATCAGTATTTCTTACTATTTAAACAAGGTGTTTTATTTGAGCGTTACTTACACAGTAAAAATGCTCTATATATAATCGTTGCAACGGGTGCAAACTGATGTTACCTGTGTGTGACCGTAAGTGCAGTTTAAGCTCGTCCATCCTGGCCACTGTGTGGTCGCAGTGACTGCACTTGAACGGCTTTAGTTTCTCGTGGACGGCGGCCACGTGAGCCTTCAGTCGCCTCTCACTGCTGAACTCGCGCTTGCAGATCGAGCACACAGCCGGGGTGGCGTCTTTTTTGTGGATTAGTTTGTGTTTTGACAGTTGGTTCACATTTTTGAATGCTTTTGAACATATTGGACCTGGAATAGAAAAATTTGTAGATCATAAACTGAACATTTTTAAGGTAGCAGCTGGTATGGGGCACGCAGAACTTTATCGTCATTGAATGCACAGTATGGTATGACAGCGCATAAAATACAAAAAAAACATTATTTTTATACATTAGATTCATGAGGTTTTTTGGTTGAACAATTAGTCACTAGTTGTTAATCATATGAACTTGGCACTGAAGGCTGTTTTCGATTGGAGTGATGCCAACCTTGTCAAGTTCAATACTTCGGAAAACCAAGCATCATAAATTTGATACCAGTCTACCTCATAAAACAGATCGCACTGGACTGGGGTCAGTGGACTGAATATAATTCAATAATTCAGTTTATTTTTTAATAATTTAATAATGAACCAGTTTATTTAAAAACTGACAATATATGCAATACCTGAAAATATATAACAATGAAATTGTTGATTCTCTGACTGACATATTTTAGGTACTATTGCTTAGTAGCAGACTTCTGCTATCAATGTTGGTCATTACCCTCCAGACTAACAGAGAAAAGAGCTCTACTTCTTGGCAGTCACTCTTGGAAGAATGGAATGGACTGTGAAGGGATTTTTATAAATACTTACACAAATGTGCTTTGATCTTGCTGTGACATTTCATATGAATATTAAACAGCCTGTACATTTTGTATGTCTTGTATCCACATTCCTCGCACGTGGGTAGTTCTAAGTCTATGGCGTGTATTTTCCACAGGTGAGTGTGCAGTACTTCCACGGAGGGACAGATCCTGGAACATTCTGGACACACTAGCTTCCCATTTTGATGACATTTTCTATGATACACAATATTCTTTTCTTCCTTCAAACAAATAAGGCAATTGTTGACTAAGCATGTGATGCCTGGTTCTTTCTTTGTCCCATTTGTCTCTTTTATTTCCTTGTTTAGCTCTTCCGGCTTTAATATGTGCGGTGGGTTGAGGTGCTTTGCAGAAATATCAATGTTCTCCTTTGTATGCGTCGGGGATAGCTTGTTACTATCCACAGACGCAGAGTGAGGCTGTATCGATGAGATCAGATCAGGTGGCACACTGGACATTTGAATCATATTACAAGGAGCTACAGACGATCCAGCTTCTGAAATGGTTACATATCTACTGACTTCATTTGTATATACAATGTTGATACTCGCTTCTTGTATAATCTCTTTGGGGTCTGTTGTTTCGAAGTTAGGTGCGCTCATCTTGTTCAGCTCATCGACTGATATGAAAGCCACGCCCCTGGGCAGATCGCTATTAACGTTTACAATGTCAGGTACAATTTCAATAACTTGCGGTATTTTTAAGTCGAGTGCTTCCTGCCTGACTGGTGGAGGAGGCGATGGATCCTCAGCGTTTTCTTCCTTCTTCAGTTTGGCGTTTTTGAGGGCTATTTGCACCAGGCTTTTAACCATTTTCTTAATGTCCTTAATTCCCATTTTGTGATGGTTCCGGAGATGCATTCGGAGGGTTTTTTCGGCGTCGAATACGCTGGTGCAGCCAGGGCACGGGATCTGAATGTTATCTGCGAGACCGTTGCTCTTCGCCAGGTCGGGGTGGACGGTGAACAGATGGAATTTGATGTCGTCCTCAGCCAATGCCATGTATGGGCACGCTTCACATTTGAAGAAGGCCGTAGAACCCACAGATTTCTCCTCATAGGACATCATCTTATCTTTTCCCATTGTTGTTCCGTCTGCGGCGTTTCGATTGTTAGTCTAACCACAAATTAAAAAGAATAAGTTTGTTTTGCGCGAGGAAGTATTCCTGTGGAACATTTCTGCACAATTCACCAAACGCCATACAAAAAAAATATGAACGAAAACAAGAAAACAAACGATCAGCTGAACTGCCATCATGTTTTATTTTGACATTGACTACAATATTTAATTGACATTGACATTGATAGCAAAAAATTGATATCTCTATACTTATTCCATACTAACAATACCAGACCATAGTGAAAATAAACGGGTAGAAAATATGTAATTCGAACTTAACTATAGTAAAAAAAAAAATTGCCTTTGTGCAAACTGCCCAACTTTAGTACCTATCTATACCTATTACCTACAGACTGTCAAATTTTGGATGACGTTTACCAATCACCGGCGGCAGAATATTTTGCTTTTTGCAGCGTGTTTTACTTCTTTATCAGTGAAAATTAAATCAAAATGAGTGTAAGTTCGCATAATCTAGCATATTTATTTGGTGGATAAGCGTTAGTGATTTATGGCGTGTTTCTGTATTGTTTACAGTTGGAGATTGAATCCATGGTGCGCTACGCCTCTCCTATCAACCCGGCCGTATTTCCACATCTCACGTTGCTGTTGCTAGGCATCGGCATATTCTTCATGGCGTGGTTCTTCGTGTACGAGGTGACCAGCACTAAAGCGTCCAGGGATTTGTTCAAAGAGCTGCTTCTGTCGCTCGTCGCCGCTCTTTTCTCCGGCTTCGGCATATTGTTCCTGCTACTTTGGGTCGGGATATATGTTTGATATTTATTTAGTTTGTAAGTTAAACCATTCCTGATATGAGGGTGAGGCCTAAGGGTCTATAGAACTATTGCCTAATATATATTTTTTATCAACTTGAATGATGTTTGCAAACTGTAAATAGAGACCAATGGCTACAAATCTATTTAGTATGGATAGTGCCACCACATGTACCATTTTTCTTCCTAATCGCTTACAGTACAAGTGTGCTATTGCAGCATTCTGCTAGTGTTTTAGTTTTGTCAATACTGTATGATTTGTGACTTAAATTATATTAAGAGAATACTAAAACATTGGCAGAATATTGCATGTGATTGTAACCAAGAGTGGGAAGCGTCTCTGGGCGGCACTATCTATAATTTTGTCCTACATACATAAAACCAATAAAACCACAACCCAGTAATATTTTCAATTATTTAATTCATAAACCAGAGGGATAAGCAATAATTTTAAAGTGTGTGTGAGTTCTGTTTATATATTAATAAATTCCTCTGTAAGTATGCATTGTTTTACTGTACTTTAAAAACTATTGACAAGTAATTCCTCACCTTGACTCCTTACTACTCCAAAATAAGTACCTACCATGATACAATTTTAAGTTACACATTCACATTACTTAATCTGAAACTATGAATACCAAAATTCTGGGCAGTAACAATTATTAGCATTTTGAAAAAAATATTGATATCCTACCGACTGTCACTACTTCTACTACTTACGTTACTCTCTTGAGCCAGTGTGTATTTCACTACTAGAGTATTCCAAAAAGGCTCCTTTCATACCCTTGACACATATCTTTAGTATTTTTATGTTCAGGTCATGCTAGTTTTCTCATTCCTTCAGAAAATAGTATTGTATACAAATTTTACAAGAAGAAATTCAGCCACCTCCAGAAGCTGTGGGTGGGTCTCACCGCTAGTCCACCACACTATTACCATATTAATGTGGTGAAACATTATAGAAAACAAATATTCAAATTCTAGATCCCAAATGAATAAGAAACATTTATTTGACATTTTTTTTTTATGTAATACTGTTACTGAACGAGCCGACGGCCCACCTGGTGTTAAGTGGTAACCTCTGCTCATAACAACTGATGCGACTTCGGTCCTCCCCTACAAGGTACGACAAGACCCAAGTCGCATCGTATGCATCCGTAACTCTGAGACGTGAAGGTGGAATGTCACAAAAAAAAATATCATATGCCAAAAAAAAGAAAAGAAAACATTTAACAAAGCACTTATGTTAACAAGTACTGTTGTAATAATAATACATCAAACAAGTAATTATATAAGTATTTAACTACCTACCTGATAGAGAATAATCTATACAAAGAAATAAAATTGGAGTGTCTGTTTGTAATATTAAAATAACCGCTTTTTACTAAGTGCATATGGATGTATACATGGTACATATACCAAAACATATATTTTTTTACAATTTTTTGTCTGTCTGTCTGTCTGTTTGTTCCGGCTAATCTCTGAAATGGCTGGACCGTTTTTGACGGGACTTTCTTTGGCAGATAGCTGATGTAACAAGGAGTAACTTAGGCTACTTTTCCGGGGGGTAAAATAGGGGTGCGTGGTAAAACAGAATTCCTCGCAGGCAACAGCTAGTATTCAATATAATATGTTCAAACTTATGGCCTAATATTCGGGCTACCATGCCAGCTTATGTGGATATAGACCGTTGCGTCTCCTGCAAGTGCTCCCACTTTCTGCGGAAATCTTCATCAAGTAACACGGTCTCATTCATCCGTTTCGAAGCCAGGGCTGTGATGCGCTCATAGAGCAAGTCATTCGACATTACAAATTTCCTGGAATTAAACAATTTATATTGACTGGCCTCAAAGCTCAGTGCTAACCTTACCTTTGTGCTGTAGATCGTGGGTTCGATTCCCACTCAGGACAATCATTTGTGTGACTAATATAGATGTTTATTCTGTGTCTGAGTCTTAATATGTATTTACGAAAAGTATACAAGATGTCCGGTAATGAATGGATAACCTTGAAATGGGTCTTAGTAGAACTATTGCGCATTCGGAAAAAAATATCAAATAAAAAAAAACCAAGTAGTATTAAAACAAAAAAAAAAAACAAATAAATCAAAACATCGATATTATTAAAAAAATACATATCTTTGATACTACTTGGTTTTTTTTTATTTGATATTTTTTCCGAATGCCCAATAGTTCTACTAATACCCATTTCAAGGTTATCCATTCATTACCGGACACCCTGTATAAGTATTATTATATCAGTTGTCTGGTTCCCATGATAGTGAAGCTTGCTTCACTTAGCTTACTTTGAGGCTAGATGGTGCTGTGTGAGATGTCCACTAATATATGTATTGGGTATACATATAAACATATGTATATATTTATAAAAAATATATATTCTATCAGTTGTCTGATTCCCATAGTACAAACTATGCTTAGTTTTGGAGCTAGATGGCGCTGTGTGAATTGTCCACAAATATTATAATTACTATCCTACTTACTTAATATTATAAACGCGAAAGTTTGTATGTATGGATGTTTGTTACTCTTTCACGTTCAAACGGCTGAATCGATTTGAATTGGTATCAAGATAGCTTATCATAGGTCACTTTGATCTCGGAAAAGTGCAGTGATATACCAGCGTTGCACTGCTCGCCAGTGTAACACATGCCGAGCTAGGTGCCTATTGACTCCGGACACTAGTTATAGCTAATATTTATTTAAGATTTGTTTTTTTATGTTTTTGTATAATTTATTCTTTGTTTGTTTTTTGGTCTATTTATATAATTTGTAATTTTGTAAATGTATTTTTTTTTGTGTAGTCAATAAAAACTTTTTCTTTCTTTTCTTTCATTCAGTGTTACCGTGGGATGACTTATTCACCGCGGGTAACACCGCAGCTAGTATATTATAATTGTATATCTTTTGATGTGAAACATCTATAGCCGCACGTAAAACAGATTTCTGGCTTGGCGACGCGTCGCCACGGCATGAGCGCTGATTGGTCCGTTCAAGGTTACGACAAATCATAAACATTATTAGTGATGGGGTACTTAGTTTCTTACAAAATAATGTCGATGTTTCACATCTGCCAGGCGTCCCGTGACGGCTCACATTATTTTTTTTTAATAAAAGAAAATACATTAAACTAACTTAAAATCATCGACGTGGAGCCGGTAGAGCTGCGTGGTCTCCACTGCGACCACGGTGGTAGCTCGCTTGCGGTCCTTCATCAGCAGCGCCACCTCGCCGAAGTGTGCGCCGTCGCCCAAGTGACACACCTGACAATCGCGTTACCTAACACCGTTACATATCTCATAATAATAATAAATCTTTATTTATTGAATTCGTGCTATATTTTTTTTAAGTGATTCTGTTTGTGGAACGAACTGACGGCGCACCTGATGTTAAATGATAACCGCCGCCCATAGACAACAACACGACTCAAGTCCTCGCACCACCCGGGGGACACGAGTAGGGATTCAAAGGGTCACCTACGGACGTGAGCACCAAGGCCCCCCAGACAGACAGTGAGAGTTTGGTAATAAGTATTTCATTCCACCATCTCACCTCAACTCCTTTCAGGGAGTAGACGGCGACGGTACCGTTCGCCACGAAGTACATGCACTCTCCGATGTCGCCCGCGCGCAACACGGAGTCATTCGGCATGTACACCTCGGGGTGCAGGCAGCCGAGCACCGAACCCACTACACTCGCTGGCACGCCATCGAACAGCGTCACTATGCCCACCAGCTTGTGGCACGTGTGAAGTGATATTTCGTTGCGAAGCCCTTCTGAAAATTAATTCATCATGTTTATTTGGATTCTGTTTAGTCCCTAAAATATAATAACTATATTTAACTCTGAATAAGATTGTAGTTGAAATAATTGTAAAACTAAGTCCGGGGAAGTACTACCACCATACCGTTTATGCCTTTTTTATTGCCACTGCTGCCATCTAGTTCATTAGTAAGTCATATAACTGTCTAATGTCGCGCGATCGAGCACACCTCCTCGGTCTATTAAGGAGTACGTACCTAGGTACATACAATTAACAATTAATATGTACCTATGCCTACTACGGAGTCACGATGAAATAATTTCATCGTGTATGTAATTATTACTTTTACCAGGACCCACGACCTCCAAGCCATAAAAAAAACAATGCATTAATGTTAGGTGGCAGAAATCTGAGGTATAAGGGTATTACTTCCGCTATGCTGCAGTTGGTTCCACTGCTATTTAAAATCCAGTAGTTGAAGCGCGAATGAACTGAGTGGAGTAGCAGTGAATGGTGACCTGAAAGAGACCCCAGAACAGTATATTCACTGTAGTACTGCTCCTGGTAGCGGTAGTAGTAAAACTCTCTCACACGCTTCTTCAGCGGCACCGGGAACTGCTTCAGTCTCATGTATTCCTGGTACGAAACGTTTCATATTATATTTATTTGTTAAATTACATGATCTTCCTCTTATATTCGAGCCACTGGTTCTCCTGAACCGGTTTCGTGAAAGGGTTTTAAGTGCGCCTCAAAGAGGCTCCTGTCGTGCACTTGATACATGTCATCGAATTTTTTATTTCTAGGGCATGTCGGTTTCCTCACGATGTAATCCTTTGCTGGTGCAGTGGTTTCGGAGATTACCTTCTTTATACTAGTGTGGATATTAATATAATAATTATATACATATTATATATTTACAAAGTGATGATAATTAGAAAGAAAGAAAGAAAAATATATTTATTCGTGACTATACAGGATACAAAAAACACAAGATATTGAAAGTGATGAGGAACATAAAAAGAAAATAACAAACATAAGAGTACAATAAATAAATTTCAATGTTGTGTGTCTCAGAGACTGCAGATAGCCACTTAGCACAATTACGTGATATGACAGTTACATACCTCAACTTGGTTTATTAATTCTTGATAACGCACAGTGGGACTGTTTTTCGTTAGGTGGACTTTGAGAAGAAAAACTGAAAGTAATTTACAAATAATTAGTCTCCCCCAATTTACACGATGTTTGAACAGAATGAATGCTCCTTCGCGCGAACACTCAGCGTCGTTAGGATCGAAATCCGCTCAGATTACCAATGGCTTCTTGTCAACTGCTTAGCCAATATTTAAGCATGCCCTCCGAAAAACGATGTAGATGATGTTTTAATAGCAGTAAAACTCACGCCAAGTTCGTCCGGGGAAATACTACCACCATGCCCATCTCTGCCACTGTACTATGTTCCGGTTTGAAAGGTGTGGTTGCCGGTCAAATTACAGGCACATGAGACATTCCACCAACACGTCTCAGAGTTACGGGCGCATACGATGCGAGTTGGGTCTTGTCGTACCTAGTAGGGGAGGACCCAAGTCGCATCGGTTGTTATGGGCAGAGGTTACCACTTAACACCAGAAGGGCCTTCAGCTCGTTCCGTAACTGTATGATATAAAAAAATGGGGCTATAAGTAGGTCCTACCTATGTCAAATTAGAGTCATGCATACCAAAGTTATACACCATAAACATTGCAGAGTATAGAATGATCATGGAGTGCAGCAGGATTTCATCTGGCTCCGAGGCCAGGAACAATGAGAAACCAGTTCCTGTATAACAAAGTTTAATTGAAAAAACAAAGCGTATTTTGATGATAAAATAAAATAATAAAAGAAATTTTGGTGAAAATAAAAATATATTATTAGAATATCCCAAGACACAAGCTATGTTCAGCTCACTTTGGGGCTAGATGGCGCTGTTTGAAATGTGTACCAATATTATTATTATTGTTATTATAGTTTAAAATACATTAATATTTCCATGTTGTTTTTTTATATTTACGGACTCCCTCTACTCCCTATACTCACCAAAGAACCCGGAGAGTGAGATGAAGATGCTTTTGGTGTAGCGCTGTGCCACGGGTATGTCCAGCACGGTTCTGTTCCCGGATGTGTACGCGTTTAAGAAGCGGTGGTGCTCCTTATACACCTTCCCCTGCCCTGTTTATATCAAAACCCTGTAGTTAGACCGGCCTCACAGCTCAGTTCGTAGCAACCCTGCCTTTTGCGCTGTAGGTGGGTTCGATTCCCACCCAATACTAACATTTGTGTGACGAAAATTGATGTTTGTTCTGTGTATGGGTGTTAAATTGTATTATATTTATGTGTTTAAAAAATAAGTATATAAGTTTTATATCATTTGTTTGGTTCCCATGATACAAGCTTATGCTACTTGCACTGTGTGAAATGTCCACAAATATTATTATTATTATTATATATAGCAATACCCCATATAGCCAAATCTGTTAAGGCATTTAAAAGTTATATTGGAATAAAGAAACTCATACACATGAACACTTAAATCATTTAAATCCTTGTCCTTCTTGTCCTTGTCGTGTCAAAACTAAGTGATGGACGGCTACATGTGACTAACAGTACAAGGAGAAGACAGTCGGCAGGTAGATGAGGCAGCTGCACCAGTGCGTCGTCAGCAGGAAGAGAACAGCGTGACGCAGCCCTCCGTGCCAAACGTACGATCTGTTGAACGTCTGCGCACACTTCAAGTATTACAAAGATATCTTCAAAAGTACTGCCATCACCCTAAGCAACGAAACTTTACTGTTCTGGTTTGAATGTAATGTTGCCGGTGAAATCACAGTCACTAAAGACATTCCATCTTCGCGTTATTGAGTCATGAGCGCAATACAATGTGACTTAGGTCTACCTAAGTGGGAGAGAATCCAAGTCGTAATGCTTTTTATGGATAAACCTCTTCTGATAGAGTTTACATCAGATGCTGCTTGGAGATATGCTTGTTCATAGACATTACAAAACCCACTTTCACTATATTGGCCATATCAACGGTCACGGTGTAGATCCTAGGAGTCCTGAAGAGCGGCAGCAGATGTGCCGCGAGCAGGTACCGCGGGCTGGCGCGACATTTCAGGAGTATGTAGGCGAGTGGCAACGAAGACACCAAGTCCCAGATGAACCATCTCTTTACGTAATTGCTGATGAAGAAAAACTTCCAATAAATACCTACTTTAGGAAGACATTTCGTGACGGCAGATTAGGTACTCTAAAATAGTTTATTACTTATAATAAACAGTCAGAAATAACTTACAGGCTATGTTAATAGATTTAAAAACCTGATTACCTTTTCTGTGACTACCGGTTCTTGTTACATCATCACAGAGATAAGTATATATATATATATTTAGCATTTAGAAATATCGTTTTTTGTCGTACTATCCAATAATTGTAGTACCTAGCAACGAGCCGTCTGTCCAAAACGATGTTGGGTCCGTGTTGATCGCTTGCAACGAACCCCACGTGAAAGTGAACGAAGATATCGAGCCAGCAGAGGAGATGTAAGACGAGCAGGGCGTCGTCGCAGGCGTGCGTGGCGCGCTGGTACTCCGGGTGGATCATGTAGAACAGTCTGAAGGTGGACAACGTCATGTGTGCCAGGTTCACCAGCACCATCAATGTGTTCCAGGATAAGCTGCGGGATTAATAACTTCTTCAGGTTTTTTTGATGTGAAACATCTATAGCCGCACGTAAAACCGATTTCTGGCGTGGCGACGCGTCTCCACGGCATGAGTTGCATATTACTTTTACAAAATAATGTCGATGTTTCACATCTGCCAGGCGTCCCGTGACGGCTCACATTTTTTTTCATGAATGTGATGGTCGCGGGTTCGATTCCCACCCAGCACAAACTTTTGTGTGACGAATATAGATGTTTGTTCTGTGTCTGGGTGTTACTATGTATTTACAAAAAAACAGTATATAATGTATTCTATCAGTTGTCTAGTCCCCATAGTACAAGCTACGACTATGCTTAGTTTAATGCTAGACGGCACTGTATGAATTGTCCACCAATATTATTATTATTCGGACGGATTCTTCTTTTATGGATATGTTAAGTCTAGCAATATATAATACTTATTACGTACTGATTGGGCACTTTAAGAATATGTAACCCGACGTGCACTAGAAATTAAAATAAATTAAACATCCACAGATTCCGATTATATAAAGTATACGAAAGTACTACTTCTACTTCTTCTAGGTAATAACCTGTGAATTGTTTATACGAAAGTACTACTTCTACTTCTTCTAGGTAATAACCTGTGAATTGTTATTTAAATGACAAAACTCCATGGCCTGTTGGCGCTTTGCTCCATGACACGCCAAATATCTTAGATAAGTTTGTCTTAAGATAGCTACCGGTTGAGAGCCGTCTGCTCTCACCAAAAGCCAGTGTAAACGCTGTCAAGGCCATCTGCAGCCAACAGCCTAATATCCAATCATAAAAAAAATAAAAAAAAATCGTAAGATAGCTTTTTAAATGTACCTAATGAAAATATAAATGTGTGCTAGAGATGGAACTTTCTTTCATATAGCCCAATAGATGTAATTTCGATCCTCTGTACATAACAATAATTCGACCTACGTATGGAAACATTCAAGTCGCAGATATTGCGTCCAAAACTCTGAAGAGTGAAGTTAGAAACGACATGAGACTGTAATTTCGCCGTTCATAGAGGAATAATGCAATGCTTCTGAACGAGACATCGGAAAAGGATTTGGAAAAATAACCATACAGTTCTTGTAAAAATCAACTTGAAGAGCAACAGAACTCACGCCAAATCGTCCGGGGAAGTACTGCCACCATGCCCATTTGTGCCGTTAATCGGTAACGCATTCGCGTTACTGTGTTCCGGTTTGTAAGGTGTGGTTGCCGGTGAAATTACAGGCACATAAGACATTCCACCTACACGTCTCAGAGTTATGGGCGCATACGATGCGACTTGGGTCTTGACGTTCCTAGTAGGGGAGGACCCAAGTCGCGTCGCTTGTTATGAGCAGAGATTACTAGCACCAGGGTGGGCCGTCGGCTCGTTCCGTAACAGTATCACATTAAATCAACCTGAAAAGACTGAAGGGATGTGCGAGACAGCTCCCTTCATACAGCTGCCTCTGCCGCTCGGCCAGCACCTCCGGGTAGCTGTGAAAGTGGTCGTACGTCGTCGCGTGGTGCTGCGACACCAGCCCCAGCTTCCTGCAGGAGCGGCGTATCTTACCCCAGAGACTGGTCTCCTTTGCCAGGAGGCTGCCCGAACCTGATATTGTTCATTGAATATTATTAAGTATAATTTATGTATTTTGTGTGAATACATTACTGAGCAGTCATTTAAGTCGCATTTTTTTTTACGATAGAAGTTCACTAGTCCTCGCACTAGAATTCCCTGTGTATTTATGACCATAAACGTAAAATATGCGTATTTTGAACTATCCTAACTTGGCTAGATGGATGGATGAACAATGTTATTGTTAGAAATTACAAAAATGTTGGGAAATTTAGCATTTGGACTTTCTTTAAGAGTTTGTTTGGTTTGAAACCGGATTATCACAGGGAGATGCTTCTTTGGTTACTAATCTGTTAGTGGTGAGTACTGTGATGCTAGTCCGAACTTCCTGCAACTGGCCAAGGTACCTACTCTTCATTTTGTCAGCAAGATGCAACAGGTAGTCCCGTGCGAAACAAAGTTACAAACCGAATGGCGAACCAAAGTTATGGCGTAGGTCTGATAACGCAAAAACTTACCCAAACCAAACTGGCAATCATGCATTTTAGGCATTTTGTAACCCTGTTTATAAATTACATTTAGTTATTACATTTTCCTATCCAAGATAAATAAATATTGGTGAACAAACTTCTTTTCTCATAACAAACAGAAAAAAGTCTTTCTTATCTATGGGTGCAAGAATAGAGGTTTACTCGATCTGGTCGGTGATTAAATGTCGGTGAAAAAGAGTTTTTCATGCATAGTTTATTCCATCAATCGATTATCTTTGAAGGGAAATGGGGTAAGTAGGGGATAGTTGGATATCAACGAATCTTTAAAATCTTTACCCTTTTTATTAGTTCCGTTCGTAGGGCTGATCAAAATCATCAATATAGATCTCTATTTGTTCATAATTGCTAAGCATTTTATCCCGTCGGTCGATCGGTCGGTCGATCAGTCGGTCGATCAGTCGGTCGATCAGTCGGTAATGTATGCCGCTATCTGATACTGTTTCCAAGATATTATAAGCGGCCATTTTTTTTTGTATGGCGGCCGTCTTTGTTTTCTTACATTCCTACTCGGTTAGTGTCCTTGTGTGGTATTTGCCAACTCTCCCCTAAATAAAGCAAAATAAAAATAAAATCAAATAAAATAAATAAAACACGGTTTTGAGTTTTTTATAAATGAATCAGATATTTTTTTTTGAAATATATTAAATAATTAGTACACAAAAGTCGGTTAACTGTAACATAAACGATTCATAAAAATGTGTATAGGTATATATTATAATTATTATAAATGTGTTTATTAATTAAACTTCTCGTAACTGGCTGTTGGCGAATTCAGGGCTAAATGGCGACGTGTTGAAGCCGAAGTTGTTTATGTGGGTGGAAAGCGGCTGCAACAAAACACACGTGTTAATACATATGACAGTTGAGTGAGGGAGACTGAAAGAGATGTGACATATCCGACGACGTAAGTCTTACAAGAAGATCTCATGTTCTTGTAATTACACCGGCACACATACTCAGTCGGGGCTTATTGATACCTAACGCTTGGCTAAAATAAACCTTATTAACCTTAACCTTATAACATCAGCTATCTGCCAGTGAAAGTCCCATCAAAATTGGTAGAGTCGTGTCGTAGATTGGCCGGAACAAAGAGACAGAAAGACACAAATAAAAAAAAAATTGTTAACAGTACCGTATATACTTTCATATGCATTTAGTAAAAAGCTGTTATTTTGACATTACAAACAGAAATTTAAATCTTATTATGGGGGCCCACGTTGCTCGCGTCCGTAAGTGATTAACCTCTGAATCCCCACACGTGTCCCCCGGGCGGTGCGAAAGGAGCAACCCAAAGTAGCAGTAGAACGTTGTGCCAAGTTCGCCCGGAGAAGTACTGCCACCAACCTGGTAATCCGCCGCCAAGCAGTGATGCACTCGTGTTGCTGTGTTCCGGTGGATGGGAGTGGGTGCTGGTGAAATTGCAGGCGCATGAGACGTAACATCCCCATCTCGGGGGACACAACGCAATGCGACTTAAGTCATCTCATACTTTGGTGGAGAGGACTTGAGTCGTATTGTTGTTGTCTATGGGCGGCGGTTACCACTTAACATCAGGTGTTACCCAATTATTATTATTTTGTTGTATATATCTGCCGTAGAGCTGCTAATTTAGCAGTGTCTCACCCCATCGTCATCCACCACGATGCCCTGCATGGAGCTGGCGTCTCCGGGCGGGAAGTAGTCGTTCCTGAACTGCGGCAGGTCCTCGATGCCGATCAGGTCGGAGTCGTTTGATGCGTCACTACAACAAACATATTGTATGGAATTGTAGAAATTACTACTGAGTTGATATTAGACTTTTCATGTTCACGGTGACGGGGTCTCGGGAGGTATCGGTGGAATAAAAACGGTGATTTGATTAAATCCCTAAGACTATGTGGGATGAGTCCCATTTTCATTTTCACACGCACACGCTCACACACGCAACAAAGTATGTATGCAATAATATGCTGTAATGATTGCCTATTTAACTCTATTTAATTTTATTTCTAATTAAGTTAGACTTAAATTTTCTTGTATGGAACTACAAATCGCTGTAGGAGTAAACGGAAGAGGGAGGTGATGTCTGCGACACAGTTTTATTACTTCTGCAGACATCATCTCATCTCAATTATATTGTAATCCACTGTTTTGTTCCCCTAATAAATATATTGATTTGATTTATGTTTTTAATCATTTTCCGTGAATTGATCATCTAACTTGATCAACATTGATCAACTTGATCACAATCACATCTAATTTGATCAAATCTCCATTATCGTTTCCCTGCAACTCATATTCGCAGCTGGTTATGTCAGTTTTTGCCTGTAGGTTTGTGTGATAATTTTTTATCTGTGGAATAACACAATGGAACAGAAGAAATACTCTATGGTGTAGAATGTACCTGATGGCATCGAAGTCCGGTGCCTTGATGACTTCGTTCCATATCGGGTTGGAGCCTTCCACCGCGTGCTTGTTGGTGCCGGGCGCGGCGATGCCCACGCGGTTGAGTCCCGAGTCCACGGAGCCGTACTTGGTCATCGACAGAGCTTCCAGGCGACGGTTCAACCTGGGGAACATGAGGGCCACTTAGGTATGGGATGGTTACAGCATAAGCAGTTGGACTCCAATAGGGGTTTCTTGCTGTTCTTCCCCATGGAGGGTCGGATAGGGTTGAACAGGCGTCAAACTTAGCGATAAGTACGCGTGACCTGATGTTTTGAATATTATTGACGTTTCTAAGCCTTTATGAATTATATGGAAATAAAAAAAAATCGGGCGGGGTCGCTGCGTAGGTGGAGTGTTTTCTCTGTTAGGGTAAATTCGTCTAGATAAGACTCTTTTTTTGTTGTCAAAAAGCTAAGAATATGCAAAGAGTATTCACGCTCTAGTCCTTATGATGAATGTGAGCAGTAGAACGAGGCACATGAAGGCGAGCACGGCGGACAGCGCCGCCAGCACGTAAATGGTGACTCGGCTGGTGTCCGTGCCGACTTCGGGGCTCAGCCCCGTGAAGAAGTCGCTCAGGATTAGCAGCTCCACGTTCAGGGTGCTCTGGATGGCGCGAAGCAGCACGGTGTCACTTCGAAGTCTGTCATCACAATGAATAAATAAATAAATAAATAATAAATATTGGTGGACTGGTGGATTGGTGGATGTGTGAAATGTCCACCAATATTATTATCATTACATACATACATAAAATCACGTCTGTTTCCCGGAGGGGTAGATGAGAGATAGAGAGTAGAGTAGAGATCATGTTTTTCCACCTGCTACGATCCTGATATACCTCCTTAGCTTCATCCACTCCCATCACATTCTTCATACATGCTCGGTGGTTTAGTGTACTAAATTATTATTACATTATATTATTATTATTAGTGTGTAATTTTAGTAACTTAACTTTGTTTAATATACTTATTTGTAGTTATCTTGTTGTATGTAATGTTATCTGAAATAATAATTATTAATATAAGTATGTAGTGGTCAGGTAACGTACTGTTCGATTTCAAGTGCGGGCACGGGCTGGTCATCCCGTATGAAGTGTGAGAGCACCTCGGTGAGGTTGGTGAGCGCGAGTCCGAGCTGGTCACTCGCCGGCACCACCTGGTCCACGTTGCACGTCATGCCGAAACCGGAAGAGAACGTCTGCGCTATCTGTCCGATGCGGGATGAACACCATTGTTAGGGTGGTGGAGGAACAGCTTGGGGGATGACGTTGAGCCGGAGAGGCACAGCTTCATACAGCCGCGCTTGCCGGTGTCAATACTGGCACATGAGACATTCCTACTTCAAGTGTATAATTGATACAGGCGCAATACAATATTGTTGGGGTGTTGGGGGAAGAGCTTAGGGGATGACGTTGAGCCGGAGAGGCACAGCTTCATACAGCCGCGCTTGCCGGTGTCAATACTGGCACATGAGACATTCCTACTTCAAGTGTATAATTGATACAGGCGCAATACAATATTGTTGGGGTGTTGGGGGAAGAGCTTGGGGGATGACGTTGAGCCGAAGAGGCACAGCTTCATACAGCCGCGCTTGCCGGTGTCAATACTGGCACATGAGACATTCCTACTTCAAGTGTATAATTGATACAGGCGCAATACAATATTGTTGGGGTGTTGGGGGAAGAGCTTGGGGGATGACGTTGAGCCGGAGAGGCACAGCTTCATACAGCCGCGCTTGCCGGTGTCAATACTGGCACATGAGACATTCCTACTTCAAGTGTATAATTGATACAGGCGCAATACAATATTGTTGGGGTGTTGGGGGAAGAGCTTGGGGGATAACGTTGAGCCGGAGAGGCACAGCTTCATACAGCCGCGCTTGCCGGTGTAAATACTGGCACATGAGACATTCCTACTTCAAGTGTATAACTGATACAGGCGCAATACAATATTGTTAGGGCGTTGGGGGAAGAGCTTGGGGGATAACGTTGAGCCGGAGAGGCACAGCTTCATACAGCCGCGCTTGCCGGTGTAAATACTGGCACATGAGACATTCCTACTTCAAGTGTATAATTGATACAGGCGCAATACAATATTGTTAGGGTGTTGGGGGAAGAGCTTGGGGGATAACGTTGAGCCGGAGAGGCACAGCTTCATACAGCCGCGCTTGCCGGTGTAAATACTGGCACATGAGACATTCCTACTTCAAGTGTATAATTGATACAGGCGCAATACAATATTGTTAGGGTGTTGGGGGAAGAGCTTGGGGGATAACGTTGAGCCGGAGAGGCAAAGCTTTGTCGCAGATTCGAGAGAGACCCCGTGACTCTATCTAGTGCTAATGCATCGTCGATCTACTATACCACATCCTCAAAACGGCGAAAGAAAACATCGTGAGTAAACCGGCATGTCCTAGAACAAAAAATTCGAAGACTGTCAAGTGCACGAAAGGAGCCTCTTTGAGGCGCACTTAAAATCCTTTCACCACATTGATTCGAGAGAAACAGTGCCTCGAATAGATGGATAGCGAATCTACTCATCAGAAGATGAGTGGTTCGACGATGCATTGGCGCTGAGGTAACGTGAAGGAAAGTCGATGGGTTTTTAGTCGGTATGTGGGTAGTTACCTCCTTACAACGTTTATTGGCAGAAATGAGCATGTTGACAGCACTTCCCCGGACGAACTTGGCGTGAGTTCTACTGCTCTTAAAGATCACTATAGATACGTTATTGCTTTAGTAAATATGGGAATGGTTGATGGAACTAATAAGGAAGTAACTTACAAATCCTCTGTTTTCCTCAACTTGCTCGAGCGTATTCACGAATCTGAATGTGACTCGATTCAGTGATGATATCAGGTATATCCTGACGTCTGCGACATCGGTGCCACCGGCTGTAGAATAACATAACACAGCTACAATTGCGTGAAAAAACATGAGCCCCTTTCCGAAAAAAGATTGTCTTCCCATTCCACGACAACTATGTAGGACGGCAGAAAAACGATCAGGATATGAGAAATATTATCAACAATTATAACGTTCACAAACATGAGAGACCTGGACAGATCCCTTGTAGTATCGAAGCGTGTCGCAGCACAGCACAAAACATCAGGCTATACCATACGATGTTATAATAATAATATTATTGGTGTACATTTCACACAGCGCCATCTAGCCCCAAATCAAGCTGAGCATGGCTTGTATCATGGGACCAGATAACTGATATAATACATATACTTTTTTAATACATATGCAAGTATGTTATGTTGCCTGGTGATGCGGCGGGAGTGCGAAGACCGAGCCTCACTAGCAACTCTGGACAGTCAATCCTAGTAGAAACTTGATTAAGTGACAAAGAGGACAGAGAGACACTTCACATACAAAGCAAGCCACCCAAACCATTGTCTTATCTACCTGGATCTGTCGCCACTACGTTGAACTCAAACATTCCGTGCATGGAAGCGGTCGGCTGCATGTTAAGAGTGAGAACTCCCGTTTCGGGGTGCAGAGTGAACGCGTTATTCCGCACCGCTTCTAGTGTGGGGTCTACTACCATCGTATCGTAGTCTATGGTGTAGGTTAGGGGTGCGCCCTCGGTGTGAGTAGCCTGAGGGAATGGGTTCACATTTAGTTTGGAGACAGCTTCCATGTTTCGCTAAAGATTTCGTTGGGCTGCTCATTGTGTTATGTATATTTCAGTCAGTCACTGATAGTTTTTTTGGTTTACTCCTTGAGGAATCGATTGTCATTTAAACGGGGAGCAAAATAGGGTGTTAGCAAAGAGTGAAATCATTATGTTGCCTCCGCGCAACCCATATTCTTATACTGAATGCGTGATCCTTAGGAAGAATATTTATTTATTTTTTATATACATTGGAAGTCAAATACAGCTTGTAAAAAGGAGTAAACTCCAATATTGCAATGGAGCTGGCACGTACCTTTTCTATTGTATGCTAAAATAGTGTTTGGTAAGAAGAATACCTCAGTAAAAGGTCTGCCATCACAATTGCATGATACGAAGAGTAAGTAGCACTCCACGCTATCTTATTGACTTTGGTGGGAAAGGAACAGGACAAGAAAACTCAGTAGAATCCGTACCTGAACAGTAATAAGTTCCCTGTTGATTGTATCCTGAGCGGAGATCCCAGCAGTGTACAAGTCTCTAACGAAGGACGGCCGAGGATTTGCTTCTCTTACCTGAATAAAGTTAGCTTTAAAAATACAAACAGCAAAATGTTTATTTTCGCTTAATCATTAAAAGTGACAACAGTAACGAGAAAAAGTAAAAAACAAACAGTGCAAGAAAGGAGCTTGTTTGAGGCGCATTTAAAATGGTTCGACAGAACCAGTGACTCGTATAGTAGTACAGTTCCGAAACCGCCTTCTAAGTACACACACCTGTATTAGGATACTTTGCTCTTACATGATTAATTATTATTAGGATCTTAATGCAATAAATATTTCATTCTCAAATAAGATGAAATACAAAGACGGAAAGAAGATGGTATATCGATGGTATGTCGAAACGAAACTATGTGTAATTATGCAGCTGTCTCTCACGCCCTGACTACTTCTTTTTGACGTGTCAACGTCTTATAATTCGATAGAGCCGGCTGCACGCACGAAAAAACATGACTCATGCGGCGTTACCTCGCTCTGAGGCGTTCCATGTAAGGCTTGTGCAAGTGCAAGCGAGAGCGCGGAACGAGCGACAAAGAAGCACAATCGGCCTTTGCGTTCGGCAGCGTTCGACATCCGTCTCTCTCCTACTTGAGTGAGCGATGCGTCTGCGTAGACAGCTGCTAATACTTACATTTACATGTTTTGATCGAGTATCAAGTGCATATATACATAAAAATCTATTAAACAAATGAAATTAAAATTTTCTTTTGAAAAATGCTACCATTCCATCAGTATTTTCTTAAGACGTTGACACGTTCAACTATCGTCAGTAAACCGACTTTACAGACAACCATTTTTTTGTTTATTTTATTTATTTATTTATTGTACTTTTTACACTTACGTTAACGGTGACTGTTAAAGTAGACCCCGGCAGTGAAGTGGTGGCATCGGGTGTGTTGCTGGCTGCCACGATGAGGGTGTGGACTTCACTTACACCCCTGTCCAGTTCTTTTTGTAGGAATATAACGTTGTCCACTGGATCCAGGGCGAAGTGTCCTTCTGCGTTTCCATCTGAGGAAGCGAATGTTAATTTTACGAAGGGTTATTTTTATGTAATTACTAGCTGTTGCCCGCGACTTAACTACTTAAAGTAGCCTAAGTTACCCCTTGTTACATCAGTTATCTGCCAGTGAAAGTCCCGTCAAATTCGGTCCAGCCATTTCAGAGATTAGCCGGCACAAACAGACAGACAGACAAAAATTGTAAAAAAATGTTGTTTTGGTATATGTACCGTGTATACATATGCACTTAGTAAAAAGCGGTTATTTTAATATTACAAACAGACACTCCAATTTTATTTATTTGTATAGATGTTTAGATTATAACTTACCAATAATCCTGTAATAGATTTGATGGCAATCGTTCACACAAAGGTGGTTCTTGAGATCAGAGGCGCGAGGCAGCGCGTGACGTTCCCGCAGACCTTCATCTAGTTCTGTAATAATAATAATAATAATTGTTTATTTCGGACAATAGAATCCAAATCAATATTGCAAACAAAATTAAAATAAATTAAAATCAAAATCCAAAATAATAAATAAATGAAAATCTAAATTAAAGGACCACGAAATAAAAGCAAAACAATTAAAAGTAGTAAACAGTGTTTGTATGTCTGGCATTGTAGATGTTGGCCGCAGATGGCCTTGAGAGCGTTTGCGCGGGTTTTTGGTGAGAGCGAAAGGCACTCAACCGGTAAAACTTTTATTTAACAAGAAACCCCTAATTAAGGGATTCTTTATTTTCGCGAGCACTATCCTCGTAACAATGCGAGTATAATTAGGTATATCAGTGAGTAATACTTACCAATAAAGGCGACAGTAACAGAGGTTTCATCAAAAACAGGATCTCCAGTAGTCGGCACGAACACAGCACGGAATGAAACCTGCGACGATAGCTCATTGGGCTCCAAGCCACCGTCTGTCGCTTGAAGTGTTATCTGTGGAATTATTTCAAAGACATTTAACTACACTACTATTTGAATAAGAGGTAATTTTTGTTAGCTTGTCGGAGGTAATCTCCAAAACTATCCATTACATTTCAAGAATTCTTTCACCGATATTTAGTACGGACCTTCACGGTGGACACGGGCTGTATAGTAATTACATCTTGTTAAAATAAAAGGGCTTTAAGTGGAGATCAATGTTGCAACGTAAGTAGACGAAAAAACGGTGGCGCGAATAAACTTCTTACGAACGCTGCCTTACCAGTAGGTAAAGGCTAATCAATGCTTTCTATAAAACTTAAAAATGCCTGTAAAAAAGTCTACGAAGGCATATATGATATTGTGGTAAATTCACAAATTAGGTTTAATATGTCTAAACCACGTATCTCAGTGGTTTAGACATCTTTTATTAAAAATAGTAGCTACTCTTATGGGCACAAGCTGATTTCTATGCGGGCGAAGTCGCGGGCACAGCTAGTTGATTAATAAAGAATTACTACATAAGCTGACGGCACGATCAGTAGCTGTCAACATATATATTTATAACTCAAAGGTATTTTTAACTGACCTTACAATAAGGAGGAGGTTATCAATTCGGTTTTTTTTTTTTTATTACCTCAGTTCTCCATCATTTATAAACTGATTTGGGAAATTATTTGTTTTATTTGAAAGGATATACTTTCAGATTGGTCTCATAATAATTTCACCAAACTCGATTTAGTAGTTTGGCATTTAAATTAAATCAATATAACTGAAATAATAAAACATCCAAATGCGAGATAACGAGGAATCATTCTCGTTCATTGGAAATGAAGTCTGTTTTTGCGTTTTGACAGGCAAAGTAATAAATAAAAAAAAACAATTATAAATGACGCAACCAGAAAAATCTTAGCAGTATATACTTATAGTATTGATAATATTTAATACCTGGAATTCTCTGATCATATCCGTAATTGGGTTCTTAAGAGATAGGGAGCCATGGTTATCACCATCGCTTGATACGTCGAAGTATTCCACAGCTTCATCTGAGGAACAACGTCTATGTTAAAACCAAGGAAATTACAGTGAAGATGGATAGCAAATATATTGCTTTGGTTTCCTCCTGATTTTACTTTTCACAGGAAAATCGCAAGTCGAAATCTTTTATTGGCCTCACAGCTCAGTTGGTAATAGCTCTGCCTTCTGTGCTTAGGTCGTGGGTTTGATTCCCACCTAGGACAAACATTTGTGTGACGAAAATAGGTTGTTGTTTATTCTATGTCTGGGTGTTGATATGTATTATATGTATGTATTTACAAAAAAGTATTATGTATTATATCAGTTGTCTTGTTCCCATGATACAAGCTATGCTTAGCTTACTTTGGGGCTAAATGGCGCTGTGTGAAATGTCCACCAATATTATTATTATAAATAAGTTACCGTTGCCAACGACTCTGAAGGTGACCAGTCCCGCCTCGCCGCCGTCCTTGTCGGTGGCGTGAACGCGGCTCAGGAAATTACCATCCACAGTCACCAGGAAGCTGTTCACCTGAGCTGGCTCCTGGGGAAATACAACGCCGATAATACACGGAGTGAAAGAAACAAACAGTATTTATTTTGCCATAAACAACACAATACATGTCGCTGCCTAAATTCGATAGTGACACAAAACCAGATGTGTCAAAATTGAGTTATTAGTGTAGTTCAACGCGAAATCTTCGGTATTATAATGTGAATAAAATTCATATTCGTATTCACCCAACTGAGCGAGTAACGTCACTAAATGCCGTTATCTGATTGGCTGGATTTACTCGCCATAGCTCAACGCAAAATCGCTCTCCTGAAAAATTTGTTTTTTTAGTTGTGTCACTGCCGAATTCAAACAGCGAAATTTAAAAATCCTTCAACACATATTAAAAACTTAAAACAGAATATCGTTTGACACAACTGACATAAACATAAGCAAAATGATACTGATTTTGAATCTGATCAGAAATAATCCCTTTCCTGCAACATATTCTGGCATATTCTGAAATTGCTGGCGCATGAGACGTAACATCTCGGGGTGATAGACGCAACGCACTTAGATCATCTTGTACTTTGGTGGAGAGGACTTGAATCGTATTGCTGTTGTCTATGGGCAGCGGTTACCACTTAACATCAGGTGGGCCGTCAGCTCTTTCCGCCACCAGAATTACATAAAAAAAACTAGGTGGACTCACTCTCGCAAGGCGTATGACGGAGTCCTGGAGCGGGAACACGAAAACAGGCTCGTGGTAATTCCACGGTCTCACGACGAGCTGGTAAGTCTCCTGTGACTCTTGTTGGGGCACGCCGTGATCGAAAGCCTGAAAATTGTAAGACTCTAGTGGATTTAGTGGATACAGTGCCAATACATAGATAAATATTGGTGCACATTTCACACAGCGCCATCTAGCCCCAAAGTAAGCTAAGCATAGCTTGTATCATGGGAACCAGACAACTGATATACATACTTATATACTTTTTGTAAATACATAAGTATATTACGTATTAAAACCCAGACACAGAACAAACATCAATGTTCGTCATATAAAGGTTTGTCCAATGTGGGAATCGAACCCACGACCTACAGCTCAGAAGACCGATTAACTAGCAACTAAGCTGTGTGACCAGTCTGTATATAAGTATAAATCGAAAGTGAAATATTAATTTTGAATTATTATAAGTACGTTCGATTTCTTTGATAATTTATATGACAGAACAACGTTTGCCGGGTCAGCTAGACCCAAATAAGTTTTCAACTTACCCTGATGTGCATATCGTAAGTACCCCAGTATCCTCTCAAGTCCATAGCTGTGTACAGCTCCCCCTTATCAGTGTCGACGGATCGTATGTTGAATAGAATGGGTACTTCAACATCTCTTTGGCTGTCCTCGGCGAATGTAAGGCTTTCTATGGAGAAGCCGACCCTGGAATTGTCAGTTCCAGGCTCGTCGATGTCCGGGGCGTGGATAATCGGAAGGATTGCTGTACCCTGGAAAAGTTACGACTTTTATGCAGCTTATTTATTTACCAGCTGCGCCCCGCGGTGTTACCCGCGGTGAATAAGTAATCCCACTGGAAAACTGTACTTTTCTGGGATCAAGGTAGCCTATGTGTTAATCCAGGATATAAGCTATTGTAACAAAACTCCATATTACAAACTTTCACGTTTATAATATTATTATATATATTATTTTATTATATATATTATATAATACAAGCAAACAATATAAATATTAATCTGGAATACAGTTTTGATCTGGATTTGGCGGGGATGTTATGTCTCATGCGCTTGCAATTTCACCGGCACCCACTCCCTTCCACCGGAACACAGCAACACGAGTGCATCACTGCTTGGCGGCAGATTACCATGTGTGGTGGCAGTACTTCTCCAGACGAACTTGGCACAAGTTCTACTGCTACTCTGTGTTGCTCCTTTCGCACCCGCCGGGGGACACGTGTAGGGATTCAAAGGGTAATCACTTACGCAAAGTAGCCCCCCGTTGTTTGTGAATAGGTATACTTACAGCTGAATAGTTTTCGGAGACAGACCAAGTTATCGTGGTGGGATCCGGCAGCTGCGGTGCGTTGTCATTGATGTCCAGCAACACAACCAGAATCTCTGTCGTGTTCTGGTTACGGTTACCGTCTGGAATCACAAGGATATTCAGTTACGGAACTGGCCTCACAGCTCAGTTGGTCGCCTCCCGTCAGACTTACTTGGGTCATGAGATTAAATATTTTGACTCGCCTCACAGCTCAGTTGGTGGTAACTCTGCCTTCTGCGCTGTGTTCGATTCCCACCCAGGACAAGGATTTGTGTGACGAACATAGATATTTGTTGTGTTTCTCGGTGTTAATATGTAATTATAAGTATGTATATAAAAAAATACATAAGTAATCAGTTACCTGCTTCCCGTAGTACATGCTATGCTTAGTTTGGGGCTAGGCTGCGTTGTGTGTAATATCCGCCAATTTTATTTATTTATATTAAAAATAAAATGTTTCAAAATTGTCACCTAGACGTGATGAGTGGTGAGCTAGTCACGTAACAACGAATTAACGATTACGAATGCATCCGACTTGCCTCCATCTGCATAGAAGTTGTCGATAAGGTTGAAGAATATCCGATGCGTGGGCTCGTGCCCGTCTCTGTCGAGCACTTCATTGGTCTCGTAGTTCACGTAGACGCGACCGGTGTCGAGCTCCACAGCGAAGAAGTTCAGCAAACGAGGGTTCACTGCGTAGTTGATTTGATAACGAACCTTGTGGTACATTTCTGGAAAGAAGAAGAGAGAGTACATCAAGAATCATAAATAAAAAATAATAATAAATTGGTAGACATTTTACACAGCGCCATCTAGCCCAAAGTAAGCTAAGCATAGCTTGTATTATGGGAACCAGACAACTGATATAATACTCATCTACTTTTTTGTAAATACATACATTTAATACATATTAACACCCAGACACAGAACAAACATCTACGTTCGTCACACAAATGTTTGTCTTGGGTAGGAATCGAACCCACCTGCAGCACCGAAGGCAGGGTTACTACCAACTGAGCTATGAGGCTAGTTTGTATGTGTTGTTCCCTATGCATTCCGAAACCATCGATCAGATTGTATTGAACTGATAAAGTATTCTGGGGACGAACGCGACGGTTCTTGGCCCAAAAAAAAACTATTATATAAATGAAACTTTTTTCGTTTTTAATGAATTTTTTTGCACTTATTTTATAAAAAAGCACTTCAATATACAGAATATTATTTTTATTTATTAACTATATACTCTTTATTTCTTTATACTCAACGTGGTATTGCATCGCATGCCGGGTACAGCTAGTAAGAAGTAAATAGCAGCCAGTCTATCGTTATTCTACAGGTTACATTACGGTGAGTGCGCGGCTGAGTTGCACGATATAATTCCCCCATCTCCATTCTACCACTTTCCATCCAGACGTACAGCATCGCGTCACCCTTTCTTGGTCCAATTACCTCACATCCGTACGAAGCGTTTTGTTTCCACTTTCATAATGCGGACAGCCCAAGAGTGGAACTCCTTGCCTGCGTCTGTATTTCCCGAGAACTATAATCTGGAGGTCTTCAAGAGGAGAGTGAATAGGTTACACCTAAACAAACATGCTACATCGTAGACCGCATCGTCACTTAACATCAGGTGAGATTGCGGTCAAATGCTTGCCAAACGCAAATAAAAAAATATATATGACAAGCTGTGGATGTGGTAAAGGGATTTCTGCACTTACCATCTCTATCCAGGTCGGTAGCTAGAACATACGAGACGAACTCCAAATGCGGTGCCTTCTCATAAATGTACACAGTTGTTTCAAAGTTCTCGTAATCAGGTTGCGGCTCTCTGTTGTTCGTGTCTATGATGTTAATTGTTATCTGAAATTATATTCCGACATAGTTAGATGGTTTTTTTTTATGTGATACATATACGGAACGAGCCGACGGCCCACCTGGTGTTAAGTGGTAACGTCGGCCTATAACAAGCGATGCAACTTGGGTCTTCTCCTACTAGGTACGACGAGACCCAAGTCGCATCGTATGCACCCGTAACTCTGAGACGTGTAGGTGGAATGTCTCATGTGACTGTAGTTTCACCGGCAATCACACCTTTCAAACCGGAACACAGTAACGCGAACGCGATACTGCTTGGCGGCAGAAATTGATATGGTAGCAGTACTTCCCCGGACGAACTTGGCGTGAGTTCTACTGCTCTTCACCAAACGGCTCTGTCGGAAGACCAGCGTTAGTTGTAACGTGTTTACAACTAGCTCACGCTGAGACTGAGACCGTATTGTGACTCAAATTGACTGAAACTATTAATTGTATTTTTAAATCATGTTTGTGTTTATCAATTGAGTTACAAATAAAATATTCTCTTTCTCTTCTTTCTTTCTCTCTTAAGAGCCTTTGTAAAACTGCAATAATAATTTTATGTCGTCTCATAAAGTAGGTGGCATTTACAGAAATTGAGCCGCAGTTTATTATATTATAGGATTATAATATATTATATAATGAACTGTGGCTCAATTTCAGCAGCGAAGCTTGCGTTACAAGGGCCCTGTATCTCTCTTATAGTCACAAATTCAATTAGACGCGGGCGAAGCCGCAGGAACGGCTAGTATGGTATAATTTTTAAAAAGCTTACTTCGCCAGGAGTTTCAAAGTAGGTTGGATCGGGCGGACAGTCGGCGGGGTCTTCAGCTGAACAGCGGTCGCTGGCTACCACCGTGTAGTGCAGGAACCAACGCGGCGGGATGTCCGCGTCTATCTCTTGGCTGTTCTTCACCGTGATCTGGCCCGTGTGGAAGTTGATCGACACCAAGTCATCGGGTGTATCTTCTCTTGGACTACAATAAAAAAAATACTGGTGGACATTTCACACAGCGCCATCTAGCCCCAAAGTAAGCTACATAGCGTATATCAAGGGAACCAGACAAATGATATAATACTTATATACTTTTTTTGTAAATACATACTTATAATACATATCAACACCCAGACACAGAACAAACATCTGTTCGTCACACAAATGTTTGTCCTGGGCGGGAATCGAACCCACGACCTATAGCGCAGAAGGCAAAGTTACTACCAACTGAGCTGTGAGGCTTGTTATTTGTCTGTGAAAGATTGGGGGACTGGAAAGGGGTGACAAGAACTAAGTTAGATATAATTTTGCGATATAATTTGCATTGCCTGAAAAAGGCGACTAGGTTTTAAGCACAAAATTATCTATAAGACCTTATTGTACACTTACTTAATTTTTTTTTATGCAATTTTGGTGGCGGAACGTTCTGACGGCCCACCTGATGTTAAGTGGTAACCGCCGCCCATAGCCATAACCCATAATATGACTCAAGCCCTCTCCACCAAAGTATGAGATGACCTAATTCGTATTGCGTTGCGTCTGTCACCCCGAGACGAGGATGTTACGTCTCATGCACCTGCAACTTCACCGGCACCCACTCCTTTCCACCGGAACACAGTAACGCGAATGCGTCACTGCTTGGCGGCAAAAATGGGCATGGTGGCAGTACTTCCCCGGACGAACTTGACGAGAGTTCTACTGCTGTTAAATTCTATTCTAATATAGTGTGTGACAAGATACTTACGCTATGGTGTACCGCACTTGGTTGTAGAGTGGGCCATCGATGTCTGTGGCGAGCACTGAACCAATCACCACGCCGCTGTTGGACATCTCCCGCACGCTGAACGCCTGCTCGAGCGAGCCCGCCGCCCACACCGGGGGGTTGTCGTTCAGGTCCACTATTGTTATCGTGAACGTTGCTACAACAAATACGAATATCGTTATCGTGAACGTTGCTACAACAAATACGAATATCGTTATCGTGAACGTTGCTACAACAAATACGAATATCGTTATTGTAAACGTTGCTGTAACAAATACGAATATCGTTATCGTGAACGTTGCTGCAACAAATACGGAAAGGAAGATTCTAGAATTTGTTTGCTAAACCAAGAGTACCTATAAGTAACACACAACAAAGAAAAACACCTTAAAAAGCAAAAGCACGAAAAAGTATTTAAGTTAAAGAAACTATAATTCAAATAATTATATGGGAAAGATGAGTAAGTAAAGTAAGATAAGAATAAGTAAAGTATGCTTTCGATAAAAGCGCCTGCATCATAATGCTGATAGCAAATATTATCGTCTCGGCTGCAGCCATTTAGGGGTTTCTTGGCTGCTCTTCTGTATTGCGGGTCGGATAGGGTTTGAATAGGTGTAACTTAGTGATAAGTACGCGTGACCTTATGTTTTGAATATTATTGACGTTTGTCAAGCCTTTACAAATTCTATGGACAAAAGTTCATGACTTTGCCTTGATTAGGATTTTAATAGAATTTCATCAGAAAAGCTGTGTTTGCTATAATTTCTTGATAAACTTACATTCGTCGTAAGGGTCCCCGATAACGGTCATAAGGTCCCTGATCCTAACAGTAAGGTACAGCACTTCGAACATCTCGTAGTCGATGGTAACGCGTGGACGGATTTCCTTCACGACTATGCGGCCGACAGCCGAGCCTAGGTGACTTTGATCTGGATAATGTGTCACTATTTCCACACATCTGAAAAATGTTTACCAAATGTTGATTGACCTCACAGCTCAGTTGGTAGTAACTCTGCCTTGTGCGCTGTAGGTCGTGGGTTAGATTCCCACCCGACAAAAACATTTGTGTTTACAGTGATGTTTGTTCTGTGTCTTGGTGTTAATATGTATTAATGTATTATCAAAAAAGTATCTAATTATTCTATCAGTCATCGAGTTCCTGTGATACAAGCTATGCTTAGCTTAGTTGGGGACTAAATGGCATTATAATGGAAGTCAAAAAATATAATAAAAAATATTAGAAATAACATTATTCCTTACAATATAGTTGGCAATTAATATTATATCATCAGTAAAATAAAGACTAGATAACCGAAAGCTATCGTACTGTATCGTACTTATTTAGAATAATTTGACAATTTAATTTGTCCCCAATACTGATATGAATATCTCACCCGTGATACTCGACCGCTTCAGTCTCCCTCCCTTGCTTAGTGGCATACGATGTCTCCCAGACGATCTCGAAGACGAGGTGCGCCGTGGTGTCGGGGTCTGTGGCTGTGATCTCATCTGTGATCAGATATCCTGCTGGCACGTTCTCTTCTACTGAGTGTGTCCCGCGGGGCTGTTTAATTTTTTTTATGCCATGTAGGTGATAGAACGAACAGTTGTAACCGCCACCCATAGACAACAGCAATACGACTTAAGTCCTCTCCACCAAAGTACGAGATGACTCAAGTTGCTTTGCGTTGCGTCTATCACCCCGAGACGGGGATGTTACGTCTGATGCGCCTGCATTACTGCTTGGCGGCAATAATGGGCATAGTGACAGTACTACCAGGGACGAACTTTTCGTAAGTTCTACTGCTACTAAAAAAGTATGTTGTGAAGTGGTTGCGCTTACCAGTCGGAGTGTCGGCGGTGTGTTATTGATATCCTTCAGTTGTATCACTAGCTGAGATACGTCAGTATTGTAAGGTTCTCCAAGAGTATCATCAGCTCGGACCTGGTTAAAAACTTCAACTGTAACGCTCACCTACTTCTTGAACAATATGACTGGCCTCACAGCTCAGTTGGTAGTAAACCTTCCTTCTGTAGGTCGTGGGTTCGATTACCGCGCAGGACAAATATTTGTATGACCAATATAGATGTTTGTTCTGTGTCAATATAGACATAGACATAGACATAGACATAGACATACATTTATTTACTCAAGTAGCACACAATACATTATATAACAATTTAGCAGAAGGGTAACATAAAAATAAAAACAATGTACACAAAGAAATTAGGTATAAAAAAAACAATCCAAAAATAACTAAAAAATAACATCGTACACATACATACATAATATGTATTATATGTATGTATTTACAAAATAAGTATATAAGTATTATATCAGTTCTCTGGTTCCCATGATACAAGCTGTGCTTAGCTTACTTTAGGGCTGGATGGCGCTGTGTGAAATGTCCACTATTAATAATTATTATACATACATAGGTGTTGGCAATAATTACAACAATTATTGCAAGGATTACATTATACAATATTATTGAAGTGAAACTTCTTAGGCGGTGAAGAATAGCGGTGGGAGATTTGAGATTGGAAGTTTAAGGAAGCGTCACATATAGACACATTTCTTTACATGAGAGAGAAGAAACATATGACGCAGAAAGAAACAGAAAGAGAGCTATATATTCCGACGGCAAGAAGTGGAGTGGTATACACGATACAGAGTGATGAACATGCGCGCGTGGTAGTTTTAACAAGTTTCACTTGTATCACGTGTAAGGTACAGCACGTGCTATTGTTATTATTATACCTTGCCTTCTGTAGGTCGTGGGTTCAATTCCCACCCAGGTCAAAAACACACCAACAAAAATATAACAAATTTACTCAAGTAAAGTAGTATAAAGTTAAATTATTTTAGTAATATACTATATAATTTGTGGCTTGCTTTACCTTTTTTTTTTAGTTTAAGTTAAATAAAGATAAGTAATTGTATTTATAGAATACCTCGCTTTTTACTCTTCTATCAAAATAGGGATATCTTGAAACAAAACAAAAATACTTAATATAATATAGTTACTTGCCTGGACGAAAATTAGATTCTGCCGGTGATAGTCAAAAACATCATTGGCAGATACATATATGTCACCTGTATCTTGATTTATTGTGAGAAAATCAGCGACGTTACCCATCAGCGAATGTCTGAAAAAGATTTAAGTATCACTAATCTTCTGGAAAATTTCGCTAACAGTATATTACTTATTGTTTTTTTTTCCATTTGGACCTTTTTGGGTGTCTATTCTATAATCTATAAGTGAACGACAATTAAGCGTAAAATTTTAAGAACACCTTAAGACACATTTCGTTACATGAGAGAGAGGGAAGATATGACGTAGAGAGAAATAGAAAGAGAGCAATAAATTCCGACGCCATGGTAGTGGAGCAGAAGACAGCGACGTATACATGATACAAAGCGATAGAATAATATAGTGTCGCCTAATTTTTTTTAGTGCAATATTTACAAAACAATTTGACAGCCCACCCCAGGTAACCAGATGAAAAAAAAAATTAAGATCGGAGGAAAAGCGTGTTTTCCGTTGAAAAAAAGCCTGAGAAGATCCTAAAAATCTTGAAATCTTAGGACAAATCCTATCCTTTATATGGTAACCCTAGGCCCACCTGCAAATAACTACTTACTCGACTCTATCACCGATGTCTCTATCATGTGCCCTGACGGTGCCTACGAAGAAGCCTTCACCTTCAGTTTCGTCGAAGGAGACGGTCAAAGACTCTTGTTCGAAGATGGGCAACTCATCATTCCAGTTAATCAGGTCTATGTGTAGCAGCGCTACGCCCACGAACTCAGTATTGTTCATATCAACTGCTACAACCTGGAACATGAAAAGAACGCATTCCCCTTGAGATCTTCCTGGACCCTCGACTATATAATAATAAATACTGGTGGACATTTCACACAGCGCTATCTAGTCCCAAAGTAAAGTAAATAGCTTGTTTCATGGGAACCAGACAACTGATATAATTATTATATAGGTTCTTTTTTGTAAATACATACAATACATATTAACACCCAGACACAGAACAAACACCTATGTTCGTCACACAAATGTTTGTCCTGGGTGGGAATCGAACCCACGACCTACAGCGCAGAAAGCAGCGTTACTACCAACTGAGCTGTGAGGCCAGTCAATATGGGATTTAAAAGGCCATACTACACAAAGGTTAGCTGGAAGAAAACGCTAATAGCATTAAGTTCGCCTATGTTTTTACCTTGTGCAGTAAAAAAATCTATTTATCTATAATTAGACCAAGAAGCTCACCCTCAGTGTAATTTTTTGGAACTCGGGAACTTCGTAATCCAGCATGTGGTGGTTGGAGGTGCCCATGATGAAGGTCTGTCGTTGGTACCCGACTAACGGAGCGATGTAGAACGCTTCGTGGGCACCTTCCGGGTGAACACTTTCCAAGTGCACTTCGTATTGTGCGTTTTGACCCTGTAAAGTCACATTATCAGTAATTGTTTATAGTAAATTTATCCGATTTTAAACCCGATTTTTTTTGTCTACTAAGGTACTGACTAAAATTTATTTCATATAAATTATACTTTTTAACAAAAAATAAAAAATACATAAGTTCAATATTTTTTTTTATGTTTGGCTGGCCTCGCTGCTCAGTTGGTAGTAACCTGCCTTCAATGCTGTAGGTCGTGGATTCGATTCCCCAGGACATACATGTATTTGTGTGACGAGATGTTTGTTCCGTTTGTTTTGTCTGAGTGTCAATATGTATTATATGTATGGGTAGCTTCTCCCGTAAAGGTGGTTTGGGTAAGGTGTTCAGTGCCCTACGGGTTGGTTATAAATAAAACAAACCACTCACTGTGACCCGTTGTAATGTCCCAGCAAATAATTAGCTTCTATGAGATTTGTATTATTTCGTTTTGTATGTAGTATAAAGAAGATTTCATGATATAAAAAATCAAAGTGTTCATGAACTCTTTGGATTTTACGAACAGGCTGTATAGTCTTACCAAATCACGATCATGGAATCCAAACTCATCCAAATTGAGAGTCAACGCAGTCTCCTCGTCGATAGCGATGCTGTACTCCTCGTGTAACGGCTCCGGCTTATTATCGTTAACGTCGTTAACAATGATAACGACCGCAGCCGACGTTGAGTACATCTCGGTACCGTCATCGCCGTTCTTGTACGCTACGATCGACAGTTGGAATACTTCTCTTTCGAGAGTGTCCCTGTCTATGGGGTCCACGTAAAATATAGCGCCATTCCGCCCGCCCTCGATTGTTTCAATACGGAAGAATGTATCTGGAATTTTGTTTTAGTTAATCATTGAGTTTGTGCTGGAAGAGAGTCTGAACTGCAGGTTACCTCTAGCTGGCATGAAGAGTGATTATTAAAACTAGTCCTGCCTGAGAAAGGCGCTGGTTTTCAGACAGAACCATAGATACATCTGACCGAGAAATTCTGATACAAATAAAGATAATGTAGCGACAGGCCGAGTTATTACTAACTGAGCTTGTGACGCCAGTCAAAGGATATAGTCTGCCTTCTGCGCTATAGATCGTGAGTTCGATTCCCATCCAGGACAAACTTTTGTATGACGAATATAGATGTTTGTTCTGTGTCTGGGTGTTAATATGTATTTACAAAACAAAAAGTACATAATGTACTCTATCAGTTGTCTGGTTCTCATAGTACAATCTATGTTTAGTTTGGGGCTAGATGGCGCTGTGTGAATTGTCCACCAATATTATATTATTATTAATGTTTACCGCTCTCCGCAGTTTCGAGTCTGTAGTAAATAGGCCGGTTGATCCCCGTGTCCCCGTCAATAGCCCTCACGGTGAAGGACTGTTCGGTCTTTTCATCGAACTGCTGGACCGCGAAGATCTCCACCCAGCGCGGCGGCCGGTGCTCCACGTTTTCCACTTGCACCATCAGGGTCACTGTTTGAGGATTCGGTTTGGAATCCTGAGAAAATAATCCGAATATAAATTCCCCTCAGTATTAATTTATCACGGTATTTGCTTAAGCGAAGATCAATACATAACACGTATATAGCTACTTCATTTCCTAAACCATTCCTGCAACATAGTAAGATTTCTTAGTTTGCCATGATGCAGTAGTTATTAAAGAGTTAAGGATTAAGAAGTCTGAAATTAAAGCCATCTTTTTTGTGTATGAGCGCCCGTAGCTGTGAGATAGGTGGAATTCATGTGCCTGTAATTTCACCGGCAACCACATTTTCACACTGCAAAACGGCATTTATTTATTTATTATTATTACTTATTTAGCATTTATCCATTTGTGTTAGTATACAGATTTCTAAGACTATGATAGCACATTCAGGTAATCAAAAATAAAAAATAATTAGTAATTAATAAATATCAAAGAAAAATAATCAATAATGAATAAAAATAATGTTTTGTGATTTAAATATCAAACAGTATCAAAAATTAATAACAAATTAAAGAATTAAAACAGATAATAATTAATCAAGTAATGTTTATGCGTTAGTGCTTGGCGTCATAATAGGTATAGTGTCAGCACTTCCCCGGAAGAACTTAGTACAAGTTCAACAGCCTGTAAAAAAGTGACTCACTAGGGCAGTAACACTGAAGATATGAAGTGCGTTTTCATCGAAGTTCAGCGGCGCTGAGATCCCCACAGTCATGTACATCCTGAACCAATCGTTCTGTATGTTGGTGCCTTGAATGTAGAATATCCTGTCGTCCTCCCGGTCGCTGTCTATGCGGAACTGCATGAAGCGGGTGCTGATCTCTCCGTCAGCATCGGTTACCTCGTACACGCACTCCGTGAGGCGAGGCTCGCCTAGTTCCTGAACAGATACGAGTTTTTTTTTTATGACTGGACAATTTGCTTTTGGCCGCAGGTGGCCTTAAACGCACTCCATGAGCCGGGGCTCGTCGAGTTCTTAAAGAGATACGAGATTTCTTTTTTATGACAGGGCTGGAGAATATATATTATGTAAACTAGCTGCGCCCCGCGGTGAGTAATCCCACGGGAACACTGCACTTTTCCGGGATCTAAGTAGCCTATGTGTTAATCCAGGATATAAGCTAACCTTGATACCAAATTACAACCAAATCCATTCGGCCGTTTGAGCGTGAACGAGTAACTAACATTCATACAAACTTTCACGTTTATTATACTATTTTAAATTAGAATAACGAAAAATAAGTTAATAAGGAACCCAGGCAATGCTGAATTTACTGAATTGTAAAACCTACTGATTGCTATAGCTACTTTGGTGTTAAATTATTTCATCGATTTCATCAGTGATACTCTGTGTGTGTGTGTGTGTGTGTGTGTGTGTGTGCGTGCGTGCGTGCGTGCGTGCGTGCGTGCGTGCGTGCGTGCGTGCGTGCGTGCGTGCGTGCGTGCGTGCGTGCGTGCGTGCGTGCGTGCGTGCGTGCGTGCGTGTATTATAGTAGGATATGATATAGAAGACACTCACTGGCACCTGGCAGGTGTCGAACACCTGTATCATGGGCGCGTTGTCGTCGATGTTCACGATGACCACGGAGGTGGTCACCACCAGTGCTTCCCCCTCCACTCCCATGTTGAACATGTACTGCTGCATGCCGGGAGTCTCGTAGTCTTGTCTGAATTATAATCACTATTTGAAAAGACAACTAAACGCAGAGTATCTATAAGACATAATCGTGCACTTGGTTGGTAAATAAATGTTGTATTAAAATCCAACAAATTGGCCAATAAATGCTATATTGTATTTTTGTATTGAAAATTAACAAAATGTATCACTAGCTGTGCCCGCGGCTTCGCTCGCGTTGAATTCAGTTTGTGACTAAAAGTGGTTTAGTCCTTATATCAATTTGTGAATTAAACTTAATAATTAATTTACAAATCTTACTTTTGAGTGATAATGAGGTACCAGTTCCCATCGTCAAATTTCCGTAGAACGGGCCCCAGCAAGGCAAACGAGCCAGACACGAACTGTGGCGCAATGTACGGCTCGTTCGCACCTGCGACATTATAAAATACAATCTTCTTCTTCTTCGAGTCACCGGTTCTATCGAACCAGTGTGGTGAAAGGATTGTAAGTGCGCCTCAAAGAGGCTCCTTTCGTGCACTCGACACATGTCTTCGAATTTTTAGTTCTAGGACATGTCGGTTTCCTCACGATGTATTCCTTCACCGTTTTGAGAACGTGGTATTGCGCACATAAATCTTTCAATCGAAAAACTCATAGGTGCACGTCGGGATTTGAACCGGCGACCTCCGGATTCAAACTCAGGGTCAGTACCACTAGACGACCACTCTCTCAATATTGTTGGTATAACGGTGAATTTACTCACCATTGTAATTGAGCCTGGCGATTACAACTTCTCCCTCGATCTCCTCGTCCATGTAAATGACCTGGGTGCCGAGAGTTGGCGTGGTAGGGTAGTAGGCATCCAAGCACACAGAGTCGTCGTCTCGCTCCGGCCCGGGGACCAGTGGTCTCTGACTCCATGGTACTCCTGGAAACAAAGCAATGCTTTATGGTGTTACTACTTCTGAAGTAGATTTTAGAGGTCAATGAAATTACAGGGCAAGTCCCTGTATTTAACAGACTGGCACTCCTGGAAACATACAATGCTTTATGGGCTTACTATTTCTGAAGTTAAGATCCCGATTCTAGAGGTCTGTGAAATTACACCTCTGTTCTTGTTACTGACCCCCGGATGGTCATGGCACAAGTTTTGGTGCCTGAATAACCCATAAGTATAACACGATTTACGTGAATTCGTATTTATAACTCGCCCGAGTGTTTTATAGATGTGTGCAATGTGCTGTATAGAATACAATTTATTAATGAAACTGAAAGATGCCATAAAGTTCCTTAATCTCCCCAATCTTGGGGTAGGCAGCTGAGTTCCTACCCTAGTTCAACTTGGAAGCAGTAAAAAGGGGGTTCCACTGGCGCCCGCTGCCAACTTCTCATAAGTTTGTCGCTATAATTGGCATTTTTTTTTATTGTAAGATATATATTTCTAAAAGTATATGCATCACATATTAAAATTTAAAAATAATAATAATATTTGTGGACAATTCACTACACCTTTCTTACAACAGTTTTTTTATTGGGGTTAACTAAGTTATGTTACCTTCAACGTCTATTTGAGGCAGATTATCCGGTCTTGGCTCCCGGGGTATAGCAGTCATGTATCCACATATTTCTGAAATAACACCTGTCAATGTCACTCTTGCTCACCATTATTAGGTAAAACATAAACCTTATTAAGGACTTTTTAAAAGCAATAATATTTGTTTCACCCCATTATTTCTTATTATTTTTGTCGAGCAGATAGAATAAGTTACTCATAAGTTATTATATCTATATGTCACTAAGGTATCTATTTATATGGGCCAATAAATGTAATACTAAGTAGCCTGAAATAAATAAATACTATTATTATTATTATTACGTAATAGTAAAGGGTTTAAGCCGTATACAAAAATTTTGCTATTTAATGCATTAGTTCGGAGTCGTTTAGAGTATGCTTGTACGGTTTGGAGTCCCTTTTATAGTAAACATTCACAGCATATTGAATGCATTCAACGTAAATTCACCAGACATTTAGCTTTTCACACACATAACTTTTCCTACAGATGTCCGTATAATCAGCGTCTATCAAAGTTTAAAATGATTTCTCTTCGTCATCGTTGTCAACTTCTCGATTTGTGCTTTTTACATAAATTCATTAATGGCAAAATACATTGCAGTCAACTTTTAGAGCGGTTCTCTCTTTCTGTTCCTCACAAGTACCCTCGTAAACCTATCAATAATATATTTCATACACCTTGGTGTAAAACAAATATTGGTTTGCAACTACCCTCGACACGTATATGTAATGAATACAATAACCTCAACCAAAAAATTACAAACTTGGATATATTTTCAAATAAATTACAAATATTCAAAAAGTTACTACTGAGCCACTTTGGCTCTTCTGCTTAATTTAATTTGTATGTCTTACTCTTCTTATTCTTACTTCTTAGTCTTGCTTAATTCATTTTAACCTTCAATGTTTTAAGTATTTATTTCCTTTTTTATTAATTTTCTATGTGTTATGGTAAATGTTATGTACACATATTATTGTCATATGTATCAGAACTGTCTTTTTGTTATTCTATTTTAGTTTAATTGTGTAATATAATATATGATGTTTGTGTACTTAAATAAATAAATAAATAAATAAATTATTATAATGGCACTTTAAACCGATGACTAGAGCACACCCAAGGATATACGCAATATAAAAGATTTTAAATAACTACCTCGAGTATTATAATGGAGGAAAGAGAACGCACTTTGTTTTCTGTGACCGGATCGAGGTAGAACTTTTTTCTACAAACTCTTTGCTTGTTGTAGTAACAACTAGTTACTCACCTTGGCCATAAGCTGGCACTGCTATAAAGAGAACGGCAGCAAGGAGGCGGGCGTCAACCTCCATCTTGCATGTTCTGTCTCCTCTAAATATTTCAAAGAACAACCTATGAAAATATGTTAGAATATTAATAGATCCGCGAGTTGGAGAATGCTCCCGAACTGTTCCATTCTAAATGTATTCTAATAAATTTGCCTAAATGAAACTGGATCAACTCGATTAATTCGACAGGCCTCACAGCTCAATTGGTAGTACATATCTCTGACTTCTACGCTGTAGGTCATGTGTTAGATTCCCACCCAGGACAAACATTTGGGTGACGAACATAGATGTTTGTTCTGTGTCTGGCTGTTAATATGTATGTATTTACAAAAAGGTATATATGTATTATATCAGTTGTCTGGTTCCCATAGTACAAGCTAAGCTTAGTTTGGGGCTAGATGGCGCTGTGTGAATTGTCCAACAATATTAGTATTATTAATTATTCATTCGGCCTTACAGTACTATATATCACGTATAGAAAGTTTAAGTTTAAAGTCTAGTCGTAGATAGTTTCGTTCGTTCTCAGCAGGGACGAACTTAGTAAAATGCTGCTTTAAATATTTTTTCTTAAGTGAATGATGAGTTACGCAAGCTGACGGCCCACCCAACTGTAAGTTGCTTACAGTCGCCTGCAGCACTCAAGGAATTGCCAGTGCGATACCTATCAGCAAATTTAAATAAAGCTACATAATAAATATAGAATGGAATGTCATACAAGTAATTCCGACTTATATCGCAAGATAAAAATCAATATCGGTAAATCAATATAATCAATGAACCCGCTACCTAGCCTCTAATCTAGAATTAATACGTACTTACCTGTCATAAAATGGTGAGCGGAAATATGTAAATAACAGTTTTTGTTTGTGAGGTTTATAGATAAATGTCAATGTGTTCTTTCTAATAGGGTTCTACTCCACAAAGATGGACTTCATTGACAGGCTTTTTCATTGAGGCACAGCTCAGTTGGTAGTAGCCCTGCTTTTTGCGCTGGAGGTCGTGGGTTCCATTCCCACCCAGGACGAACATTTGTGTGACGAACATAGATGTTTGTTCTGTATCTGGGTGTTAGTATGTATTTAAAAAAAGTATATCAGTTGTCTGGTTCCCATAGTACAAGCTATGTTTAGTTTGGGACTAGATGGCGCTGTGTGAACTGTCCACCAATATTATTATTATTGAATAAAATTGCACCAGTAATATCAATTACCTTAATACTACTAGTCCAGTCATTGGTTCTCTCGCACCAGTGTGGTGAAAGCATTTAAGTGCGCCTCAAGGAGGCTCCTTTCGTGCACTTGACACGACTTCGAATTTCTGGTTCGACACTTCGGTTTCCTCATGATGTTTTCTTACACTGTTTTAAAAACGTGGTATTGCGTATATAAATTATTCTAAAAACTCATCGATGCACGACGGGATTAGAACCAGCTACCACCGGATTGAAAATCGGGGTCAGTACCTTTGGGCCACCGCGCTCTCATTACCTTAATAAAATAACGAAATCCTGAAGATGGTTGTGTATCCTTCTGATAATCGCCAATTAAATCAAAACACAGCACTTTTTCTATTCATAACTTTTACAAATCACGTTATAATATCAATATATTTGAAACCTTTGTTTACAGCACTTCTAAATAGGACTTCTTTCGAAATTAATGAATTACTTTGCACGGCAATTTTGAGACTGTGTTATTTTTTCATAATGACACATGCGATATGATATCGATAGATTACAATCGCGATAATTATTTATTTTACATACCTACCTACTCGTACTTAAATACCTATCTGTTAATGCCGATACCATACATGGACATACCTAACTGATAAGGAAGGTAAGTCGCGCTGCCTACCGTGTCTGTGCTCGCGAAAAAAGGAAGCCCTCCTTTAGGGGTTTCTTTGCTGTTCTTCTCTTCAGAGGGTCGGATAGGGTTTGACCAGGCGTCAAACTTAGCGATAAGTACGCGTGACCTTATGTTTTGAATATTATTAACGTTTCCAAGCCATTTCTTTATGAATTATATGGAAATCAAGTTTATGACTTTGACTTACCCCCATATCAAAATATAAAATGGCTGAACATTATGTGGGTGACTTGAAAATTCCGATCGAGTAGGAAGTTTTTTTGATGCAAAGTAAACGTCGGGTGGTGCCGTCCTGTACGTTCACCCTGATATCTGTATCTTACATCTCGCTCATTTGTATGGCGTATGGCCCTTCCAGAACTTTCGTTATTGCCCACATTATGGAATCTCTTAATTACCAAACATGGCCGAACGACCGAAATCACAAGGGACAATACAATATAAACATACATAAAAGAAATACAATAACACGAAATTAAATTACAGTGTTAGTGAATTTTTATCGTTTTCGGTTATCGGCAACCATTTCTCTCGTGCGGTACAATCATGCACACAAGAGCGAAACGGTAATTCGACACATGTATTTTCAAATGAGTAAATAAAATTGGTTTGCACAAAATTATTGAATTTTTATAATACAATAAACAAATACAATTTAGGTATTTTCTCTTATATTTAAATAAATTTATAAATAAGTGTTCAATACATTTCACACAGCGCCATCTACCCCCTTACTAAGCATAGCTTTTACTATGGGAATGAGACAAGTTATTGATAATACTTTTTTGCTAATACATTATATATTCAATTCAAGTCACTGGCTCTCTCGAACCAGTGTGGTGAAAGGATTTTAAGTGCGCCTCAAAGAGGCTCATATAATACATATTAACACCCAGAATGGAACAAACACGTGTGTTCTATTCCTAGTAACTATGGGAATCAGACAATTGATAGAATACATATTATATACTTGTAGTAATTACATACAACAACAAAAAATACTTGCCAAATATGACACTGACCTGAACTAGCAACATCAAACTAACGCAACGCAATACTCTTACTAATACCCAAATCAAACACATGATTGAAAAATTTTCTAGGTTTATCTTCACTACTTTTATCTAGTAGTTCATAACAAATAATAAAATAAATATTGGTGGACATTTCACACTAACTGAGCCGTGAGTCCCGTTTTAATGGCCGATTTTTTTTAGTAGACAATCAAGCATCATTCCGCCACAAAATTATATCCTGTCACTGTTATGACAACATGACTAATCGTAGAGTGTAATTAAAATTTAGATCACTCCATCCATCGGCCAAAGTCCAGCAAGTGCAGGAAAACGCCGCGCCGTTGCAGCAGCGATAGTGTCCGGTCCGCGCGACTGTCTCACCGCGCGTCCCATCTCAGTCAGTCAGTGTTGGACCTCTCACCGGAACCGCACCACGCACCCTTATCGCTATCGCACAAGTAAGTGTTTCATTTTTAATTTATTATTTAAAAATAGAACGTTATGTTTTGAAAAGAGAATACAATGTTTTTCATTCGTAAATGGCGACAACAGCATTAACATTCAACCACCACGTCCACGTGGCAACCAAACTTTTTTGTGGTATTCTCTTTCCAAAAAGAAAAACTTTTTTTTAAAGGAATTAACGATGGAGTATCTTTTGGATTGGTTTAATCGTTGTTTTTTTTTTACGATATCCATGTGACTGACACGATACCGCTGCGTGTAGATTTCGTAAATCAAAACAATTGTTACTTTTATTCTTGTTTATTTTTGCGTGTAGATAGGCACTAAGTAGCTTTATTATCTAAATTGTTGTTGAAACAGATGAAAAATAACTATTAATATACATTTGTAGGTTGTTTCGTCAAAGGCAAAAGGACGCATATCAAAGTAGGTACCTACCTTACTTTGATATGCGTCCTTTGAAAAGATGACAAATAATATGTTAAATAAGTAATTCTTCTTCAGCTTTAGAAGATGTTAAATGAAAACTAAAGTATGTATTTAGATTTATTTTCAAATTCCAGAAAAATGAATTGAATTGAAATGAATTACAACTACCCTCAAATAGATTTCTGCGTATTCAAAATTCTAGTAACAAGATATTTTGCTACTACCCTCAAATGATTTCTACAAAGTTAGCCTCTATATTAATTATTTTTTAGAACCAGATCCTTTTAATTTTTTCGAAAGGTTAGGCTGAGTTTAATTCCCACACGCTTTGTTTCATTCTTTTTGAGCACTGCTGTGCTCTGGTTCTTCTTTCTTGAGCAAAAGCCAAACAAAACATATTACTGGCATCTGGATGAAGGCAAGCAGAAGCCTTTCTTGTCATTTATATCAAGAAAACAAGAGCTAAAAGGACACTGGTTCAAAATAATGTGCAAGCAAATTCAAGTGAAACGCGTTTTGCTAAACATGAAATCGATAAGTAACTGACCAATGGCACTTACACGCATAGCATTTAACTTATAAGGTACTGCTAACTATAAGTTAAATTATACTAGTCATAAGTAAAAATACCCACTACTATTTTAAAATAGGGGCGGCGCTTATTTACATTTAGAATATAAAATCATAAATTTCGTGTCTTATTAAAAACCGCTTTAATTCTTTTTTCAAGTATTTTAATCAGTTTAAAAAAAATGAGTCATAGCATTCCAATTTCATTGTTAGGAACAAAGTTCAAGGATACTATTCCAGACGGGGCTATACTATACGAATTTTATATGACTCTGATAGTCACAGGGTAATAGATAAAAGCATGCAAGAATCGAACGAATCGAACTCACGACCGACATTTTGACGCGATATTTCTGCCTTATCACATATTGAGCTTCCTACAACTCATTAGATAAATTAATCACTGCCTTACAACTCATTAGTTAAATTAATCGCTGCAACTTATAACGATGTCAGAATTCTAGGTATTTATTGATACTACAGATACGTTCGACAAATTATTTTAAAAGATGATGCTACAGCCATGATAACCTTTCGGTAAAATAAACAATATCAAAGTGCTCTTGATTCTCATTGACTCGGTGGTAATCGCGAAAAATAGAGCACGTATCATGTATTTACAATTTTAATAAATAATTTAATAATATCGACAGATACAAATGTAGACATAGACAAATATTAAAACAGACGTGCAAGTATAGACAACATACAAGAATAAAAAAAAAAATTGAAATTAAAATAAAATTTAGAATGGCTTTTGAATTTCGCGCGAATATAACAGTTTCCAAATCGGGTACGAACGGTGATGTTTACAAGAAATGTTTCAACGGTACTTGCGCTATGGGCGTCAATAAGAGGACGAACGGAGCTATAGCGCAGAAAGCTAAAGCTTATTTACAAGCCGTCGAGAAAAGCCTTGGCCCACACGGTATGTTCATTATAAACCAACCTAGGTATATATCCATTGTATTAAGACTAAGCGTGTATGTATTATTGTCAAAACATTGTAGTATTCGTTCTCTATCCTTTCCTTGTAATTTAATGAAGATTGAAGAGTTTTTAACAGATCTTCAAGTTGCCATCCTGTAGCCATTTTTTCCCCATATACATATAATATATTAACATTTAAAGCTAAGCTTGTGTTTTCTTTAGTTTCGTAGTTAATACCAAGTAGTTCTTTATAATTCTTGGTTTATGTTTTGAACTATTGAAGGTACTTCATTTACCGTCCTAAATCCATATTTTTTTTCAATCATTATTTTTTACACTGTTAATAGGCTTGCGTTTGTTTATTGTATTAATTAGCAGTTAATTGTATATTTATTATCCAAATTTTTTTTATATTGTGGGTAGGTGCTTCAACTAACGTTGCAGTCGAATGATATTAATTGACCATCGAATTACAATACCAGCTTTTTTTTTTAGTTAGGTAACCGTTTAATATTCAGTAACAGATCTTGTGCCATTTCTTTATGAATTCTATGGAAATAAAGGTTTTGACTTTGACTTTGTGAATTTGTAAATTCTGAATGAGAAATAAATATTTTAAACCGTATGATTGTACAGTGACAGCCGTGGAGCAGAGAGCGAGTATGCCGAAGTTGGAGGTGGTGTCGAGAGTGGCCGCTATCCCCATTGTGGGATCGGGCATCGAAGTCACTGAGAAAATGTACCACAAAATCAGGGTAAGTATTCCATGTTCCTACCTCATATTTAATAACATTTTGTGTGTTTATTGGTTTCGTATTGGCCCCTTAAGCTCTGCCTTTCCCTTCGGGGAGATATGTGTGAAGTCCTTTGTCTTTTCGTATTGAATTTATTACTTCGCCTTTTGTAAACTACGATCAAGTTCGCATTCGCACTATCCTACGTGCAATGTAAACTTGTGGTGAAAAAAAGTACTTGGACCACATCAAACTCATTGATAATTTCGCTTGACCTTATGTTATAAATATTACTTATTGACGTTTTCAAGCAATTTCTTTTTGAGTTCCATTGAAATCAAGTTTTAATGGCTTTTTTTGACATGTATCTTTACCGAACATCTTGCTAGCAAAATACATATTACAAATTCCCATCCAGGAATCGAACTCGTTCCTCCGCTGGTACCTATCGCTCGGCGAGAAGTCTCTGGCCACCGGTATGCAGCTGGCGCTACCCGCCGTGCAGATCTTCGAGTCTCCCATCCACCAGCTCGACCGGTTCCTCTGCAGGTCGCTGGACATCGTCGAGAAGCGGGTACCCTCCATATACATGCCCCCACAAGCGGTAAGTAACAATGTAAGCACTCGATTTTTTATTTAACCTACCTTTTTTTAATATGATTAAGTTAAGGAACGAATAGATGGCCCACCTGGTCTTAAGTGCCCATAAGAAACAGTAATAGCCCATAATATATAGACTTGAGTTCTCTACTTAGGTTTAAAAAGGCCCAAGTCGCTTCGGATACGCCCGTAACTCAGATGTGAAGGTGGAATGTCTCATATGCCTGTAATTTCACCGGCAATAACACCTTTCAAACAGGAACACTGTAATGTGTATGCGTTACTGCTTCGCAGCTAAAAGGGTATGGTGGCAGTAATACCCTAGACGAACTTGGCAAAAGTACTACAACCTGAAAAAATAAAATAGTAAATAATATTGGAGGACAATTCACACAGCGTCATCTGCCCCACACTAAGCATAGCTTGTACTGGGAACCAGAGAACTGATAGAATGTTGTAATAAGCTGCCTGCTTAGTCTAGTTTCTTGACTCCTTTTTTTTACATGGAGTAAAAACCTTCAAGAGGTCTACCCGTTGCTTCGGGGATGCAAAGAGCGTGTGTGGGATTTTCACCCGAACTAAAAAATACCATGGTGGCCGACCTCTGCGCATTCGAGGACCCGGGGGTCCTCCAATGGAACGCGCACTCCTAACATAACCTAACAAAACATGTATTGTTATCAAACACATTTGGCTGAGTTAACAGTATTTTAAGGGGCATATGAATGGCGTTACTATGTTGATTACAATTAAATGCACGTTGAAAAAAGCTATAAATACCTTATCATTGAGTGTCACAGGGAGAAAATAACAGTTCCATTCATTGACAAAGAATACGACGCCACACATTTGTTCATGTCTGTTTCACAAGTCGTCCAGTGAATCATTTACGGACTGGGTCATGTTGTTAGCAGACTGTGTACCCACATTTTCTTTTTGACATTTTAATTAATTAATTTATTTATTTTTATTTTTTAATTTATTTTGATTTGTGACAAAAAAACATAATTACGTCGAAACGCTTAAATAGCTAACAGAATAGTTCAATACTTAAATGAATCAGACTGAATAACAATGCAAGAATGTGCACCAGCTAACACTAGGATTCCCTGTGTGTGTGATATATGTAACTTAGATTTTCTTCGGAAGGGTAGTTTCACTTCGATTTTCTGAACATTCTTAATAACTCCACTTTGTCTGATTTTTTCCATTCCTAACGGTCGTTATTAGCCGGCACAATCACTGAAGCATGAAGCATTGTTGAAAAATAGTTGGTATTTCGAATAGTTTCAGTTAGTATTACAATTATTGTTATACCATCTGAATAAAACCAACAATTTTAAAACAACACGGTACATGACTCTTCATACGGATACAGGATCTACTCCGGTACCTCCACTAAGTAGGGGAGGATTTTATGAGCAGGGGTTACTTCTTCACATAAGGTGGGTCATCTTTCTCATTCCGTAACTTAAACGTCAATAAAACATGATAACGAGCTGAGGAGACAAAAATACCTCTTTTAATCATATTACTGTTTTTTTATATCCACCGAGGGTCCCCACAAAATAGTTTTTTTTTTTGTACAACAAACGGACCCTTTGAGTTGCGAGAAAGTTAAGAGCGTGGTGGTCTGGTGGTACTGACCCCGAGCTTCTATCCGGAGGTTACCGGTTCAAATCCCGACGTGCACCTATGAGTTTTTCGATTCAAAGATTTATGTTCACGTTCTCAAACCGGTGAAGGAAAACATCGTGAGGAAACCGACATGTTCCTAGAACTAAAAATTCGAAGACGTGTCAAGTGCACGAAAGTGCTTGAGGCGCACTTAAAATCCTTTCACCGCACTGATTCGAGAAAACTAGTGACTCGAATAGAATAGTTGCGAGAAGGTAGCCATGTTATTGACAAATCCGTTAGCAACGCACCCACGTCGTTATCGTGACATATAATCGTTATAGCGGTGAAAACAACCAAAACATACATGTCACCTATCCGATTATCAATGCATAGGTCGACTGCATGCTTCACACGACTCCCGGCTCTGATACTTACGTATGATAATTCCAATTAAACATTAACTACTGTTTTATCTGCCTTCGAGAACATTTCATGGAGAATAACTTCTACGGGCCTCACAGCTCAGTTGGCAGTAACTGCCTTCTGCGCTGTAGCTCGTGAGTTCCATTTTCAGTCAGGACAAACATTTGTGTGACGAATATAGATGTTTGTTCTGTGTCTGTGTTAATATGTATTATATGTATGTATTTACAAAAACAAAAGTATGTACCTAGCCTATCAGTTGTCTGGTTCCCATGATACACGCTATGCTTAGTTTGGGGCTAGATGGCGCTGTGTAATTTGTTCACCAACATTATTATTATTAACTGTTCTGTTCATTGGCAAATAAAACACGCCACATATTTGATTAGGTCTTATTCACAAGTCCAATGGAATACTTACGACGTCAGAAAAATCATGAGAACAGTGTGCCCATTGAAGAAAGATTTACCTATGTTTTAAACTTATTTTGAAATATTCCTTTGCAAATAAGGTTTTGTAGTAGTAGCAAATTTTTGACATTACATATTTTTGATTTAAGTTACTTATTATGCTGAGAACTTACATCTAGAAGGAGTTAACGTTGGCTTCTTCACTAGGCCTTTATCGAGGGCGAGATTAACTTTGACTTTGTGATATCATCGACGCAGATGTACACAGAGACAAGGCAGTACGTGCTGCGGCGCGCGGACTCTGTGAAGCAGCTGGGCACCGCAGTGCTGGACTCGAGGGTGACCGCGGTGACGGCCAACGCGCTGGACCGCGCGCTCACCAGGGCCGACATGTACGTCGACAAGATACTGCCGCCCGACTATCAGGACGCTGCCGACGGTAAGACCACACTCTACTTACAAGCATATAGTTAACTTGGAAATGTTTACGTGTGTGTTTAGGTCAGAATTTGGAAATGTTTACGTGTGTGTTTAGGTCAGAATTTGGAAATGTTTGCGTGTTTGATTAGGTCAGAATTTGGAAATGTTTGCGTGTTTGTTTGGGTATGAATTTGCAGCTGAATCCAGCTCCCTTAAATCGACTGAGGTGAAATCTTGAACATATGTGTAACTTCGATGACTACCTATGCTACAATATCGTACCGTGGAGGTGGTCTGATGCTGGAGTCGGGGGGTGTGCGTACTCATGAACTACTCAGTACAAGTACTGCTTTGGGCTGTTGGATTTGTCGGATTGTAACAAAACCTATTTTCGTTTATATAAATGAGGCAACACAGTAGTTGTTATATCATTATATACTGGATACATGGAAATATATATCTTAAAATTAAAATACATGCAGTATAAAACATTTAATTAACGCGTATTGGCTGCGACGTAATAAGCTCTTCTGATAACTTTTGAAACTTCGGCTTCGCACGGGTAGCGTGTAGTATTTAGGGCTGGAACTCATCGTTATAATAATAAAGAAATAACCTATATCACTCAGGGATAATGAAGTTCTGTATTATATTGTATTTATTTACAAAAAAAGTATATAAGTATTCTATCAGTTATCTGGTTCCCATGATACAAGCTATGCTTAGCTTACTTTGGGGCTGGATGGTGTGTGAAATGTCCACCAATATTTATAAAAAAGAAAGTTAAACTTTACAACAGTTACTCAAGCTATATACAACGTACTAACGTATTTCGTAGTTATTATGTTATTAATATCTGTCGCGTGGTAATTTCCAGTCACGGGCAGCAAGGTCAGAGATAACGGGACCCGGACTTATGTCAGTCTGCGCTCCGTCTAATTGCTGATACGCACAATAAATAACTCCAAACTTTATTACGAAACTGTACAGTTTCAACAGTCGACACATTGCCGGCTTATCACTCCAGACGGTGACTAATTACAGATGACAGTAATGTGTTTGGACTCCGAACATCCAAAGGTGAAGTCCAAGTAGATCCAAGTAAATAGATTTATCGTTGTCTGTGCTAGGGTATGCGTGAAGTAGATACTACAATATAAAATTAATATTGATGGACATTTCACACAGCGCCATCTAGCCCAAAGTAAGCCAAGCATAGCTTTTATCATGGGAACCAGACAACTGATATACTTCTATACTTTTTTAAATACATTGACACCCAGACAAAACTATTCGTCACACAAATGTTTGTCCTGGATGGGAATCGGACCCACGACCTACAGCGTAGAAGGTGGGTACTACTAACTGAGCTGTGAGCCAGTCGAAATAAATATACTAATTAATATTATAGATGCGAAAGTTTGTCGCGTAATATATATATGCAACGTAATAATATTTGCTGCCATATTTTTTGTAAATAATAATGTACCCTGATAGTTGCGATCATAGTGACGGGCGCTGATGCGACGGACGGCACGGACGAGTCGGGGCGCGCGCGCGCCGTGCACGCGGTCCAACACGGAGCCAGGCTGAAGAGGAAGCTGCAGCGGCGGCTGACCAGGCAGGCGCTGGCGGAGGCGAAGGCCATCAAGGAGCAGATACACGTGCTGGTCTACGTCGCTGAACTGGTGAGTTCTTAAGACAAGGGTGAGAGACTACGGGAGAACTTGTGGTTGCTAACACAGTGTGCTGCAATTTTAATACACTTATTAAACCAATTGAATTTATTTGACAATGTCTTTTCTCTGAATACAGAGTAAAGTAGAACAGTCCTATTAAACAAATCTTGACAATCTTTTCAAAATCTTTTCTACAGACCGCGAGAGCCATACCAAATTTTTTATCTCTCTTATGGTTCTACAGCTCACCTGATGTTAAGTGGTAACCACAACAGCAATACGAGTCAAGTCCTCTCCACCAAAGCACGAGATGGCTCAAGTCGCAATGCGTTGCTTCCATCACCCTGAGACGGGGATAGCACACACTCCCTTCCACCGGAACACAGCAACACGAGTGCATCACTGCTTGACGGCAGATTACCAGGTGTGGCAGCAGTACAGTATTTAATGTGTATCTCTCCACAGGTTGCAACAGACCCAGCACTAGCATGGAAGAAGGCCCGCGAACTGTATGACTCCTTGAGCCGTCCAGAACCAGAGAACCAGGCGCGGCCGGCCACTCTTGAAGAACTGGTGGTGCTGCTCTCTAGAGAAACTGCGAGGAAGGTTGTCCATCTCATCAACTTCACGCACACTGATCTGCCGAGGTAAGACACTGAACTGCTTGGCAAATAGCCTGTTCTATGTAACCAGACGCAGCCAAATCACTCTTGGAAAGTGGTCTATCGGTAACTTCTTCTCCTTTCTCTAATGCAGTATGATCTTGTGTGATCTTGTTCAGCGATGATAATGCCTGTACTACTTGACTGCTGTGGCGAAATAGTTTTTGTTGATGGCAGATAATGAGAACGGAGAAATTAATTATCAGATCATTCCGATCTGCTGATTAATTTTGACTACTCATGAGTGGCTCTTTTCGTGATAACCCTGTAAGGCGGTCAAAGTGAACACAAGTAGTCTACTTTTACGACGATAATAAGCATATAAAATAAATAACTTACTTAGGACATTACTATCATATCTAAGAGCAGTAGACATCACGCCAAGTTCGGGGTAGTACTTCCTCCATGCCCATCTCTGCCGCTAAGCAGTAACGCATTCGCTTACTGTGCTCCGGTTGAAAGGTGTGGTTACCGGTGAAATTACAGGCACTTGAGACATTCCACCTGCACGTCTCATCTTAAGCGTATTAATTTGTTTGTTTGAAAGTTTGCGTATTTTTCGTTTCGTGCCAGTCAGCATAAATTTTGACTTTTTTGGGTTGATCACCAATGAATTGGATTGAGACCAGTCGTAAACTTGTTTTAAGTTGTCGTTTATTTTCATAACAGCATCATTGCAATCTGAGGGAAGGAAAGAATGATACAGTTGCAAATCATCGGCATATAGGTGGAACTGACTGTGTTTTATGTGATGGATAATATCTGCACTAAAAAGGATAAACAGGATGGGACCGAGTATCGATCCTTGTGGGACCCCTTGTGAGACAAGTTTGGGATCGGATCTTACGTTACGCCAGTGGCCATCTTCAGTTCTACACATTGCTGTCTGCGATCAAGGTAGCTGTGGAACCAACTAACTGTTTTGGAATCGAAACCATAAAACGCGAGTTTCGATAGGAGAAGAGAAATATTGAGTCAAAAGCCCGCGAAAAATCCAATAGAACAAGGATACTACACATGCCCTTGTTGTGCTGCCAGTAAATTATCGACGACATCAAGGAGGGCTGTGGTGGTGCTATGGCCTTTCCAAAAACCTGACGTATCATTATCACATAAAAAACTACCATGTAGCATGGTAAATTAATGTCCTTTTCTTTGGCAGGAACGTGCGTCAAGGGATGACCCTTGTTAGCAAGCATCTGTCTTCGGTCGCTGATGCAGTGCTCAAGGTGAGTTGTCTTCAGGTAACCTTCCATTGAATTCTCTCTTTAAGAAGCTCCACGAATGCAATGTGTCGGTGCGGTGCGAGTGTGTGGTGGAGATGGCGCCCTTAAAACATACATACATAGCTTCACGCCTTTATCCCGAGGGTGTAGGCAAAGCATCAGTGGGCCACTTTTCAGCTTGTGAGCTACAATATCGTGGGAACGTAGCCGCGACGGGGGTGACGTAGTTGCCGCAACACTTTCTTCCAGTAATTAATTCCTTAATATCCGGCAGCCAGGAAACTAATTGTCTACGAAATTACTTAAGTCTGGGCGAGTTGTCTCATATAAAAACGCATAATAATACACTAGTATACTTAAAAGGTATATTATCTAAAAAGGTATATTATCTAAAAAGGTATATTATCTTAAAAGGTATATTATCTTAAAAGGTATATTATCTTAAAAGGTATATTATCTTAAAAGGTACATTGTTTTCGCAGACGATACCAGTGGAGACGGCGATCTCCGAGGTGCGCGGCTTGCGCTCCAAGCTGCAGGCCCTGCTGCAGCAGCTGCAAGACACCTCAAAGATCTACTTGGTAAGGTCTCGTGCACTTCTAGCTGAAAGTAACACTTATTAGTTCTTTGGATGTTCATTAGTTCTTAATTACCGGTTGAGAGCCGTCTGATCTCACCAAAAGCCCTTGTAAACGCTGCCATGGCCACTTGCAGCAAAGAGCAAATTGGCCCTTCCAAAAAAAAAAAACTTAATCATAGTTTATCACGACTATTTCAGAAAAAAATATTTAGTATTTTGATCTCATGATATGTATTATGTGTTACAACTTATTATATATACTTCAGGAGCAGTTGGCGATATTTCTCGCCGGAAACGAAGAGCGAGAGAAGATACCGCCGCGGTCCGCTTACGAGCAGCGCGACGAGCTGTCCGCCATCAACGGGCTCAACTAAATTATATGGTTTTATTGAAGTTTATTCAGAACCGCCGCGTGTATTCTATTTATGCATCGTCAGCTTGTTGTAGCATGACGTAGCACAGCATAAGAAGCGTAGCACACAGCGTAGCACGTAGCGTAACTGGGCCTACGTCAATCTTCACTCTCCCTCTAATATTGGTGAATATTGATGTGAATGCGGTTTTAGTTTATAGAGATTATTATTATTATGTGCGATTAATTATTATTATCTTGTTTATAATTTAATATTTTCTATATCTAGAAAATAATCTAAATAATTAGTTTTTTAAATATAATTGTTTAAGAATAGCAATGTAAATTTTAAAGAAATAATTGAATAAACCCTACTTTACATAAGTATCTAATCGTGGTAAGTAGTTACTGTATGTAGATTTAAATACGTGTATTGTTATTTTTGTATTGCCACATTAATTTTAGGAAATAAGCAGTTCTAAAAATATTTTAATAAATGATTTACAATTATGATAATGGATGTTTATTTTCTATAGAAATTCACATTACTTAGATTAATTTATGACTTAAAAATCTGTAAAGACTGCGCACTCAATCGAGAGCGCCTTCGAGTCGAATATATTTGCTTGTTGAAAGTTGTTACAATTCTAATCGATTGTTCTCAAACGAATGGTATCGATTTAAACTTAAGCTCGATGACAGCTGTTTAATTTACAAAAGGCTTTATCACGAGTGCCTATGTAACAAAGACCTTAACTTATCCCCCAACATTATTATGATTTATTTCCTGACTAAGGGACACCCAAGGGAGATGAAAATCTATAATGCCAGTTCCTAATCTAAGCGCTGCGTTGCACCACCAATTGACCACGCCCGCATTGACGTAAGAAAACAGAAAAAATCAATGTTCTTCATTGGAGTACCATAATACAATTTATTAGTAATATAATCATCTTAGTCCAATGGATAAAACCATAGAGAGTGCCATAGAGATCATAGAAACCTTCAGAAAACGACAGACGTGTGTGACTTCAATCAAACTGAAAATGCATACGTATACATATCTATAGGAAATCATAAAAATTAACATTTTGCTCTTTGGTATGGTACCAACACTGTTAAGCGAGTTAGCGTTAAACGAGGATAAAGTAAGATTCAGATATGAAGACCGATAAAAGCGGATATCTAAGCGATACCACTGTTTTCATTGTAAGTACATAATTTCTAACAAATATATGTGCGCTACACGATCAGCGGCTGTTGCTCAGGGGAACATACAGTCATATTTACTTAAATTTTTTATATATTTTATATTTAATTTTATTATTTAATTACCTATTTCGTTTTATATTTCTTCTGCTAGTCTGGTCTCCTGTTCGGCGCTTTAAGTCTTCTCGTCGTCTGACCTCATCTCAGAGCTCACTCCTTACACATTTCATCTTCCACACATTCCATTCATATTTTCATTGGCCTACCTCTACTCTTATACCTTTTACAAACAGCGTTTATATATTTTGCTGAGTCCAATGAATCAAAAAACTTAACCCACACGCGACAGCCAACTGCTTGCTACTCGTTTTTCTTTTTTTATTATTTTCAGGTTGATAATGATTATGTTACTTCTAAAGCCGTTGAACCGCGTGACGCATACCCGTGGCGGGCACAAACCACCCTGTGGATGCTTGTATTTGCCATTATGCTTTGGGTGTTAACGTATTTGATAGTGATAACAGCCACTCTTTGCTTCAAGTCGATGGATAGCTTTGGCGGCTCGTGGTATAATTTGTCCTCCCTCATTTACAAGGAAGATACGATAGTTTATACCTTTTAAATTGTTGTGAATGCATTAAATAAATATAAAAGAAAAAAAATACAAATTTAGTCTTTAATTTCTTTCAAAATTTCTATTATCATAAGCTTTATTAGCTAATTTACATTGTTGCTTTGCAATGAATATTAAACATAAATACATCTTGCAAAACATCACTTATTTTTGTCTGTCCTCGACTGTAATGTGAAAGATTTTTGGGCAGTAGTAAATACTTTAGTTACTAAATTACTCGCCACTGTGCCAAACAATGGTTTAGGGGCTGTGTTCTTAGCAGAGGATCCTCAATTAGCCGGTGATTACATTTATTTGCTATATATTTTCCTACATATTTTTTTTTTTTTAAATGTTATGTAGTTACGGAACGAGCCGACGGCCCACCTGGTGGTAAGTGGTAACCTCGGCCAAAACAACCGATGCGACTTGGGTCCTCCCCTACTAGGTACGACAAAACCCAAGTCGCATCGTATGCGCCCGTAACTATGAGACGGTGGAATGGAAGGTGGAATGTCTCATGTGCCTGTAATTTCACCGGCAACCACACCTTTCAAATCGGAACACAGTAACGCGAACGCGTTACTGCTTGGCGGCAGAAATGGGCATGGTGGCAGTACTTCCCCGGACGAACTTGGCGAGTTCTACTGCTCTTATAATATCACAGCATCACTTCAATATCACAGCAGGTGCCAGAAATAAACGCATGAATTGGTGGCACTAAAATTTGACGACAACCTTCTATATTATAATACTCTTTGTAGTCGCCTACGCACACGCCAAAGATAACAGAGCCGGAGCCAGAGGAAAAGAGATACAATAAAAAAATATTGGTTCACCCTTCACTAACTCATTCGGTCAGTCGCAGTTCATTCAGTTCATTCAATCATTCATTCGATCTTTTGTATTGTATACTCTGTAATGTGACAGGTTACATACAATTTGATGTAGTGTTGTTGTAGAATATGCATTGTTTTTAATAGAAATTCGTTGAATTCAGTACATTTTGAAGTAAAATTGATAAACAGAAAGCAAAATGCCTTCAATTGACGTGATGGCTCCCGGAGGGCCAGGGATGGAGGTGTTGGAGGAGCCCCAGGCGCCGCCACCGCCAGTAATCGGCATCATATATCCACCACCTGAAGTCAGGAGTATCCTTTGCAATAAGTAAAAATATCATACATAAAAGACATCTGACAATACTTTATATTTTGGATAAGTAACAGTTGAAACATAATATCATAACCTCTCCACATAAAAAGCACTTTCGTTGATTTTTGATGTTGTTTTTAGCAGTTTCAGAATCATTTTAGGCAAGCACTTTTGTACACCGCTGCTCTAGAAAAATTTCAAGCTTTTCGCCACAATCAGAACAACCCATAGTCTGTGGCTAAGTGAGTAGGAACATTGCCTGCGAAGCGGGCTCGAGTGTTCTATCCTCGGCCCGGGCAGACTATGTGGTAAGCATAAAGTTGATGTATGTGTCGTGCATATATGTTTGTCTGTGCTAGCTGCAGCACAAAGCATCCTACTGTATTAGAGTGTAATTTATTATAATATAATATTGGTGGACATTTCACACAGCGCCATCTAGCCTCAAAGTAAGCTAAGCATAGCTTGTATCATGAGAACAGACAACTGGTATAATACATATATACTTTTTGTAAATACATACATACATATTAACACCCAGGCACAGAACAAAAAGGTATGGTTGTCACACAAATTTTGTCTTGGGTGGGTATCGAACCCACGACCTACTGCGCAGAAGGCAGGGTTACTAATAACTGTAAATAATGTAATAAAAAATAATTTTTGTTTATTTATTATTATAAAGTGTACGAAAGCAGCCTTTGATGTGCACTTTAATCCTTTCACCGAACTGGTTCGAAAGAGCTACCAACAATATTGACAGTAGTAATATCATTATTTTGTATATTTATGTTACTGTTATGATGTTTTTGTACTACTTTGTTTACTTGTTTTTCCTTAATAACAACCTTCAGACATTGTTGACAAGACCGCCAGCTTCGTGGCCCGTAACGGTCCTGAGTTTGAGGCCCGTATCCGACAGAATGAGCTTGGAAACCCCAAGTTCAACTTTCTCAATTCAGGAGATCCATACCATGCTTACTACCAACACAAGGTCAAGGAAATCAGGGAAGGGAAAGGTATGTTTTAACAGGTTAAGATATAAATTCTATTAAGCACTGAGTTCTTCATTATAGAAAGATTTATCCTCCTAAGCCCTAGCGGTAATTTTTTAGAACAAAATAGAACATGCCGTTTGAACAACTTTGTTCTAGCGAAAATTCAGGAAATATAATCAAAAGTTTATTACAAGCACATTTAGGTTCAGGTCTTAATGGTGTCAATCAATTTGTTCCAAAAATTGGACATTCGTCCTCAAAGACAAGTGCTGTTTTCATAATTCAGGGCTTATGAGGTTATATAAAGTATTAATGCATCCTTTTTGGATTTCAAAAAAAATCTTGAAATGAAATCTTAAACGATTAGCTAATTATAAGACTAAATTTTGTGCCCAATTTGTATTTATTGATATAAGGAAAAGTAGCTAGCTAACATTTTGTTTTTTGATTATTTCCATCATTCATTGTATTAGAATAATGTTATGTATGTATGTAGGTGAGATAACCCCCGCCCCCGCCGCCCCGCCCCTGCAGCGTCCGGGGCTGGCGCCGGCGACCGCGGCGCGTCAGCAGGAGCTTCTCAAAGCCGCCGTCCCCGCCGAGCCGCCGCCGCCGCGCGACCCCCCTCCAGACTTCGAGTTCATAGCCGACCCGCCCTCCATCTCGGCACTGGAGCTAGATATCGTCAAACTGACCGCCCAGTTCGTCGCGAGGAACGGAAGGCAGTTCCTCACTGATTTAATGAAGAAGGAGGAGCGGAACCATCAGTTTGATTTCCTCCGTCCGCAGCACTCGCTCTTCCAGTACTTCACTCGCCTGCTGGAACAGTATACGAAGGTGCTGCTTCCGCCTAAGGAGCTGGTCTCTAAGCTGACGGCTGAGATACGTAGTGGGATACTGGAGCAGGCGAAGTCTCGGGCAGCTTGGCATTCTCACCAGGCACGGCGCAAGGCGGCTGATGAAGCGCGGATTGAGAAGGTGTGTTATTTGATTGATACTTTCTTTCATATGTCTTAACACAATGCAACCTACCCAACTAGTACTTGTTATAATTCTGTGACAGGCCAGGAAACATGAACTCCCCCTTCCCACCATGTGCAACTAGGATGAAATTCTGGCAGCACACTGCTAGAGAATCAAGATACCATATCCTCCTCTCTCTCTGGCCCTAGAACTTTTTTTTTTTGTGTGATACAGTTACTGAACGAGCCGACGGCCCACCTGGTGTTAAGTGGTAACCTCTCCCCATAACAACCGATGCGACGTGGGTCTCCCTTACTAGGTACGACAAGTCGCATCGTATGCGCCCGTAACTCTGAGACGTGTAGGTAGAATATCTCAAGTGCCTGTAATTTCACTGGCAACCACACCTTTCAAACCGGAACACCAAGCAGTAACGCGAACGCGTTACTGCTTGGCAGCAGAAATGGGCATGGTTGCAGTACTTCCCCGGACGAACTTGGCGAGAGTTCTACTGCTCTTACATGTTCGTGATATTGCATAATTTTTCAGGACAATAATTATATTGACCTCATTCATTTGAAGTTAGTATGCTAACAGAGTTTAATTCTAGGAGCGGCTGGCCTACGCGTCCATCGACTGGCACGACTTCGTGGTCGTCGAAACGGTCGACTACCCGGCCGGGGAGCCCGGGGACTTCCCCCCTCCCACCACCCCGCTGGAGGTGGGAGCTCGCGTGCTGGCCCAGGAGCGAGGCGAGGACCTCGGCCTCAGCCACGATATAGACGACACCGAGATGCAAATAGAGTCGGACTCCGAGTCGGAGTCTGATGACGATCTGTCTGAGATGGAGGACCGCACGCACCAGCAGCAGCGCCCCGATAACAACCAAGTGCAGGATATGGAGGAGGAGAGCTCCTCGTCTGAAGATGATACACCGCCGCCGCCAGGTAACTTCTACTGATAGAACTCTCGCCAACTTCCTCCTGGGAAGTACTGAATTATTTTTAAATTATTCAACTTTTTGACTTGGTCATTTTTGTAACTTTATAATTTTTGCTGTAATAATTTTATATCCTTAATTATTGCATGTATCATGTAATGGCAGAATTTGTGGAACTATTTTATCTAACTTTAAGATCTTGTACGTACTACCAAGCTTTATGCAAATAAATGATTCTGATTCTGATTCTGAATGTTTAGCGGAGTCCCGCATGCCGGCCGAAGCGCCGTTACCGCCTCGGCCGGACCGCGTGGTGGTCAAAAAGTACGACCCCAAGCGCGCGCGACCCCAGCCGCCGCCCCAAGCCGAGGAATGGCTCGTGTCGCCCATCACCGGAGAAAAGATACCAGCCAACAAGGTATGCTTTCCTATCGCTATCCGTCAACGGGAAAATTGCTACATTTAAAAAAAGTTTTAGTACTTATAACATTCTTCCACAATTAGAATATATTCCAAATCTAACCAGTCTTATAAATTGAACTTAGACTGGGTGAAATTGATACAAGAAAAAAATCCTAGGCAATTGCATAACCAACCAAAAATAATGAAGCAACAGATAAAAAAATGCCATCTAAATGCATATCTCTACAATCTGCCTTTGAATTATTGTTTCCACAACTTATTTCATCAGTAGTTGCAGACAGTCTACAGTAATCCACATGAAAAAATTCTATCTATCTATCTATCTATTCGAGTCACTGGGTTCTCTCGCACTAAGGTGAAGGGATTGTAAGTGCGCCTCAAATAGGCTCTTTTCATGCACTTGACATATCTCCTCACGATGTTTTCCTTCATCGTTTTGAGAACGTGGTATTGCGCACGTAAATCTTTCAAGCGAAAATCTCATAAGTGCACGTCGAGATTTGAACCGGCGACCTCCGGATTGAAACTCGGGGTCAGTACCACTAGACCACCACGGTCTCAAACAACAATAATACATGTTTGTTCAGTGTCACATCCAGGGGAAGACTCATTGTGTCCATCATCTTCCTGAGACGAAATTGGAAACTGTTGTGCGATTACCCCAGCATCCGGACACTTCTGGACACAGCACCGGTTCTTCTATCGTGTGCACGTTACTAACGGGTGTGTCTTGTTCCCAGGTAGCGGACCACGTGCGCATCGGGTTGCTGGACCCGCGGTGGCTGGAGCAGCGCGACCGCGCCGCCGCCGACCGCACCGACCGCGACGAGGCGCTCGCGCCCGGCGCCGCCATCGAGGCGTCCCTCAAACAGGTGCCGCCCTCTATAATGTCAAATATATTTAAGTTATATGACTGGCCTCATAGCTCAGTTGATAGTAACCCGGATTTCTGTGCTGTAGGTTGTGGGTTCGATTCCCATCCAGGACAAATATTTTTGTGATGAACATAGATGTTTGTTCTGTGTCTCTGGATATGTATGTAATTACAAAAAAAAAAGTATTAAGTTGTCTGGTTCCCATGATACAAGCTATGCTTAGCTTGCTTTGGGTCTAGATGGCACTGTGTGTGAAATGTCCACCAATATTATTATTATTGTTATTATTGTCTTGCGTTTCAGCTCGCGGAACGTCGTACGGACATCTTCGGCGTGGGCGACGAGGAGACCGCCATCGGCAAGAAGATCGGCGAGGAGGAGCGCCGCCGCGACGAGCGCGTCACCTGGGACGGGCACACCTCCAGCGTGGAGGCGGCCACCCGCGCGGCGCGCGCGCACATCACGCTCGAGGACCAGATACAGCAGATACACAAGGTACACACACACACACACACACACACACACACACACACACACACACACACACACACACACACACACACACACACACACACAGGGTCTGTTGACATGTTTGACAAACACCACATAATAACAGACTGTAACAAATACAGAGATCATTTCCTGAAGAATACTCGCTGGTATTAGTACAGTATAAAAGGCTATTGCTTAGGATAAGGCTATGCAGTAAGGGCGTTGATCGTCATACAAAGTGCTTTAGATACTTAGCTGCTTCATTCTGTGATATTCACTGAAGAATTAGAAGGTCTGAAAAGTTTTTTCAAGATCTGCAGCTGTCGACTGCGATCACGGGCAGCAGAAAACCATTACAAAAAGCCTAAATTAACATCGTTCGCAGGTCAAAGGCTTACTACCCGACGAGGAAAAAGAGAAGATTGGTCCGAAGCCGGTGCAGGCGCCGCAGTCGCGCGGGCAGCCGTCCCGCGCGCCCCCGCCCGCGCCCCCGCGCCCGCCCGCCCCCGCGCCCGCGCCCCCGCCGCCCGTGCTGCTGCAGCCGCTGCCCTCGCTCATGGTGCTGCCGGCCATGGCGCCCGTGCCCGCGCCGCGGCCCCTCCCGCCAGGTAGGTGACTGCCGCCGCATTTTTGCAGTCTACATATACTTTTTTTAAAATACATACGAATACCTGGACTGAAGAAATGTTTGTGTGTCACACATAAATATTGGTTACAAGAGCCGATAGTTTGTCTTGCTTTGAAATAAGACTGAAGTGCGCTGGCTTATCGAGGAAACTTTTCATAATTATGACGAATTTCCGAATAAAAAAGTAGTAGGTAATTTTAACTACTAAATAATTAAAATTTGTTTACGTATATTATTAATTTTTATTTTATTATTGTTATAATTATAAAGTTTGATTGATTTTGACTTATTGTTGACAAAGTTATAATTTTATTACTAGATTGAAAAGTTATCGACTTATAATTATTATTAGTAATAAAAAACTATGAACAATAAACCATTTTATGAGTATTGCATTAAAAACTTGCAGGTTTCGGGTACGGTACAGTTCCGGCCCCGCCACCGGAGCCGGAAGACGATGGTCCAGCTGCGAAGAGGCTGCGCACGGAAGACGCGCTCGAGCCTGAGATGTCCTGGCTAGCCAGGAACCCCGGTCTCATCCCCATGCAGGTCTGTTTATTGTCATACTAGGCTTTCTTAAATATTGGAAATGCGTGACATTCTTGTTAGTTCTTCGTTTAGAGGTTTGCATAGGGTTTGAACAGGCGTCAAACTTAGCGATAAGTACGCGTGACCTTATGTTTTGAATATTTTTGTCGTTTCCAAGCCATTTCTTTATGAATTCCTAGAAAATAACTTTTTGGATCTTTGACATTCTATCTTATCTCATAATGGAACTCGTAATCCGAAACATAAGCAAAAGCTCCCACATACCAGAGCGAGGTTGTATGTGTGGTTGTATGTGTGTACTGTGTCGCAGGTGTCGATCCCCCTGGCGCCTGAGCGGGCGGAGTGGCGGCTGGACGGGCGCTGCGTGCCGCTGAGCATCCCGCTGTCGACGACCGTCTCCGAGCTGAAGCACACGCTGCAGCGCGCCACCAACATGCCCACAGCCAAGCAGAAGCTGCACTATGACGTAATTATACAGACACACACACACACACACACACACGAGATCACCACCACCAGAGTTCACGAAGTCACTCCTGCGAGTCCTCCTTGAACCAGTGGTTCAGTTCGATTTTTGTGATTGGTATTTCTCCCTCTTCGATCTAAGCCCCCCCAAACCGTTACTGCGTTCCGGTTTGAAAGATGGTCGCTCATGAAATTACAGGTACACGAGACACTCCACGTTCACGTCCGACCGAGGGCTGAAGTGGTATTGCTTGTTATGGGCCGAGAACCAGGTGGGCCATCAGTTGTTCCATAACATTACCACATAACTGCGGGAGCTATGCTTCTCATACCAGCTGTTATATAATAATATTGACTGGCCTCACAGCTCAGTTGGTAGTAACTCTGCCTTCTGCGCTGAAGGTCGTGGGTTCGATTCCCACGCAGCACAAACATTTGTGGGACTAATATAGATGTTTGTTCTGTGTCTGGGTGTTAATTTGTATGTATTTACAAATAAGTATATATGTATTCTATCATCCGGTTTCCATAGTACAAGCTATGTTTAGTTTGGGGCTAGATGGGGATGTGTGAAAGGTCCATCGATATTTATTATTATATTACCAGGGTCTCTTCTTCAAAGACACGAACACTTTGGCGTACTACAACATCCCGGCCGGCGCCCTCATACAGCTGCAGGTAAAGGAGCGAGGCGGACGCAAGAAGTAGACCGTAGATCAGCTCAACCAGTCGCAACAATCTAATCTTGGATCTGTTCATGAACATTGACATTGTAGTAGGAATTATGTGATTGCAGAACTTGAAATAAATGTAAGGTAATTAAATATTGTTTTAATAATTGCCTCGTCAAACCAGGGCTCCCATTTCGTAACTATTGGTTACACATAGACATTAATTTATTTGCCACTGAAACACATTACAATTTTACATTACATCTTAGCAGATAACATTGAAATAAACAAACTGTTAGTTAGTTTTATTTATTGTAGTTATTTTAATTTCAATGTGTAATGGATGGATTTGACGTCGTGAACTGACAAACAGTTACGAAATCACCCCATTGGGCCGTGTGGAAATTTTGACGATAGCCTATAATATGTATATTGACTGACCTTGACTCAGAAGTTAGTAAGGCCTTCTGTACCGTAAGTTGTGGGTTCGATTACCACCCAAGACAAATATTATAGATGATAGATGGTTTATGTGTCTGGGTTATTATATGTAATTACAAAATATATATAATTAAAACAAATATTTCTAGTTCCCATAGTGTAAGCAATGCTTATATTGGTGCTAGACGGCGCTGTGTGAAATTTCTACCAATATATATTTAATTCTTAAGGCTAAAATTAGTATTCAAAATAAAAGTCAGTTAGCAAATAAACTATTTTATTAAAACAGTATAAAAATAACAAGCTCTCAAATAAATTATTATGCGTAATATTAACAATCAAAATAATGCTTTAAAATATTAGGAATGTGTCTATAAACGATATTGCACCTTCATAAGAACACCTGTAGATATGTCAGTGATATAAACAGGAATAAATAAAAATAATAACAAATAAATAGCTATTGCAGCACCGTGTACGTGATAGAATTGATCGATTGTATAGTATATACGTGGCTCTCTTTTGCTCCACTTCAGTGGCGTCGGAGCATACAGCTCTGTCACTCTCTACGCCCGCCGTATCGTCCTTCTCTGTCATGTAACAAAATGTGCTTAAACGCGACGGATTTCACTCTCAATTCACGTTCACTAATCGATTATCGAATCGCCGCCTAAGAAGTTTAACTTCAAATATAATAATCAGATTCTGTTAATAAATAAATAACAAGTTGACTAAAATGTCAACGGAATGGTTATATAAATGCAACAAGCACAATAGTGCAATAATGTAAAAAGCGTTGCTAGCCGAGTCTACTTATCACAAAACTGGCCCATTTCAATAGACTGTATTTAGATTAATTCTAACTTGATTACTGCAGATTAGTCACAAAAACAGTTGGTCATATAGAATTAAACAAATTGGTCAACTAATGGCTCTAAACTTGTGCTGTACGGAAGTTCTATTTGGAATATATTAAAGCCATTATACAGTATATAGCATAGCCATTTTGGAAGCATAAGAAATAATAATAGTTTAAATTTATTCCTCTTTCCAAAACTTACAGTAACTTATACTGTGAATTTATCATATCAGTATGATACATCATAACACATCATATCACAGTATAAGTTACTGTAAGTTTTGGAACTTTTGGAACTTAACTATACTAACATGAGACACCCATTTCACTTTACAGATTTGTTTGCAGTTTAATGTTTCATTTCATTTCATTGTATAATATCCATTCATGACGTCTATTATAGAGCCATTAATCAGATTTTCTCTTTCTATCTCTATTGACTGAAAGAGATGGCAATCTTGAGTGCTATCAAATTCAACTGTAGCACAGATGACACTACAAAAGGCTGTTTATTGAGTATTAGTGTTGGAATGACTTGTTTAATATCACTTGATGTGTTCGATGGTGCGATGTTTATGGAATGTTATCGTTACTGCAGTTTGGGAATGTTCTCTATGAGCTTCTTGTATCGCTCGATCATGGGCGTGTATATCTTCTCGTGGTCGGGGTAGGGCGTCGCCACCGGAGACACAGTCGGTTCAGAACCTGGAATAGTGTATATTAATAATAATAATATTTTTATTTATTTCTCACAATATAGTCAGCACTAATATTACATATACACTTATTTTTAAATCGAAACATACACTTGATATAGATACATATAATGTCGTATCCCTGCGTCGCAAACCGCGAAGACCCAACAATCGAACCCGGGATTTCTCGGTTTAATACCCACTTAGCTACGGAGCCATCAGCAAGCCACACACATACGTTATGATCGAATCCACAGGTGTGTTAAAACTTCACCCATCATTATTAGATGACGAACTATTTAAATTTTCGAAAAAAACTAAACTATTTCTGTCATCAAATGGGTATTGTATCATCTGTTTACGTCATAGCCAGAGCGGAGAGAAGATTGAAGTGCACTCCAGTCTTCGGATTGTTGATTCAAGGACAGGTCGCTTTCTCACAATGTTCTCCTTCCCCATTTTGAGAACGTGGTATGGCGCACAAACTCACTGACGCACGTCAGTATTCGAACCAGCGACCTTAGGTCGAACTTGGGATCTGTACTAATGGGCTACCACGCTTCACTCAATCGCTTATGTCGGTTCAATTATACCGTAATAATAATTTTTATGTATATACCCTTAGGGGAAGCTCCCTTAATGTATACATAAAAATAATGATTCCTAAATCCTATTAAATATATAAAAAAATCCTAAATAATATATCCTGCAGCACAGTGTTAAACTAACGCAGGAGACAGTGCTCACTAAGACATGTACCCACTTATTTGAAATAAATGATTTTAGTATATATACATATATTTCTCAAATGTTCTATTTGATCTAAGGTCAGGTTGTCAGGTTTGTGAGGGAGTTGCTACCTGTCAGTTTGACTCCAGTTTGTGAGCTCCACACTTCCGCAGCTCGTATCGCGGCGCCCAGCAGCGCGGCGTTCCCGTGTTGCTCCTGGTAATTACAACAATATATCAATAAATAAATATTGGTGGACCCAAGTCGCATCGGTTATTATTGGCCGAGGTTACCCCTTAACACCAGGTGGGCCGTCGGCTCGTTCCGTAACTGTATCACATAAAAAAAAAACACCAACTCATTTCTTCTGCTTGGACATCAGTTAAAACTGTTGCTAAAATCTCACCAGGACATAGACGGGCGTGTTGAACACGTCAGCGAATATCTGCAGAAGCTGTCTGTTGACCGCAGCGCCACCTGTCGCTATGATCCGTGACGACTCATCTGTAATATATAACAAAATAATATATTATATATATATATACACGTTAGGCAATTTTCACCTTTACATATAATGTTTAGTTAAAAGTATAACTAACTATCGTAGATGGCGCTGTTATTGTTTAAGTCAGATTGAATCGCGCTGATGAAAACTCACGGCCGTGACAAACGTACTGAATCTCTCTTCCTCTCTCTTCTTTCCTTTATCACGACCAATAAGAATGGGAAAGACAGAATGAGTTATTTCTCAATAGTCCTCTCACTGATTACCTCGGGATAGAGTCACGGCGTCACTCACCTATCTTGAAGCCCATCTCCTCAGCGTGCACGCGCCTGGCGATGGCCTGCCCCTCGAGCAGCGCCCGCGCCTCGAACTGCGGGGCGGGGCGGTCGCACGCGCGCCCCGCGCCGTCCCACATCCACCGCCCCGCAGCCGCGCGCGGCACTATCTCCGCTGTGTCGTAGTACACACCTGGAACAGCACACCACCAATGTGAAGTTGCTTACAGAACGGAACACGAGGGACGGGTTTCGGGCAGTGGATCATGGCTACTCTGAACTTTGCCGCAAAGGGCCAAAATATATACTAAATATTTTTACCACCTGGTGTTACGTCGTACACCAGGTGGGCCATCTGCTGTTCCGCAACCATATCCTGCTATAAACTGTGTCCCTACGGTTCCGCAAAAATATTTTATATACATTTTGGCCCTTTACCTCTACCCAGAAAAAACATTATTTTCATTCTCTATAAGGTATAAAACCCAGGTCGCATTTATGTGACCATAACTCTGATACGAGTAGGTGAAATGTCTCATGTGCCTGTAATATCACCGGCAACCACGCCTTTCAAACCGGAACAGTAATGCGAATGCGTTACTGCTTGGCAGCATAAATGGTCCTGTTGCCAGTACTTTCCCGGACGAACTTGGCGAGAGTTCTACTGCCCTTGAAATTAGCTTTTTTTTTCTTTGCTCTTGAATTTGTGTCTGGGTCATACTACAAGCTTTGCCTAGTTTGAAACTAGATGGCGCTGTGCAACTTGTCATAACAAATAGTTTACAGGGACTCACCCATGTACCCCATGTTGCCTCTAACGGTGGCTGTCAACAGGTCGTCGAACGCCGGCCAGGTGTTCCCAGCCAGCCTGTCCCTGTGGCTCTGCCTGGTGAGAGATCCGTTCGCGAAGCAGAGGAGCGCCATGTACGCGGCGTCAGGAGTGGGCCCCACCAGCACGTGCCCCGCGAGCGGAGCCGCCGCCTCGCGCAGCCCCAGCAGCAGCGTGTCGCTGGTGCCGAGGCTCAGCCCCACCCAGCCGGACCGGAGGCGGAGCCCTAAGTAGATCATGACATCGTACAGTGCGACACCGTTAAAGTCCACTGGCATCACAGCTCAGTTGGTAGTAATTTTGACTTCAGCGCTGTAGGTCGTGGGTTCGATTCCCACCCAGGACAAACATAGGTTTTGTTCTGTGTCTGGGTGTTGATAGGTATGCATTATATGTAAATATGTATTTACAAAAAAAGATTTAGTATTATATCAGTTGTCTGGTTCCCATGATACAAGCTATTTACTTAGCTTACTTTGGGGCTAGATGGCGCTGTGTGAAAAGTTCACCAATATTTAGGTTTTTTAATGAATTAAATGAGTATTTTTTACAAAAATCAAATATGTTCTGAGCAGTAGGTACTGTAAGTGTCGTGATAAGCCAGCTTATCACAATAATATGGAGCGCTATCACAATATTTTCTTAAGCAGTATCTTTATTGATAGTGTTATCTCCAAATTGTGGTTTAAAAGAGTTTATTGGTTACCCCACTTGAGATAAATACACATCAAACATAAATAATGGAAAAGCATTTATGTAAACAAGATTACAGCATCTTTTTGAGTGTCTTGTGGACTTTACTTGATTTTACAATATGTTTTGATTGGCCTCACGATTCTTGCTCTGGTAGTGGGTTCGATACCCGCCCGGGACAAACACAGAAACTCATTATTTGTATTTATGCAATCTTGGAAAGCAACTGATTCTAGTCTATGTGGTCCTTGATGGTTCCCAAATCATAATATCAAATATGGTGTGACACAAAATAATTATTTCTGTAGTATATGTAACAATATGATATATATATATATATATATATATATATATATATATATATATATATATATATTCAGCGTAAGGGCACAATATATATATATTTCTACTTATATATTTAAGTTCAGTAGGATTTTAAGGCTCAATTCACCGTTTCTACAACGAAAATTAGCAAATCTCAGCACATATTAGTCAACTACCAGATAGGGTAGTCCTAAAAGTCCCATTAGAAAGCGTGGTGACTCAGTGTTGCAGAGTCTCAATCTGGGGGGTCGCTGGTTCAAATCCGTGTACAATACCACGTTCTCAAAACATCGTTAGGAAACCAGCATATTTAAGACCCAAATTTGAAGATCTGTGTATGTACCTATTTGAGGCTCACTTCATCAGCTTGATTGGCGAGACTGGAATTTTGGGGGGCCACGTTGCTCGCGTCCGTATATAATTACCCTTTAAATCCATACACATGTCCCCCGGGTGGTGCAAAAAGAGCAAACCAAAGTAGCTGTAAAACTTGTGCTATGTTCGCCCGAAGGAGAACTGCCACTACACCTGGTAATCTGCCGCCAAGCAGTCTTGCACTCGTATTGCTGTGTTCCGGTGGAAGGGAGTGCCGGCGAAATTGCAGCCGCATGAGACGTAACATCTCCGTCTCGGGGTGATGGACGCAACGCAATGCGACTTGAATCATCTCGTACTATGGAGAGGACTTGAGTGGTATTGCTGTTATCTATGGGCGGCGGTTACCACTTAACATCAGGTGGGACGTCAGCTCGTTCCGTCAATTAAATGAAATAAAAAAAGAGAGCCCCCACTCACCGGCGAGCGCCGAGCAGTTGTCCCCGGTGAAGGCAACGACGCGGCACTCCGGCCGGAAGCCGTACCGGCGCACGAAGTAACCGGATATGTTGCCGAGTAGCGTGGCCGTGGGGACCGGAGCGCCCAACTTCTCACACAGGGTGTCATCACCACATGCCTGGTAAGGTATTGGATTTTGAAAAAAAGTGCCAAGGTAGTTCGAAGTGATACATTCTGTCAGCTTAAAAGGAAGCCCTCTTATGGGTTTCTGTTCTGTTCCCCCCTATGGACGGTCGGATAGGGTTTGAACAGGCGTCAAACTTAGCGATAAGTACGAGTGACCTTGTGTTTTGAATATTGACATTTCCATGCCATTTCTTTATGAATTCTACGAAAATAAAGTTTTTGACTTATATAAAATAAAATAAAATTGGCTTGGAAACGTCAATAACATTCAAAACATAAGGTCACGTGTAATAGCTAAGTTTGACGCCTGTTCAAACCCTACCCGACCCTCTGTGGGGAAGAACAGACAAGCAACCCCTAATGGAGGGCTTACATTTTTTTCGCGAGCACGATCCTCCGTTATTATTATAGATAACCCAGTGTAACGGTACCTTTAAAGCGGGTTGGTGCCAGGTCATGGTGGTGATGTCGAGCAGGTTCATCCCGGCGGCATCGGCGAGGTCGATGGGCGCCACCCGCCCCAGGAACAGCGAGCACGCGAACGAGGAGACGAGCGATATCCGCGAGGTGGCGCTGTAGGCGCGCGGCCGCGTGCGACACACCTTGCGGATCTGACTCCCCGTGAACCGCTCGTACGCACGCGAGCCTGTCACCCTAGCGAGCTCCTGACAGAGGCCGACACAACACATTTACAATTATTTTATTTATTTAATAGTAGGAACCGCCCCTACTTTGCACGGGTGTAATTTACTAATAAAGAAAAGTGCATTTAGCAAGAGAGGGTACTCTATAGGTAACTCTATATATATATATGTATATATACATATATATTTGGTGGACTAAATATCGCCGATGTCATGTCATAAACACTGCTACATAATACTTTATTGCTAAATGCACTCTGCATTTTCTTTATTAGTAAGTTACACCCGTATAAAGTCAGGGCTGCCTTCTGTGCTGAAGGTCGTGGGTTCTATTCACACCCAGGACAAACATTTGTGTTAAGAACAAAGTTGTTTGTTGTGTCTGGGTGTTAATATGTATTATGTGTATATAATACACAAAAAGTATTACATCATTTATCTGGTTCTCATGACACAAGCTATGCTTAACTTACTTAGGTAGATGTAAATGAATAAATAAGCCAAATTTTCTGTCCACACCCATACCTCAGGTCCACCAACAGCTTCCTCGAGTGCCCGGCAGTCAGCTGTGGTACTGGAGTCCATCCACACCGGGGAATCGCACACGAATGCAGTGGCTAGCTGGGTGTGCAAGAAATCATCTGGTGATAGATTTGCTAGTTTGGCCTCACTGTCTTTAGCCCACCACACTGAGCCGTGTTGCTGTAAGTACAATACCCAATAAATATCTGCAAACCTGGAAGACATCGCTATTAGCGGTAAGGCCGCCCAATGTATTACCTTAGCATAATGATTTACGATAATACCATGTATGGTGATCAATAAAGTGTTATCTATATCAATTAAAACAATTTTAACATTTATACACCATGAAAATGCTGCAATTACTTAAGTCACAGAGATCTATGACTTAATTGCAGAATTGCAGAATCTTTAATCGTAGGTATCGTAGGTCATAGATCTCAAATTCTAGTATTTGAGTAGAAAACATCAGCATCAAATTAACAAATGTTAAGTGCTATAGGATTTGCTGTCTCTGTTATTCTTTGTGAAAAAGAACACGATGGATGCAATTTTAAAACCTTAGATCCATGTATGTGCTGATCTGATTCAAATACAATTTAAAGAGAAATATAAAAATAAACATAAAACATTCTATGTTGAAGTATATTTACTTGAGCAGCACCGGACAGAGCTTCAATAGATTCAAAGTCTACGCCGGCAACCGTGAGTCGGTCCATCACCATATCCAAAGCTTTTACCCATAGCAGCGTTGGTGCTGTTACCTCACCATTCTCTCCTCTAACCACACCGCCTGCAGTTCTGTAAAAACATTCATAGACAAACATTTAACAAATAAAAACTTTGATTTCTTTATATGGATGGATGGATGGATGTATGTATGTATGTATTTCAATACCAAAAAGTTACCCATGACTGGCTCACAGCTCAGTGGGCTCTGCCTTCTACACTGCAGGCTGTGGGTTCAATTTCCAACATTTATGTGATGACATAGATGTTTGTTCAATCTGGGTGTTAATATATATTTACAAATCAAAAGTATATAAGTAATCTGGTACCTATAGTACAAGCTGCTTAGCTTAGGGCTAGATGGCATGAAATATCCACCAATAATGAGGTCCTCCATTTAAAAGGAAATGTGATAAAGTAAGTTAATAGTTTACCTAAATTCAGGGAGATCCACATCAAACTCCACATCTGCTTCATTGAGCACTCCATAGTCCTCTCCAATTACAAGAGCTTTTAACTGTAAGATAATATTTATTAAATAAATCATAACAAATTTTATAATCAAAATTCACACAGGTGAAACCCAGCTTTCTTATAATTTGACCATTTCATTTTACACTCCTAGTTTTGATCAGGCCTCCAGGAATGATCAGGCCATGCTTTTCAATACCTAGTGTATGATTGACTACAGTGTTTGAGTCAGTGAATAACAATTAAAATATAATAACTAAAAAACATTTAGACTTTTTGATACTTATTAAAAATTCAGAAATCTTTAATTTAAGACATAATAATGGAACAAACATTACAACTTAATTTTAATTCATTTTTAATTTTAAATATATAACAAAATTAAGCAACTCATAAATGTTAATGAATTAAAACTTATACTTCATATAATTATGAAGTATAAAAATTATAATTATCAGCCACACCAACAAAATTCTGATAGGAAGTAACAATAGTACTGTAATTATAAATAATTACTTAAGAAAAGTGAAATTATAAACTGTATTTTAATTAAAGCAATGTACTTAATTCAAATTATGTACATGCCCGAAATTAGAATGTTCATTCAAATAGTCATTATCAAGTATAAAATACGTTCAACTAAGACCTCGTGCATTACTTTGAACTTAGAAGAGCTGAATTCATTAATTAATAATGTTTGTCAAACTTTGAAATGATAGGTAAAATTTGATGAGTTAGTATGATAAAACGCTTTGCATATATTAATTATTTTAATGGACAAAACGTACTAAATGAAAATATTTAAATTATAGGGGCATCTAACGTTGATTTATTAACATGAACAAATGAAAAATTTTGTACAACTCACCCTCTGAGTGCTAAAATCAAATCCTAAAAAAGTTTTCTTTCGCGTTTGATCAGTCATTTTTATTTAATCCGGTTTGACAGATCGCGGCCAGGCCTCAATTGATTGTGTTGACACGATGCGCAGTGCTGCCAGTACAAATACACGAACAATGCCGCAGCGCTGCGACCCAAACTAAAAAAGTGGACAGAATTAATGAACTTTAATAAATATGACTGATGTTAGTATGCTAAAAAAGAAGGCACATAATGTATATCTTTCAATTATAGATTTCTGTTAGGTGCAATTTCATTAACTTTGTAAGTAGTTTTTTAAACCGTAAAAAGTTGAACAAAGTTCTGTACTGAATTGTGGCTTAGCTGACAAATAACAGTTTCGTTGTAATTGTTTAATTTTATGTTTAATTATATATATAAATTTTAATAATGTAGTATCAATGGATGTTTAGTCTGTGACGGCTAACTACTATAAGGATTATGATACGGTTTTCACAAATAACTAGACTGAGATTACATAATATATAAATGTAATACTTATTGTAAACAATGCTATCCGTTCGAAGCCGTCCTGGTTAATTATTTGTAACTACATAAGTTGTTCGAATCTGGCAGCCCTTGCTACCTGTTCGAATCGAATTGAGGAATAAAAAAGTTGACTTTCGATTCCGTGACTTTACATCTTTGTTGGTACCTACTAAAAAAATATTTTTTATCAAGTCTGATGTAGCTCAGATGCCTATTTCATACAAATCAAGTAGGTACAGTTGTAAAATATCACATCTTTATGCTTGGCTGCTTCGGACACATTTAGCTCAATTGTAATAAAGCGGCACACACAAGGTTGCTGATAACACAAATAATAATGATTATAGTTTAGGTAGGTACCTACCAATTTATCTAGGTACATAATTAATAATATCGTATATTTTAATGATGATGATAATGAGCGAACCATAGGACCGAAGCCGCGGGTAAAATATATTTTTATAATTAATAGGTACTACATATTACCCGCGTCTTCGGTCCCAGGGTTCGGTTTTGAACAACCCCACGTAAACGTGCATGTTTTAGATAAATGTTATTTATGTATCATTGTTACAGTGGCTAATAAAATATATCTATCCAAAAAAAAACACGCCTATGCTATGTTCTGTTGCTGCGTGAAAGTATAATAAGGTCAACACCAAAAAGTTAAAACACATTCTTACCTAACGAAAGTCGTAAGTACCTACTTAGAAAACACAGTAACGCAAATGCGTTACTGTGTTTTTGTGTTGCTTGGCGGCAGAAATGGGCATGGTGGCAGTATTTCCCCGGACGAACTTGGCGAGAGTTCTACTGCTCTTAAAAGGAGTCAAAGGTAAAAAGTGGAATAATGTGTTTGTGTTTCATTATGTTTTAGATTATATCCTGCATTTAAAAATAATTGATGTTTTTTAAACTAGAGTTGGGTGATGTATCGTTGAGTGTTTAAAAAACAATCCGAAGAACATTTAACTTTGGAATGGGAAAGTCAAACATCGGGGCCAGTAGTGTTTTATACTTCTGAGGTTCTAGAATGGCTGCACAGCTAAGTTAATACTAACCCTCCCTTCTGTACTTATATCGTGGGTTCGATTCCCACCGTGGACTAACATTTGTGTGACGAACATAGATGTTTAATCTGTGTCTGGATGTTGATATGAAAGTTATAAAAAAAAGTAATAAAAAAGTTAAAAGTAAAGAAAGTTATAAAAAAAGCTATGCTTACTTTGGGGCCAGATGGCGGTGTATGAAATGTATATGAATATTTATTTAATATTTTTATTATTATGATGATATATAAATAAGCTAATCTATTATAAAGAATTGATAATTAACATAAAATAAATCCATGTACCGTGTTTAAATTATTCCAGTTGCTATGTGGCTTTCACAACTCTCCAATCACTCATTGATGGCGTCTCTGCCACTTCGAAGAGTCAATTGGAAGCTAGAACAAGTTACCGTGGTGTTGTGATTACCATCAATAGTTTTTTTTTACATTTATTTACCAATATAAATTACCAAAACAGAAAAGTATGGTTATTAGCCACTAAAAACCACAGAGGTTTGTGCTTTTGTGCTAAAATAAACAAGCGTATTTCAAAATCCCAACAAATTGGACTTCCTCAGACTCTTGCGACCAGTTTTGATCATACGCCTGCTCGTAAAGTTAAAGCAACTCTTACCGCCTAATAATGCAGTTTGTAGCAGGCAGGCAGCATTTTGTAGCAGTAGAACCATCTGGCAGGCACTGCCACTATACGCAGTACCTACAGTTTTTCATTATGATAAAGTTATGGATCGAGCATATGGCTCACCTGGTGTTAAGTGGTAACCTCTGCCCATAGTAAGCAATACGACTTGGGTCCTGCTCTTCCCTAACAAGAGTAAGTCGCATCGTATGTGCCCGTAATTCTGTGACGTGACGGTGCAGGGGCGGACCGTGAGTTTTTGGGGCCCTGGGCGAATACTACTAGGCCTCCCTAATTAGTCAACTAATTGACTGGCCTCATAGCTCAGTTGGTACTACCCTGCCTTCTGCACTGTAGGTCGTGGGTTCGGTTCCCACCCACGACAAAATTTGTGTGGCAAACATAGGCGTTTTTTCTGTGTCCTGTCTGGTTTTCATATCATAGTCATTCATAGTGTATTTACAAAAATAAAAGTATTTAAGTATTATATCACTTGTCTGGTTCCCATGATACCAGCTATTTACTTAGCTTACTTTGGGGCTAGATGGCGCTGTGGGAAATGTCCAACAATATTATTATTATAGTTTTGTTCTCTGGCTCCATCTCAGGGTTACCAGTCTTAAGATAGGAATATTCAAAATACTTATAATTTTTTTTAAATTCAAGGTGTTTTCTATTTCATCTTCAATGGGGGCTGGGGGCCATTTTATCCACGGGGCCCTAGGCGGCAGCTTAAAAGGCCCTTACATAGGTCCGCCCCTGTGAAGGTGGATTTCTTATGTACCTATAATTTCAACTGTTGGCTTGTTCAAATGCCTGTAAAAGTAGCGCTCATTGCACTGCCATGTTCCGCTTAAAATGGAATCGGTTCTGGTGCTGACTAGCGCAAAGGGATGTGACTTGGGTAATCCCGTAATAACAGAAATTCCCAAATTGTATCGCTTTTGTTAAGGCACAGGATAATACCTACCGCTATGTCATTCCCATTATCTACACAATTTTTCTCCACACTTTATTCCGGCTGAAAAAAGTTTCGGAGTTGTGACCAATTTGGGCGCCATTTTCGAAGCATTCAAACTTTTTGCTGTTGCCTCTCAAAGTTTATCCACAAAGGTTTTATGTGAAAAAAGAAAGGTCCAATAATCGTGCAGAGTTTCCTTCCGCGTGGGTTTACCGCGGGTGCATGTAACCAACGGGGGTAATCGCACGGAAAACCTACACGGCTGGGTCGGCGCGCCGGCCGCCCGCTAAATATAACCTCGCCGCCCTACTGCGCTCGCCTCAATGGAATCGTTTACGCCTTCGGCACTTCAAATAGGCTTAACTTTGAACATTAAGGGGTCATCACGCTAAGCTGGCAGAAGTTAGCTCACACGGATGGCACGTATGTAGAAGCCTTTGTCCCTACCTAGATTAAAATACTAGATTTAAATTAAAATCATTTGACGGCTTTGTGGCTAAGTTGTGCGTGCCGTGATTGAAATTAAGTACCGGGTTCGATTCCTTGGATTTTAATTACTTTTCTGTGGCTCTTTCGAACCAGTAGGTTGGTTATTTTACGTGATATAGTTACGGAACGAGCACATGGCCTACCTGATGTTAAGTGGTAATCTTTGCTAATAAAAGGCAATACAACTAAGGTCCTCTCCTACCCAGGTACGACTATACTCCAGTAAATATTAATAATAATATGTGAAATATAATGGTGGACATTTAACACAGCGCTATCTAATCCCAAAGTAAGCTAAGAATATCTTGTATCATGGGAACCAGACAACTGTTATAATACTTTAACACTTTTTTATGTAAATACAAATACATACATATAATACATACTAACACCCAGACACAGAACAAACACCTATGTCACACAAATGTTTATCCTGGGTGGGAATCGAACCCACGACCTACAGCGCAGAACGCAGGGTTACTATCTACTGAGCTATGAGGCCAGTCAAAAGTTGCAACGTATGCGCTAGGAACTCTGAGACATGAAGGTGAATGTCTCATTAGCCTGTAATTTCACCGGCAACCACAACTTTTTGTAAATACATCTAACACCCAGACACAGAACAAACATCTATGTTCGTCATACCAAGTTCGTCCTGGGTGGGAATTGAACCTACAACCTACAGTGCAGAAGGCAGAACTATCAACTGAGATTAATTACTAACTCGTTGCAGTGTCTAATTATTATGGGTCTTGTCTGAGCAGATAATACTTACACTTTATAAAATAAAATAAAGCTTTATCATTGTGAACGAAATACTCCCTTAAAATATTTTTTAAATGCTCTACGAAACAGTAGTTGTTGACGCTCATTGGTCCAAAGCAAAATCCCACCAGTAAGCATATTTTAAGCAATATATTTTTATTATAACAGCTGGTATGTATAAGTCGAAGTCAAAAACTTAATTTCCATAGAATTCATAAAGAAATGGCTTGGAAACGTCAATAATATTCAAACATAAGGTCACGCGTGCTTATAGCTAAGTTTGACGCCTGTCCAAACCCTATCCGACCCTTCAAGGGGAAGAATAGAAAAGAAACCCCTAATGGAGGGTTTCCTTTATTTTCGCGAGCACGATCTTTGTAACAATCTGAGTATTAGATCTATATCAGTGGAGCGTGTATGAGCCACGGGGTTCCAGCGGCGTCGATCGGTCGCGCGATGCTGTGCTCCTAAATATTGTAAACAAGAGCGTTTCCGATTGGTGGGCGGTGGCGGGCGGAGACGCGTACTCGTTACGCGAACTGACTTTGTAGAGACGTCTTTTTACCTTACATTTGATAGAAATGGCGAGCACTTACTTTTCGAGTTATTAGAGTCAATATGAATTTATCTCGTTTTTAAATAAATGATTTATTTGTGATAAGACTTTATTTAAATAAATCTCACCCTATAATGTGTTGATTGGAGTTTGATTTTGTAAACTTTTGAAGTTTCCACGAGTGTATTCTCGTTATCGTCTCATTATCTCGTGAGAAAAGGTGAAATCGATAGTGGCAGCGGAAAAGCGTCCCCGGCGCTGGGTCGGGCGCGCGCGCGAGGCGGGCAGGTCGGCGCGGGGCGGGCGGGGAGTGCGCGGGTGCGCGGCGGCCGGCGGGCGGCAGACGCGCCGCGATGGTGGGCCGCGACAGCCGCTCGGAGAACGCGGCGCGCCCCCGGGCGCCGCGGCATGAGTAGCGCGCCCGCCCGGCCCGGCCCTCGCGCCCGCCATGGCGCAGGCCGCGCCCGCGCCCCATCTCACCCACTCCTTCGCGAAGAAGACCTTCCACAAGCCCACTTACTGCCACCACTGCTCCGACCTGCTGTGGGGCCTCATCGGGCAGGGCTACGGCTGCGAAGGTACGCGCGCGCATGCGCCCCGCGCCAGTCGATACCGGCGACCGCGCCGCCGCCGCCGCCGCCGGCGCGACCGCGTTATGCAACCCGGGCTCCGTCCCGGCCCGGCCCGGCCCACCCCGTGCCCGGCCCGGGCGGGTCCCAGTGCGTCGCCCCGCCTCGCGCCCCACGTAGTGCAGCACGTCGCACGCCGCACACGCCGAGCCAGCCTTGCACTTGAAATTTCAAGGACACCAGAGGCCGATCGCCCCTATGGTGCATTCTCAAGCTCGCGATGCAAGCAGCGAGCTTTCAGAGAGTCGTGCGGTCGAGAGGGCACCGCATCGGCGTCGACGACGGCTCGCATGGACCGCAAAGCATTCGATAGCGAAACGAGTGAACGTTTCGGAGCATATCGATCGATCTGTTTTGTAAGAGGTTTTTTCGTAGCGGCGCGAGGCGGGGTGCGGGGCTCGGGGCGCGGGGCGGGGCGCGGCAACATCCCCCTCACCCCGCGCAGAACTACATGTTGTGAGCGTGTATGTCCCTCGTGTAGTGCAGGAGCTGGTAAGTGACCACAGAGTGTCCAGCGCGTAGCTAGGTGGTTGCGCACATAATTAACAGCATCTTGGTTTTGCGCATCTTGTTTTGAGTTCAGGTCCGACCCGCCGTGTGTAACGGTACAAACATTATGTTATACCAGAATTCGGCGTTTATCTAAGCGTCCGAAATGATTTATCGTCGTCGGCGGCGATGTAAATACGTATAGGTATCATTTAACCTGATTCATAAAGCTTCCAATTTGTATACGTCCTTTTAAGGCACTTGGGTGTATTGCGCACATAACATGCGTGGTGAGAAAAACGACACACAAATTACGATAAACACGACGTACCTACGCATATCCAAAAACTAACTTCACGTTCTATTCAGTCATGTTTAATGGATACTTATAATTCCGTTTCTATCGATGGTGTTACTCATAAAAACTATAAATACAATACGAATATAATACGAAGCCCCACTCATGGTCACATTAAGGCCAAAGAAGGTAAATCTCAGTAAAAGCAACAATGTATTTTGCAATTTTATATATTCTGTACAATAAGTTTATCAGTAACTAATGTAAAAACTAAATCAATCATAATTTAACGGATGAAGATCAGTTTAAAGAATACATAACCGAACTATAAAATATATATTTTACATAACGTGTATGTTATGAATTTCACAAATTCAGTTTCGAAGATAAATCAAACCATTGTTATAACGCTTACTATATGGTTATATAAATATTATTATAATATATGAAATATAATCGGAAACGTAAGTTCTTCAATAACCTATATTAAATTTCTACCCGAAAACAAGATTTTTGATAATGCTCCGTCATATAGACAGAAGAACCATTGTTCAATATGGCCGATTTGTATAGCCTATTTGACAGGCCTCACAGCTCAGTCGGTAGTAACCCTGCCTTCTGCGCTATAGGTCGTGGGTTCGATTCCCACCCAGGACAAACATTAATGTAACGAATATTGATGTTTGTATCTGGGTATTAATATGTATGTATTTACAAAAAAGTATATAAGTTCATTTATCAACTAGTGACTTGTAGTAAAACGCAATCCTAATGATATAAAATAAATTATATTTTTACGAGTGAGAGCAAGCTACGAATCATTACGCCGACCCTTTACGCTGCCTCTACGTAAGTCTACGTGACCTGCTACGGGGCTACCAATAATACAAGTAGTATTTTTAGGGACCTTATACGGAGATCCCTTTAAGGGTATTAAATATACAACCTCTCGAAGTAACTGTTTTTTTTTTATAAAAATATTGTTGCATATTATTATAACGTTGTTTTTTATTTTATCTACAAGGGTTGCTACGGAGTTCCTATTATGCTAAAAGCAGGGCATTTTTTGGGGTCCTGATGCGACAGTAAGAAATCAATGAAGACAATTTTTATTTTGTCGTTTTACTCAGTTCCATCAATCTCCAAAGTAAACTAAGCATAGCTTGTACTATGGGAACCAGACAACTGATAGAATCCACTTTTTTGTAAATACTTACAAATAATAATACATGTTCATACCCAGACAGAACTGACATCTTTATTCGTCAGACATATGTTTGTCCTGAGTGGGAATCAAACCCACGACCTACAGCGCAGAAGGCAGAGTCAAGTAGTAATGGAAATAAGTTTTAATTATAATACGTTGTGTCTATTGTGTATCACCTTTCTGCCTGATGTATGACGCTAGAAAGCTTCCTGTGCCTGTAATTTGTATGAGTTACTACGCGCATCACATTATTCGACATGGAAATCCCACGGGCATGATCTAAATTGCGTGTTCTACGTCCTCACGAGGGACTTTCTGACACCATCGTCACGTAAGCTTTCACATACAATTTAATACCAAAGCTTTCAGTGGGTTAGTTAGTGTCGCAGATGTAAATTAAAACTATAAAAATTACATAAGTGAAATTCGTTGTTTTTTATAATAACTAGTTTGTCTGTCTCCGCCTGGTATCGGAACAAAAAATAGGCTATCAGTTATTCCAAATCATAAATGGATAATATTTCAAGGCTCATAAGATGTACAAATAGAATATAGCGATATATTTTAAATCAAAAATTTTCAGCCGTCTTGCATCTCAGAACAATATACAGCTGTTAGATATCTAGAGATGTAACATTTAATACAATTTCAGTCAACAAAGAACATCTATTGCAAAAAATAAAGGCATGAAGAAAACAATATATTTATTTAAGTTTACTGTCACATTATTAGTCGTATTTGGTTTAGCTGAAAATTAATTAAACTGTTCGTCTCACATGGGCCGGGAATTAACCCCCTAGAGTGAGCCACGGAAGAGAAGCAGAGAGTAGAAGTTTATAGATATTTCATTTCCCTTTTCCCATTCATTTGTAACTCTCTGACCCTTTTTGTTTGAATTTAATTATTATTTGTTATTATATTTTTTCATTGTATAGGAAATTTTTGCATGCCCCTGTGTGAAAATAAGTTGGAACCATTTTAGTCGTAAGACCTGAAGACCTTTGTTACCCTTATTTTAAGCAAATAAATATTTGATTGATTGATTGATTGATGGATTACAGTAAAGTTTGAGAGCTTCGAGAGCGTGGTGGCTTAGTGGTACTGACCCCAAGTTTCAATCCGGAGGTCGCTAGTTCAAATCCCGATGTCCACCAATGAGTTTTTCGCTTGAAATGTTTATGTGCGCAATACAACGTTCTCAAAACGGTAAAGGTAAACATCGTGAGGAAACCGTCATATCCTAGAACAAAAAATTTGAAGACATGTCTCAAGTACACGAAAGGATCCTCTTTGAGACGCACTTAAAATCCTTTCACCACACTGGTTCGAGAGAACCAGTGACTCGAATAGAATAGAATAGTAAAGCTCCAGAACAGTGTGTTCAAACGCTATTCAGGGCGTTCAACAATGCGCCTGTCTTATGAGCATCCATTTTGATTCACGATTCGTATGCACGACAGGCGCCCCACTTCGCAACAGATAACGGACAGGCTTTCGCTATTTCAGTAAAGTTATCTATGACATGAAATGAAAATGTAATACCTACGTTAGGTACCTTATTTACAGTGATTATTGTACTAAACTAGATAAGTTTTAATTAATAATAGTTTCACATAGCATACCAATAAGAGTTCCCAATTATTTGTATCAAATTGCTATAAATTGTAATGCTAATTGTATGGTATCTAATAATTTAATGGGTTATATTTTTATTCAAAAAAGTATAAAAAACATGAGTATATAACGTGCTACAGATGGCTCGATTTGTCAGTATTCGGGCTTACATCCCGAACTTTTTAAGCTACTAAATAGTTATGTCTTAAAGCAGTTTTTGAATAAATTTGATATCGTAATGACCAAATTTTGTTGATGTGTTCCGATAAAATTAAATCACATATATCTTTAATGGTACATATTTTCTTATTCAGAATAAATATTTAATTTAGAGAAGTGTTCCAATATTTTCCAAGTTTAGGCTGGTGATGCCATTTTCCCTTTCGACATAATCATATATGGTAGTTCAGGGGAATTTAATGTAACATAAATAGTTATATAAAAAGCGCATTTTTTCAGCCTTCGTTTGAGTTGCTTGACATTTGATTGTTTTATATGGAAATATTGCTCCTTACCTGATGATAAAGCTGACGACAGCTCCAAGTTCTAATTATGATTCTAAAAGCCTGTTTTAAAGCGATTTCGAAAAGGATGAGATCAGGGTCAGATCAGTATATAATTTTGAATTTAATCTATAATTCATATTTTTTTTGTGCCTTTGTATATCATTTTTTATAAAAATTATTCGATTAACTTACGAGTATGTATCACTACAGTTTGATATAAAATACAGAATATAATTATTCTGTATTTTTATATCATGCGTCAGATAAAAAGAAAACTCCCGTTTCAATTGAATTAAACTCGCTATGAACAATGAGCAGCGCTCCCATTCAAACTAAAAGGAAGTACAGAGTACATACACAACAAACAGTATCCGAGCTTCATTCAGCGCCATCTTACAAAGTGTTCAAAGTTGTCTATTCCCATTTCGCTTCACACGTCTCTTATCTATGCGCTCACAGCGGCGGCCCACTCGGCGTCGCCGCGGACACGCTTTGTTCAAACTGTCTATGGTACAATGGCGACTCGTGTCGGATACCACCGTGCATTGTTTTATCAATGTATTGTTGTATTTGCGTGGGTGACGTGTAGCGGGATGCGCTCTCAACGATACAGCCTTTTTTCATTGAACAGATGTGTATATAAAGTTTATGATATTGAATGCATCTTTGAGTAATGTTTGTATGGAATCTACATACATGTCTAAATGAGTTATTTCCAAAAAGTATTATGGTTGTATATAGGTCTTGTTTATTTTGAATTGACAATTGAACGTTCAAGAATTCAATATTTAATATAAAAATAATGATTTTGTTTCAAAATCAGCACACAATATAATCTTTTTTAAAATAATTAAACTTATACACATATACAATAAAAATTAACAAGTTTATACAAAGTCAAGCAAGAAGTATTATAATTTTGTTGTTGCAACATTTATCGAAGTTAACGTTTTGGTGTCAATATTAAATTTAAATATAATTTAATCATTTAAATTTTAGGTTTTAATTTTAATTCAATTTTGGTTTTTAATTTGGTTTTTGGTTAATATATTTGGATTCTATTGTCCAAAAGAAACAACGATTATTATTAAAGGAATAAAATAATTGAAAACATGTTTTAAAAGTTGGTTTTTGACTTTGAATGCACTTCTCTGCTATAGTTATAAGGTATTAGGTTAATTTATCTATTTATCGAATTTAACGCAACGATAGGTTTATTGGTATTTAATTAAGTTAGTGAATTACGGTATGACCTGGCTCTTCCATAGCTAAGTATGGGATGACTGAAAAAGTTTTTTATGATAACGTTTGTTATGGGCAGAAGTTACCGCTTAATGTCGATTGCCATTTACTACGACTTCGTAACCATTCTCATAAAAAATGCTACGAAATGTTTGACCCTGCTACGTAGGTTCTACAAAACTCTACGAAACATGCTACGAAGTGGGGTGCCAAATGAAGATGTCGCTTTTGCTTACTTTACAAAACAATTGATTAGTCATCAAATCGACAGACTTCAACTATCTTTTTTTTTCTCCACTTTGATATTAAATTAAATAGGTATTTAATTTTATGTCATAATTATGTCAAATCCTATTTATATCAAAAGAATAATTTCGGAGTATACAACGATCGTTAATTATGTCATGGTACGAGTATATTCATGTATGCAAGTGTACAAGTGTGAAAACGAAACTGAATGAGAATGAAAATGCTTCTACAATAACTTTTTTTTTGTAAAACACCCTGGAGGAAGATTAGAATCTTTTGTAGTCTTAAGGTCGGGCACTGGAAACTGCGACACAGTTTTTACTTTAGTTTTTTCCAGTGTTCATTTTTTGTATACTGTGCACCTCTGTATCTTATTCAGAAATAAATAAATGTAAATGTAAAATGTAATACTGATTGATGACGTCATAAGTAAAGAACCACGATTACTAATTTATACAACCAGACGTTAAAAAACAACTACATTACCTGAAAAGGATTTAAATAAACCAGCCATATGACATGAGAGTAACATAGTTAAATTGAATAACTTCTTTAAATAATAATCTTTCATGATCATGAATAGTATGTCGCATCGTGTACCCAAACACTTCGTCTTCTAAACCTCGTTTATATCCCCATCTATTTATAGCACTCGGCGTAAAAATAATAATTCTGTATAAACCGATGGTGTGCCACCATCCGGGGATACGCCCGACGTATGTAGGTTACCAGTGACGTCACAACGATGACCCACTTCCATTGCCATTGAGAGACGCGCGTCAATGGTGCTTTCCCCTCCCCACACCGCCGCACTGCAATACCCACCCCCCCCCCATTTATTCCAGGGAGGTGTGTCAAAATATATCTAAAAATAGCTCGGTAAAGGTACTACTCCTATATTTATCTGTAGAGCAAGTGCTGGGCACTATTTGTCATTTTGTTTCAATAAGAACGTAATTGTGCTTAGCCTGGGAAAATATGCGTTGATCGTCGCAAAATCTCTTTAATAATCTTACAATGATGCACAGTAAATAGGTGAATTGTAAAATCATCGATATAAACAATTTGAAAGGCAGAGTATAAGACGCATATCAGACTACTTCTCAGTTATTCTTTTTCATGAAATACAGAAAATATCTTGAAAATTTGTCTGTACACCAATTAAATTCACATGAATTCTACATTGGAAAAGGAAATTTAAATGTATGCAACAGACGCGGCTCTTTGTAGCAAACTTTGCCACTTAAATCTGACTGTATTCATGAAACTTGTTTGAATTCGCAACTGAATACTTAACATGCTCGCGCACAATGCCCGACGGCTATAACCATATAAACTTGCACAAAATGTTGCTCAACGAATGCGAACAAAAGACAGCAAGGAGCACAATAGGTAAAAACTTGCAACTCAGCCTACAGTGCATCTATTATTTATAGTGACGACAAAGCCTTTGTAAGTTTGCTTTTAAATTTTAATGCAGTTTCGTTGCAGCTTCCTTTGTGAGGGCAACGCTTTAATGATACAAACGTAGAGGCTTTAGTGAATCCGTATTAAGGATAGAAAGGTGGCACCAAGGTCGATAGTTTTTATACCAATATAAATTACAAATACAGAAAATTATGGTTATTAGTACTATAATAAAACAACAGGTTTGTGTTAGTACTACTTACAGTCTGCGTCATACAAAATAAATTAAATTCTATTAAATAAGTTAAAGTTTACAGCACAACATATCCTTTAGCTGCTGCACTCTTGGTGAAGCTAAATACTTCCTTCAAATTAAAGATATTTTTTGATACATACAGCAAAGAACACTCGTGACTTCCTCGGCGTGGCCGAAGTAAAAATAATACAATGGTAACTAAACAAGCTCTAAAAGATCTAATAGGAACAATCCAATTTAAATATCCCGTGTTACATTAATTTATATGTTACATTATTATTAATTTTTTATATGGTTACTTTTATATTAGCGTTGCATACTTTTCATATTTTTTATATAAAAATCTTGTTTACTCTGTTTTTCACACAACCTCAAGATACAAAAGAAGGGTTCGAATTGGCATAAGGACAATTATCATTTGACAGTACATCATTTTTAAGTAATTACGCTGTGAACCCTAGTTTTATAAATAAATAAATATATTTTCAGCAAATTATTTTGTCTACAAGGAAAAGCTTGAGGATTTTTACAAAGTATTGATAAGCTTTGTCCCGCCTTCCTCATCAATACTAAATACTCTGAAAAATCTTGTTTCATACAGTCTTCCGTCCGTGTGTCAGTTACATGATCTGAGTGGCCAGTAAGTTAAGTTAAAGGAATCTACGACATAAAAGATTTTGTGTATATTCAAAGTATAACCCTAGCTGCGGCCCTGCCTTAAGTCAGTTGGGAGGTTGTATTATGATAAAGAGCTCATTAGCGTCTCCGCACAGAGTATGGATGATACTCGTAATACAGCTTTACAATAACCCAGATTTCTCATACAGTGCAACTTGCAGTGCACTTCAGCAAAAAGGTTTATGTAAAAATAATAAGTACAAGTGTAAAAAGAAACCTGTCCCCTGCTTGGAAGCAATAGAAGAGGAATAGAAAACAAATAATCTGTCTGTAATTAATTTCAGTTTTTCTGGCCTATTTCTTTATCAAATTTTTGTCTTTGTCTCCTTTTTTATTTTTATTTTTATAGCTTTAAGCCTTTACTTACCGTTGTGTTTCCGTGGAGTGGGGGCCTGGTGACTAGTAACACAGGCTTTTAGCCTACCACTAGCACCAGTCTCTCATAAAACCCCGTTTTTTGCACTATAATTTGTAAATTAGTTTTAATTTCACGTGTTTTTTTGTGAGAGAAAATAAATATAAATATTATTATTATTATTATTAATAAATATTGTTGGATATTTCACGCCATCTAGCCCCAAATTAAGCGTAACTTTTACTATGGGAACGAATGACTGATATAATTAAATGGCATAACTTTATTTTCGGCAGGTTGAATATTTGGCCTTTAGTCTACAGTCATAAAAAATGATATTATTTACTGCAAACAATATTTGACTGAGATCATAAATATATTTTGATTTAGTTAAAAAGCGAAAATCATAAATAATGCAATCACTTATAACGTCGGCTATTAATGTTTGGCATCGTATGTGGGTCAAACAATCCACTCACAATAGCTCTATTTATACTGATATTCTAAAATATCGCACACTAGTGTTCCTATACGCACGGACTAAAATAAACATTCGTATATAAACTAGCTTCCGAGCAGGCAGCGGTGTGGCTGCCGTGGTCTGGTGGGAACCAACCGCCTTCTGAACTATGGATCTGCAGGTCCCGGAATACCCAAAAGGGGAGTTTTCAAAGCAGTTTATCTATTAAACCCTAAAGTTCTTATATTGGAAAAAATATAGTATATAATACCTTTTTGCAAGCATCGTTTGTCTAATTTGTATCCTCTGTCCATAGAAAGCAAGAGTCCTCCCCTAACTAGTTACAACAAGACCCAAGCCGCACCTAGTATGCACATGTAACTCTGAAACGTGTACGTAGAATGTTTTATGTGCCTGTAATTTCACCGGCAACCACACCCTCGAAAAACCAGACCAAAACAACAAAAACCACAGTAACGCGAATGCATTACTGCTTCTCAGAAATGGGTATAGCGGCAGTTCATCCCCGGACGAACTTGGCATAAGTTCTAGTGCTAGTAAGTTAACATAAACCTTTTTTGAGCTTAGACAGTTGTCTTTTGTTCCCGAAATATATCGACGCATTGAACTCAAGCAATATGGGCTAACATAACTACTCCAGTATAGTAACTGTTACGTCAACGAGTTAAATATAACCACGGTTAAATACGGGGTTATGGTCGCTGATGTAAAAGTGTGAGTTTTGATGACGTCAATGTTTTGATTTGGAAATAAGTATTCCATACTTAGCCAGTGATGGGGTATCAAGTCTATTGATTAAATGATCGAGAGCTTTACATATATTGTCATAAAAATATTGTAATTGTAATAATTATTATAAAGATGGCTATATGATTAAATTCGTAGTAATTCTGTTTGTAATTTGAACAGTAATTTTTTATTATTTTTCATTGACTGGCTTCACATTTCAGTTGGTAGGAACTCAGCCTTCTGCGCTGTATGTCGTGGGTTCGATTCCCACCCAGGACAAACATTTGTGTGACGAATATAGGTGTTTGTTCTTTGTCTGGGTGTTAATATGTATTAAATGTATGTATTTACAAAAAAGTATATAAGTATTCTATCAGTTGTCTGGTTTCCATAGTACAAGCTATGCTTAGGGGCTAGATGTCGCTGTGTGAATTGCCCATTATTGTTATTATTATGGTCACGGCCAAGGAATCCCCCCCTGGCGGCGTCTGCTATTCCTGATCATTTCAATCTTGGAGTCTCTAAGATTGAGTCACTATTCTAGATAAACGAGTTCCAACTTAGACCACATCATCACTTTCCAGCAAAGTCAAAGTCAAAGTCAAAAACTTTATTTCCATAGAATTCATAAAGAAATGGCTTGGAAACGTCAATATTCAAAACATAAGGTCACGCGTACTTATCGATAAGTTTGATGCCTGTTCAAACCCTATCCGACCCTCCATGGGGAAGAAATCAGGTGAGGCAGAGAGCTATGCTTGACTAATAGGGTTAAAAAAAGTCCATATATTGATCCTCGGCCGTGATAAACAGTTATGTGGTGAACACTAAGTTACTTCTCGTACTTTTATTATGTAGACACAGGAAAAAACAATGAAGCAAAGGCTTCGTACCGGTATTATGAATACTTGTAACATTTTGTTAGTTTTTATTTCGTAGCAAGGTCTACACACATGCTACGACCCGTCGTGACGTAGCAGTATGACGGCTGTGCAATTTGCGCTCTAGTCCGCAGGTGTGATTCCCATCCAGGACAAATACTTCTGTGGGAGATTACATATTACGAAAAAAAAAACAGTAACCGTTCACCGAGGGTTGAAAATTATTAAAGTACTAATATTGCAATTTAAAAATAGGGGTTGGTGTTAGACGGCTGAAAATTTAGGGTTGTATCTATAGATTAATGCTGAATCATAAAAAAACCACCACCCTTATGATTTATCGATTTCTCGATTTTGCTCCTTATCAAATTTTCGTACCACGGGCTATTTATGGAAATCGATTCATAATGGAGTAAATTCCAAAAATTTGTATTGTGTTGGACGCCGTTATAAATATATACTATAGTCTAATAAATATGATAAAGTTACGGAACGAGCAAATGGCTCACATGGTGTGAAGTGTTCAACTCTGCTCACAACCAGCAATACGAATTGGGTCCTCCCATATTTAGGCAAGACATCACCCAAGTCGATCGTATGCGCCTGTAACTCTGAGATTTGAAGTTAGACTGTCTCATGTGCCTGAAATTTCACTAGTAGGGGAGCTCACGGGGCAGGGCCCGAGCATCTCGGGGAACTGTGTCATCTATAACGTCATACACATTGACCAATCGCAAAGTCCCTCTTCATATTCCTGGACTTCGTACTGATAGTCAGTTTCAATAGAGATATTTCTTAATATTTCAGTTTAGTTGAGTTAATTTTGTTGCTGAATTAATTGACTTCATCGGAGATAAAATTACGGCCTATCTATTATTTCCAGGCCCGTATGCAAATTTAATAAAATTTCAGCCATATCGGTTCACTAGGTTTTTACTTAACGTTAACTAGGAGCAAACTCACATATATCCATTTAAACATACAAACAGACATAATTTTGCATTTATAATATTAGTGTTTTAAAAAGGACATACTTGACAAAACTAAATAGGATTTTGCACTGAAATTTCGTAGGTCTCAGAAATGAGCACCCATTAAGACTTTACTACAAAACCTTGCATCTAGAACATGCAAAACTATCAATAAACTTTATTAAATACAAACACCTTATAGTCTACATCTTTGCTATCCTTTAATAACTAATAGTCAAATTTTTCCTTGTATTAAAATGTTTATTCGTTACGTTACACGTTCATTGATGGTGTGGCTAGTGGCCGGGTGGTACGAGTACCTGCTGGCTCGTCTGCGGGGCGGGTCCGTGCTCCGCGTCTGTGTCACGCCGCGCGGCTTTGCTAGCTGTGACGTCACCACCACCACCTACCACCTAGCGACTATTGATACGAACCATTCATTGTTGGGAAAAATAATACTTTTGCTGGAACCAGTTCATAAAAAAAACATGGGAATAAATTGAGCAGTATTTATTTATGATCGTTATATAGGTTTATGTACGTATATTATGTATTTATAAGTGTATATATACTAAGTTTAATTATGTAGTTTTTATGTATTATGTCTGTAAATAACTTTTGACTCCATATAACACAAAGGTTAGCTGGAAGAAAATGTTAATTAGCATTAAGTTCGCCTATGTACTTGCTTTTAACTTGTTCAATAAAGAATTTTCTATCTATTCTATAAAATAACTATTTATCTGGAAATGATAGATTGTCAGTTCGTAAATGGTGAAAGTTGTGTTGCAAACGACACTCTACCCATTTTATAACCGACTTCAGAAAAGGAGGAGGTTATCAATTGGGATGTTTTTTTATTTTTGTTATCTCAGATCCCAGTCATTTATAAACCAGTTTGGATCATTTTTTTATTTGAAAGGATATACTTTCAGATTGATCCCATATAAATTTCATCACCTGACGCTATAACATCATACATTGATTTTTCATGTACCCAGACACCGTCAAATTAAAAAAGCTACATAATATATTAACTATTTTTGTTTCTATAAAATCTATCTTTAGATCTATTTCTATCTTTAGATAAAAATAAAATTATATGTAATGTTCCTGTCTCGAATAACATTTCGCCAGAAGTTACTTGACGTTTATCATTGATCATCTCAAAGCGGTATGGAAGTCCGAAGCGATTGATTCGTCGCGGTTGTCTTGGCGGAGTTGCAATCTGTGGCATCGGGGTGCATGCCCTCGTGACCTGACGCGAAACTGTGTCACTGGTGACGTCATTGCAAATTCTGAGCACCGTTTTACAGCTCATTCATCCGCGTCAGTCCACAAGGGCTTTCGTCCTAACGCCATGCAGTTGAGTGCCAACACTTAGTGAGGAACACCTGTTATTTATAACAAGCTTTTATTTAACCTGCAATGTTTTTATGTATATTTGTTTAGGTCAATTACAGCTGAATTCTGAACCAGAATGAATAGGCTGAAATTAGGTAATAAAATAAATAAATAAAAAATATTGGTCGTCATTTCACACAGCGCCATCTAGCCCCAAAGTAAGCTAAGCATAGCTTGTATCATGGGAACCAGACAACTGATATATTACGTAAACACTTTTTTTTGTAAATACATACATATAATGTATATCAACACGCAGGCACAGAACAAACACCTATGTTCGTCACACAAATGTTTGCCCTGGGTGGGAATCGAACCCTGAGCATTGAGGCCAGTCAAGTAATCATGCATAAACTTGATCACAATGCAGCACTATGGTGAACTGGATCTCTGACGCTGCTGCCAGGGCTACCTGCAGACTACACAACTCCTCAATAGCTTACAGCAGCTATATCGTGTTCCGAATTACAAAAAAAAATACATTCCTAAATAAGCCTATGGTGGCGTAACACATATTCCCCCGAATTAAAATATAAAATAGTCCGCAATTCAAAGCTGCAAAGCTACAGTATTAGTCGCATTTGGGTACACTGAGCTGTCTCAATTTGCATCTGTGTTCCTCCTGGGGCGTAATATACCAGTTTCTGCCGCCAAGCAGTAAATTATTTATTTATTTCAGTAATGTACTCATATTGCTACACATGAGACATTATATCTTCGAATCTCATAGTGGCCGGCGCAGTGCGATGCGACTTGTGTCCCATATTATAGTAAGTGAAAGCCTAGGTGTTTTGAATGTTATGCACAAGGGGACGGGGAAGGGGACGGCTGCCTACCTACAGTTTAATATCAGGTGGGCAATCGTTCAAAATACATTAAAAAATACGTCTATTTTTGATGTTATCGCTCCCAGCTATTTACATCACTATCAAAAGAGGCAAGTGTATTCTAGTACCGGCACCGTGTGATCTTAAATCACCCATAGACAATAAAATTCTATGTTTGTCTATTGTTTGCACGTTGCGTTGCGTACGTCACAGCCACGCCATCATTGATGTTTTATGATTCTTCCTGTCCATTGATCTTAATATTGACACCTTTTGCGCACGAGTGATCGCGCGAGTGATCTTTCGTTAACTGTGCGTTCAGAGTTGAAAATTTATTTACGATAATTGATCGGTAAAACTATAATTGTGATTTGTAGTGGATCATTTCCTTACAAATGAAACGTTGAATTAATAATAATAATATTGGTGGACATTTCATAAAGCGCCACCTAGTCTCAAAGTAAGATAAGCATAGCTTGTATCATGGGGACCAGACAACTGATATAATACTGTTTTTTGTAAATACTTACTATAATACATTTTAACACCCAGACACAGAACAAACATCTATATGCATCACACAAATGTTTATTTGATTCAGTAATTTATAAGAAATTTGCTAAACATAATTAAAATTGTTATTCCGTTATTATGTACCTATAGTCAAAATTAAAATGGGTTAGTAACATCGTCGATATAATCTACGCTAAATTATATTCGTAGCAAATATAACTACTAAGGGCGTAGCGAGTTCGACGCAGCAGTATATCCATTAACGACTAGCTTTCGTTATAATAACGTTGCTAGTTTTATATTATAACTATTCCTATTTTCCAACCCTGTAATTATGGATTTTACTGATTGTCTGGCAAAACCAGAGTGACTTACACGCCGACCTCTAGTATCCAGTTGCCAAGTGTCTTCTGATTCCATAAATTTCCTGCATTTCCCAGCAGTTATATTCGGATCAATTACCCCAAATCTCTATCAACTGATCACACGTTCTATTACTATTTAGCGAAGAGCTTACTAGCACAGTTATATTCCGAGTATCAGACTGTTGCCATGTCGTATCAATTTTAGCTCAAAGTTACACTTAAGGTTATTTATTGAGCATAATGCCCATATGAGGTTCGCTAACTAATCATTACAGCTAGCCAGTGCACAGGCAGTCCCACAGGCGCATTCCCAGTGGGATTGAGAGGCTAAGTTGAGTGTAGCGCGGAGCCGGCGCGCGATTGGGCCGCGCCTCTGACGTCAATGTCGACCTCCCGCCGCGCCCCGCCCGCCCCGCTCACCGCCCCACCCGCCCCGCTCACCGCCCCGCCCGCCCCGCGCACCACTCGCCGAAGGCCGAACCGCTCTCTGAAAAATAATCACGAAATTTTCGGATGAAACGTTTCTTCTTTTCTTCTCCGTTGTTCCACGTGTGTGGAAAGTACTGTTATACAATTATTGTTTTAATCAATCGAGCAATCGAGTGCGAGGCACGTGGTTTAGCGAATCTAATCATTATTGATTTGTTCGTGACTCGCGTTACATGCCCGACATCGATTCGATAAAAAACATGGTTTTGCTTCTCTTTTTGAACACATTTCCACTCCTTACTGATTTTAGAGAATATATAATAATAAATAATTAATAACGTAATAATATTCGAGTTGGCTCGCGCACGCCCTTGGACTGCAAACAATTTATTTTTATTTATTTATTCTTTAACAGATCACCAACATAGTGTACACTACATGAAAGTCATACACATAAGTAAGAAACAATACCAAGTGCCACTACAAATATAATCAGAATCAGAATCATTTATTTGCGTGAAGCCTGGTAGTATAACATCTTACAGTTACATAAAATAGTTCCACAAACTCTATCATTACATGACATGCAATCATTTAAAATATAAAATTAATAATATATTAACTATAGGCTAAGACTAGCTACATGTATTTAAGACAAGAGCGAGTAAGAAAATATATTTAAGATTAAATTATTAATCTATTAAATTATTAATTATATATTACTATTATGATTATTAATCTGCAAAATATGTACATATATGAGGTAGGTGAAATAAAACAGTAAAATTAAAACAATCTGTGAAATATGACAGTTTGCTGAAACCTGCAGTTAGATTGGGGCATGACGTAGCACCAAAAGTCGAAGACATATCACATCTACAGAGTCCGATTCGGGTGCGGTTCCTTTGTCTTCTCTCGCTTCGGTAATACGACGCTCCTTTACTGGAAACTATGATACATACACGAGCCTTCCTAACTTGGGTTCAGAACTGCTATTCCCAGCCTGAATGAGTTATAAAGCATTTTGTGCCTACTAACCAGTAACTCTTGTTACTGGTCTCTGGAGCCAATCTTGTAAATAGCTTAAAGTGAGCTTCAAAGAGGCGCCTTTCGTGCACTTGACACATGTCTTCGTTTTTTTTAAGGCAAACCAGATGGATTAACTTAAAATTGAAAGATAAGCTGTAATATGATATAATACATACATATAATTAGTATTATAAGTATGTTTTTACAAAAAGGTATATATTCTATCAGTTGTTTGGCTCCCATAGAACAAGCTATGCTTAGTTTGGGGCTAGATGGCGCTTGTGGAATGTCCACCAATATTAATAATAACAATAATAAATATTTTATTTCATTAAACTTAATCTAAGATAGATTTCAAGTGATAGGGACCCTCTTTTAAGTATGGAGATACCTGTGTTAGAGGGTCACTATTATTTTTTATTTTTTTGTTTACCTATTTCACTACATCAAAGCAAAGGTAACATGATCGCAAAAAAACAGATTCGGTGATAAATGAAACAACTTTTACAGCGGACTGATAATAAAGCCCAGATATCCGATATTGAATTTCTAGATCTTTATAAAGGTACCTGCCCTTCAATTTAACCACAACCTTCATCCTGCGACATTAAACATTGATGGAGCAAATAACCAGGTCGCCAGCACGCAACACAACAGGTAACGCTAGCTCACTGCATAACTATTTGCCTATAATCACAATGCCAAACGTATAATACTGGTGGACGTTTCACAGCGCCATCTAGCCCCAAAGTAAGCTAAACATAGCTTGTATCATGGGAATCAGACAACTTATATAATAGTTGTATACTTTTTTGTAAATACATATATATAATACATATTGACACCCAGACACAGAACCAACATTCATCATACAAATGTTTGCTCTGGGTGGAAATCTATAATAATAAAAACAAAATTATCTCTAAACCTACCAGTACTTTAATTTTTACATTTCATTTATTTTATTGACACTAGTTCCTGACCCTAGTCGGTGTATATTACGTACTGCAGTTACCAACCTTCATGTTATGTGTGACATTCAACTCTATGCGCTCAATCGTCGCAAGTTCCACACGCGACTCCAACAGGTGTCTTTGTACACGACATGTAATTACCTGACGACGCCTTATTTTTAGATTGTAACACCACCCGATAATTATTGTAATTGGTTTCTACAGTGATTATATTGTTTTTTTTATATTAGTGGAATTTTCATCTAGCCCCAAAGTAAGCTATTCATAGCTTGTATTATGGGAACCAGATAACTGATATACATAGTTATATACTTTTTTGTAAATACATATCAACACCCAGACACAGAACAAATATCTATGTTTGTCACACAAATGTTTGTCCAGGGTGGGGATCCAACCCACGACCTACAGCCCAGAATGCAGTTTTACTACCAACTGAGCGATGAGGCCAGTCAAATATTGAAAAACGATTAGCAGGCTCGTGTAAATGTATTTGTTATTTTTGCAAAGCACTGTGACACACAAATACTCTGTGTTTCAGATTCATAGACTTGGGTTCAGTTTACTTTACAAGCTTGAGACATCATCTTCTTGAGGGCGCAATGCGATATGCATGGCTTTTTACATAGCATTTTTAATTTATCTGATTCTGATCATTGTGCAGCATAAATTTAAATAAATTTAAAAATATTTTTAGAGAAATCTTGTCAGACATCACTAGCGTTCAGTATGAATATAGTTATATTCAAACTAAAATAAAATACTTAAGAAATGTAAGAAATTATTATATTTATTTTTAAACTACTCGTTGAATATCATCATATTATATCATCGTATTGAACTGAATATCATATTTATTCAATAACGATGTTACAATCATACACTGGAAACTGTGACACAGTTTTTTACTTTAGCATTTTCCAGTTTTCATTTTTGTATTTACCACTGTAGCATTTTATTCAGAAATAAATAATAATTATTAATATATCTAAGTATTAAAAATCTTGTCTGAAATATATTCTAGTGTAACTTAAACTATATTACAAGTTAATTAAATTATATTGATATATATCATGAGATCTACAAGACGAACGAGGAAAGCACACCCATATTTAATTATAGCGAGTCGCGGGTTCCGGAATAGGTTTAATTAGCTGTGAATCGTTCTGAGAATAGCGCACTAGCGGCGCGTGCGCAGCGTGTGTAGCGGATGCGTTTCGCTACGCGAGTAGCCAGCGACGCCGCTGTGTCTCGTGTTTATTATTGTTCTAATTGTGGCATCATTACAAATAGATTCACGCTTTTGACATGAACGGGTAGGCGGAGCATCAATGGACCATTTTTGACTTACTTGAGTTAAAGGGTGCATATTAAATTATTAAAGCTAAAAGCTTAGTTCCATATATTTTTTTAAGTGACTTAGGTGACGGGACGATCTGACGGCTCACCTGATGTTAAGTGGTAACCGCCGCCCATAGACAACAGCAATGCGTCTCATGCCCTCTCCGCCAAAGTACGAGATGACTCAAGTCGCATTGCGTTGCGTCCATCGCCCCAAGACGGGGATGTTACGTCTCATGCACCTGCAATTTCACCGGCAGCCACTCCCTTCCACCGGAACACAGCAACACGAGTGCATCACTTGGCGGCAGATTACCAGGAGTGGTGGCAGTACTTCTTTGGGTAAACTTAGCACAGTTCTACTCCTTCTTTGGGTTGCTCCTTTCGCACCATCCGGGGGACACGTGTGGGGATACAAAGGGTAATCACCTACGGACGCCAGCAACGTGCGCTTCCTAAAAACATTGATGTTTATAAATGAAATGAAATGAAATATTTTTATTTGCTATATAAACGGTGCTATATAAACGGTGTATTCTGATGGCGTCACTTCAGAGCTAGTTCCCAATCCAGGCGTTTCTAAGCGCCATCGTCGACTCCTTAGCGTTGAAATGGAAGCCAGTTAGTAAAAATAAAATATCAACAGCCTTAAAATTTTTGATAGCTTAAAATAATTAGAACTATTCTATCTATTTATCCTATTATAATCCATTCAATCCAAATGTTGTCTGAAAGAAATCGCTTTAAGCTATAAGACCACCCATTATGCTTTTTTTTATTAGATTAGTTTAAAAATGTAATTGTTTAGTTAAGGTACACACATGCACAATAGAGTTTATCTATCTATTCTAATAATGTTACTCTAATGTTATTCTTGTGTAATGATTATATTGAAATACTCGCTCCTATATTTAAAGCTCGTCGCCTGAATAGCGTATTATGAAAAGTCAATACCACGGCAGAGGCGTATATACAAACTAATCGATAAGAAATTTTAGACTCGGATTTTGGAAGGGTTTCTTTTTTTTATACGTACTTAATATAATTGTTGTAAAAGTTTGTTTGTATTGGTACTATTATTTGGTATTATTGGTATTATTTTGGTATTATTGTAGTGAAGTATTGATATTATTTTGCTCAAACCTCAAGCAGGGTGCCTAAACCTAAGAATCTACGGGAAGTTTGACAACGGAACTTTCGACAAATATTCGTAAAACAACAACATTGAGAATGATTAGAATCTTCACTGTCTTCACATCTTTTTTTATTCAGATAAATATAACAAGAGATAATAAATAGAACTACATACTTAGATTATAAATAGATATTTAATGGTAACTTTCAAGAAATCACCCTAACAGTTTCTATAAAATTTGAGTATCGTAATATAAACATTGAACTTCATACGTGACGCTCATCAGAAGTAGGCTATTCCCTCAGAATATATCTGTAGATGCCCATCTACTAGTTGTTTACTTTGGCAGTCGCGGCTGGCGTGACCAACCGAACGGAGCACGCCAGAAGCACGCTTTCAATCATAGTGGAGTCAAATGGAGCAATGCGATTCCTTCTTCGGATTTTTTGCTTTCAACTGAGTGCTTGGAGGTCCCGTAGAATAAGAATAAGAAATATTTATCGTCGAACTGTGTCTAAAATGATCATATTTTTATATATTATTATTTATATTATTGCCGCGCCGGCTGCTGCCCGAGACTATTTCTATAAGTCGGTGATATTTACTATTGTATCAACAGAATCTAAGACAGAAATTATCTTTATTGATTTGAATATTTATTAGTCTTCTTCAATCACATTTACTTATTTTTTAGAAATAATAGATCAATGCTTATTCCAACGATCCTAGGATGCCTTGTCTAGTCTGAGATATAGAATGTGCGAATGTGCTATATAAACACTTGAACCGGCAGCCCTATGATGATATTAAATGTAAATTATATTTATAATTTTAAAACTAAATTTAATTAAATGCTTTTCAAATTTTGTGTTTGAGTCTGTATTGGAAAATCTTTGAGAGAAAACAGTCCTTAAGAAGTTTAATCTGCAATCAATATGGTTTTTAACTTGTCTTCAAATTTGGGATACATTTCTGATAATTTAGCAACAAAATACCTTATATCAATTGTTTGGTGGATGAGACTATGTACCTAAAATTAAATTAAAAAAGCCATACAAATTTTGTAAACGCGTCCGCATTTAATAAACATTGTCTACATATCACCAATCACTCAGACAGACCCTATTATTAATCCTGCTTGTTACTCTTTCACGCTCAAACGGCTGAATGGATTTGGATGAAATTTGGTACCGAGATAGCTTATATCCTGAATTAACACATAGGCTACTTTGATCCCGGAAAAGTGCAGTGTTCCCGTGGGATTACTTATTCACCACGGGGCGCAGCTAGTGTAATATATTTTCATCGAACGCACAGTAGATAGTAGTCACCTTGATCAGCATCCGGCTGCGTGCCCTTCTCAGAAGTAGTTTATTGACAAGCGCCCAAGTAAAAATAGCCCTATTAGTTTTGCTGACGTCGATACGAAACGGAAGGTCTTCGGTTAGTTATAGAGTAATTATATGGTGATATGTGGTTATAGCGGTGTGTAATCGCACTGTGCCGACAATAAATTGAAAGATAATTGTGTACACTTCACATTTATTTTTGTAGACAACTTTTTAGAATAATCAAAGGTAATTTTAATTCTATATTCAGTACAAAAATAGCCTTATTTAAATCAGCGTGAAATTCAGGTGAATAGTACCCGAAACTCCACGCTCAAATAAGAGTATTTCGGTGTTGAATACAGTTTTATTTTTTTATATATTATTTGGATCACATAGGTGGTTTCAACATAATAAACAATACTACAATAAATTGCTTAGCAATAATATAAAGCATAGGTTTGTTACAACCTTCTTGATGTGAACTAGTGTTCACTCATCGTTCATTTGGATAACTACTACTGATGGTCTTTGTTTATTCTGAATTGAGCTGAACAAAAGTATAGCTTGACTTTCGTAAGAGCCTGTACTCGCTACGCGCGACCTCGCACGTACTCGTAGGACCGCCGGACCGCTACGCCGTAGAGGCTGATTAATTATAATTAATCAGCTATTAAAGTTAGCGGCTTTGGTGTCCGAATGCTACTGCTACTTAAATAATAATAAGTTGTTTATTTTATCAACTTATTCAATACATTATTTTATCTGTTTGAGACCTCTACTTAAGTATAAAATACCTGTGCTAAGAGGCCTCGCTCTTCCAAAACATAGTTACTTATAGATTAAGTTATTCAATAATGGTATGAAAAAATATAACAAAAACTATACATACATCAAATAATTATAACATTAATTTCTAGACAAAAAATTATTAAGTTTTATGAAGGCTACTTTTTAGCTTGTTTTAGCTATTTTGTTACATAACTGTGAAACGTGTGATAGATACCATATAAATAAAGTTTTCAATAAATTAACCAGTTTAATCGATGATAATATAAAAAAGATAAACGGCTGAATGGATTTCGATGAAATTTGATACCAAGATAGCTTATATCCTGGATTGACACATAGGCTACTTTGATCCCGGAGAAGTACAGTATTCCCGTTGGAATACTTAACCACCGCGGGTAACACCGCGGAGCGCAGCTAGTATTATTATAATTTTATTGTACAGTGTAGCAGTCCGTGGAGAGTTGAGTTAGAGTTGCAGGATAGCTACATCGGGGCCCAGGTTCCAAGCGAGTGAGGGTGCGCGCGCCGATCGATCGCGCAGCCTCGACGAGATGCGCTCCCGGCCCGCCTCGAATGTATCCACACACAGTTGTAACTTGTTAACTACGATATCGGCTCAATGGTTGTTATTAAGGGATGCCAAACTTACAATCCATTTAGTGAGGCTGTAAAACGTTAAACTATAAGTCTATCTATCTATTCAAGTCACTGGTTCTCTCAAACCAGTGTGGTGAAAGGATTTTAAGTGCGCCTCTAAGAGGCTCCTTTCATGCACTTGACACGTCTTCGAATTTTCAGTTTCAAAACTATGAGTAGAAAACCATAAGTAGTCTATTTCCATTCAATTTCACGGTTCATGTTGTTGTAATTTATAAACTGGGTATTCAGTACTTTTAATAATTAAACTGTGTTTAGTTTCATGTATACATTTATTATCGATTTTACCTGAAATAAATGATTATATTATACGTTTTTACGGAATGGCATAATAGAAAAAAGGTTCACACACACAAGGTAGTCGGAAAAATAGATATGAATCATTCAACTGTTAGTCGTACTTATTCGTTGAGAATCCTGATGTTACTAAATTTAATAAATTGTACATAAACACTTAATAAAATACAATTGTTAGTTCACTTCTTGAAGAAGCTTGTGTACTAGTATAACCTCATCGCTATTTTACTAGCATACACAAATTGTATTTTACTAGCATGCTTAAATTACCGTAACATCAAAATAACTACAAACAAAAAAAATAGCTACACTTGATTTGAAATTATCTATGTGGTGAATTTTAATATCACCTGTACTTTGCATATACGTTAGAAAACAATGCCTTTTTACAACTAACGGCACGATCTAGAAGCTTTATTAGAAAATCTAGTTTATGCCTACACTTGTTTCTTTTCTTTGTTATCAAATAGAGATTTCTTCAAATATACATAAATTCTAAAACGGGTTTCTACCCTACTTTTCTTCAATCTAAAGAAATTACAATATTTATACAATTTAATGTAGTTACGTTATGCAGGTAAATTAAAGAAATATTTAGCACAGGAATCGAAATGTGCCTTAATTGAAAGCAACCAAGAATTTCAACACTAAAACACGCGAGCTGAATATTTAGGATTGAATCACGAAGTGACTAAATCGTGTTTTTTATTTCCTTTATTTTAAATACGCAAGCTTTAGCCTTCTTAACTATTTGACCACGCCAACTGACTGAAATAAAGATTTCTGCTTGACCTGTGACCACCTCAAGATGATCAGTATACGCTACGTGCTACATGCTTTAAAACCCCTACGACGAAGATAAGTAAGCCCTGAACATATCTGTTTATTATCTCAATATTTTTTTTTAGTTAAACTAATAATTAAAAGAGAGTATAGAGTAGTAAAAATACGAAACCTTGAATAAACGTAGAGCTGCTTAGTTCATTAATGTTTCACTATTTATAAAAAAGTTGTTTATTTTAATTAAATAAAATACTGTTCAATATGAACCTAGAGTAGAATAATCTGATTGATAGAGAGTTAATATTTGTATCGTAACATAGTTCTTTTGTAGTTTTTAGGGTTCAGGTAAAGGTCAGCCCTGTTAAATGTTGGCAATCAGAATGAATTGGAAAAAAATTGCAGAAATTGCAGGTGCATGAGACGTAACATCCCCGTCTCGGGGTGATGGACGCAACACAATGCTACTTAGGTCATCTCATACTTTGGTGGAGAGGACTTGAGTCGTATTGTTGTTGTCTATAGGTAGCGGTTACCACTTAACATCAGGTGAGTCGTCAGCTCGTTCCAGCATCAAAAACAAATTCAAAAAAAATACTATATAGTACCACAAGGGGTTATTGTAAACTTATTCGCGTGAGTAGAACTGTACTATTAATACACACTCACTACACACTCACTACACACTCACTCACTCACTCACACACCCACTACTACGGCAGTGACCGGTGGGATATGAACGTATCAAATATTAATTTGGAGCGGCCATGCACGGCTTTGTCGACAGGTTTGTTTATGTTCCCTTAATGGAATTGGGGTCGTGTTGTTTTTCCATGGATCTGTTTAAATATTCATAAAATGCTTATGGGGACGTTACCCCTCTCCATATAACACCAGGGCATTAAGAAATCCTTAGAAAATCATTTGGATCATATTCTCTTTCACAATAAGTATGCAGTGTGCAACTTTACTTATTTTATCGTAGTTACAAAAACTTCCAGATAACGTGTACTTACAATGTACGTACTTCGTTTTTAAACGTACTTTTACTAGTACTTAATTTTTGTACGTGATCTCAGTAGGCGGGCGGCGTTACCGGAAGACTAGCGTTGTTTACACAACCAGTACATGCTGAGGTACATGCCGTTTTTCCGAATATTACACTCTGAATTGATTTACATTCTTTTTTACTATTTTTGTTTAGCCACGTATAATAATACGTAATAAGTTTTTACAAATAATACATAAGTAATAAGGGTCGTCGGCTCTTTCCATCAAATATATCATATAAAAAAACTTTCTTTCTTATCATAAAAAAAATTATAGCTTTGCACTGCCTTTTGGATAAAATAAGTAATGCTGGGAGACCTCGGTTGAACTGAACAACAATTGACAACAGTCTAACTGCTAATTATTGTAACGTACTCACTTCTCCGTATAATTATTTCTTATATATCTATTATTTCTATCTTTCTTATCATAAAGTAGCAGTAGAACTTGTGCCAAGTTCGCACGGAGAAGTACTGCCACCACACCTGGTAATCCGTCGCCAAGCAGTGATGCACTCGTGTTGCAGTGTTCCGGTGGAAGGAGTGGGTGCCTGTGAAATTGCAGGCGCATGAGACGTAACATCTCCGTCCCGGGGTGATGGACGCAACGCAATGCGACTTTGGTCATCTCATACTTTGGTGGAGAGGACTTGAGTCGTATTGCTGTTGCTGTTACCACTTAACATCAGGTGGACCGTCAGCTCGTTCCGCCAGCCGAATCACATCAATCACAAAAAAAACACTTGGTGTCTCTTTTTATCTCTTCATGATAGAAAAGATGTTATGGCTTAGATAGTTTAAGCGACACTTACTTGGTGATTGTTGTTGAATGTAACTCCACCCACTACATAATTCCTTTGAAAACTCTTAGTTTATATAAATACAGAATAACGTGTTTTGAACTTTTCTCAAGCTTCTGAGAAATTCTGCGTAAACTGAAATGTTTGGCGATTATGTTTCGACGGCGGTAAATGATATCCATATGACTCAACACTTGAGAATTTTCCTCCATGTATGAAAATTGTTATTTTCCAAGAAACTTCGAATAAAATGTGCCTCGGTAAACATAGTGCTATTAAATTGTGAATCATTCGCAGTATTTGAGTCTAACACTGCACTCAACTAGTACCCAATAATTTCGGTTTATTGGCGAATTATGCAAGAAACATTGATTACAATCGTATATGTAAATAAAGAATAGAGGTTTGTGAAGTATGTATTTTGGATACTTTGGAAGATAAAGTGATAAATATCGTGATAAGAGAGCGCTTTGGAGTGAAAGAAGATGCAGTGATGAACTTTGAGAAAGGTATACATAGAATGATGATATGGGGTAGACCTGGGCGTACCTACTTAGATCAAATCAGTGAAGTTTGGAAATAAAGCATGTCAAGAGTACCCTCAACCGACATGCATGTAGAAATGTAGTAACTAGAAATAGAGCTGTAGAACTCACGCCAAGTTCCTCCGGGGAAGTACTGCTATGCCCATTTCTGCCGCCAAGCAGTAACGCATTCGTGTTACTGTGTTCCGGTTTGGAAGGTGCAGTTGCCGGTGAAATTACAGGCACATGATTAATTCCACCTACACGTCTCAGAGTTACAGGCGCATACGATGCGACTTGGGTCTTGTCGTACCTAGTAGGGGAGGACCCACGTCGCATCGTTTTTATGGGCCAAGGTTAAAACAAGGTGGGCCATCAGCTCGTTCCGTAAAAGTAACACATAAAAAATGTAATGAGAGTGGATGAATCAAAAGAGGTTGTCAGAATAGCAGCAGGTGGAAAGTCGTGATCTTTGGCTAACCCTAAAAAGTCGTAATTTTATGTATATATACTATTTAATGTAAATTATCTTGTTACAGTGTGCAACTTCATAGTGCACGAGCGATGTGTGCAAGTGGTCGTGTCGCCGTGCTGCGGAGTGGCGCCGAGCCTAATCAAGGTAAAATACACTTTATGTTATATGTTATAAAGCTGTTTTCAACTAGGGTTGCCAGGTCGTAAAACCGAAAAGCCGGATAGACTGGCTACATTAGCCGGACTCAAGTCGCATCGGATGCGCCCTTAACTCTGAAACGTTATGGTTGTGGCTCAAATGCCTGTAATTGCATCAGCAACCTTTCAAACCGATACACAGTAAAACGAATGGATCGCTGTTAGGAGGCTGAAATGGGTACTGTAATTTTTGTCATTAATAATATAAGTATATGTGACGGGTTAATGCCCATCTTAAAGGCAGGCAGCGTATTAGCAATGCCTCTAGTGCTGCAGATGTCCATGGGCGACGATGACCTCTTTCCATCAGGTGGCCCGTAAGCTCGTCTGCTAGCATTTAATATATGAAAAAAAAGTGATTATTTTGTAATATTGTCATGTCTCTGTACAGAACCCAGTGGCTCACTGCTGGTCGGAGCCGGCGCATCACAAACGCAAGTTCTGTACGGTGTGTCGGAAACGACTTGACGAACTCCCCGCCTTACATTGCATGAGTAAGTACCACTGTGTATCAAATAAACACAAAAGTTAACTTATTTTTACTAGTGTTCACCCAAGTGAGAAATCAGACTTTTTATCATAATTTTATTTATTTTGTTAGAAATTCAATCGTAATTGCAAATTTGAGGACATTAACAGAAGATATGATTAATATTAATACTAATACTCAACTATTTTGTCTTTGGAAAAAACTGTTTCCAAACGTTTTTTTATTGATAATACAAACAGGGACGCCGACTTTGAGGAAACCCCGTGGGTGCTCATGGCTTCCCGACTCGTTTGCTACGACTGTGACTACTCTCTAACAGAGGGCCACCACGGTTTCTGAAAGCACTGGTGAAACGCGAGTGTACACGCCGATCGACATATCCAGCATAATTGAGAAAAATCTCTCGAGCCTGAGCACACAGAGTACTACACTGTGATGTGTAATGAGGTTGCTGAGACTCATTACTTACATCTCTTGGGCGCTGGAGCCCGGAAGCGCCCACGGAGTCGGCGCCCCTGAAAACTAACGCTTCTTTTTTATTTATATATAGATAAATAATCTATGTTTTGTATTTTTGGTCCGGAATAGACGCTACGCAGTCAACAGCGGGATATACAACATAAATGTATGAAGCTCGTTAGTATATGAGTTAAAAGCCGTTAAAAGTGCTAAAAAGTATCCACAACATGAACTCGCCTGGAGGAGTGTGTAGAGAAGCTATCGTGTGCTCTTACCAAACCATTGTGTGTTCACTTTATCGAGGCTCAAATTAACTGTCTTTTCCGTTCCAGTCACTTCTCAGTAGAAAAGAGACCTGTTATGTTAACCTGAATCTCTTTCCATATTTGTTATTCCATTGCATCCAGTTTGATCTCTTTAGTATCACCTGCACCAAGTCGTAACTTAAACTACTACTACTACATATGAATGTTAATTTATGTTGTTTTGTTGTGTCTATATCAATTATGGTGTGGACCCAACAATGTGAAATTTTGTTCATATCACTCCGGTATCCTATTGCGATTATCGACTTAAACGGTAAATAAATACGCAGTGGTACAAACCGGTGTAGTCTGAACGGACCTCAAGAACTCAAGTCACGAAAATGCCACGAAAGCTAGTCTAGAACACATTTATCTCCACTTAAAATTAGTAGGTTAGACATTAAAAATTTAAACTTAATTTATCGAGCGGTGGGTTCCTATTTCTGTGTTGTTCTATCTTGTGGCTAAATTAACACTGATCGCCATCCATCATACATAACGGTACGCTAAAGAAAGACACGTGTTCCAGTATGCGAATACTATGTCCACGGAGAGTGCGTGGACTTCGCGGCGGCGGACTGCAAGGAGAACGCGACGTACAGCGTGGGCAGCGAGCCGCGGCACGTGCACCACTGGCGCGAGGGCAACCTGCCGGCCAACTCCAAGTGCTCCGCGTGCCGCCGCGCCTGCTGGTCCGCGGAGTGCCTCACGGGCTACCGCTGCGAGTGGTGCGGCAGCACGGTAACCCACCCACCTCACGCTACTACTACTACTTCTAATCGACTCACTAGCGCTCACAAAACAAGTGCGGTATTTTATGTGACTAAATTCCGGAACGAGCAGATACCTCACCTAGTGTTAAGTGGTAACCTCTGCCCATAACAAACAATACGACTTGTTCGCCCCTACTTAGGTACAAGAAAACGTGAAGGTGGAATATCTCATATTTCTATAATTTCACCGGCAACCACACTCAAAACGGAACACAGTAACAGAAATGCATTACCTTGGCGGCAGAAATGGGTCTGGTGGCAATACTTCTCCGGATGAACTTGGCATTCGTTCTGCTGCTTCTGATGGTAATTATGTGGTGAAATAATTAAAGTGCGCTTCAAAAGGGACTTCACGCACTTGACCCATGACTTTTATGTTTTGTTTCTGGGATATCGGTTTCATCACGATGTTTCCTGCACTGTTATTGAGAACGATGCATTGGGCACATGTTTCAACGCTTAACAGCCATTGTAACCGTTACGCTCGTGCTCTCCAACGAAGGACAGACTCTTCAACACCAGATAATTTGCTCTTTTGGGACCCCAACGACTGTCTGGTCATCCGTCACTGGGAGGAAAAGTTTCGACTTGCTTAACCTTATGTTTCCCCTGTAGTGCCACGCCGGCTGCCGATCGTTGATACCGGAAGAATGCAACTTCGGCATGCTGCAGCCGATTTACCTCCCCCCATCTTCAGTTTCTATCCCCCGCACGGAGGTGCCTATGGAAGCCATCATCGGGGTGCACGTGCGGCCCCCGCCGAACCAGCGAGACTTCGGCTGCCGTAAGTTTCCGGTTCACAGCATTTTGCAGAAGCCTCGCCCGCGCCGCACCGCTTTAGACCCAGATGTGCCTCGCAATTCACGGCTTCGATAGCATAGGCGTCGCTTGCACCGTAGACTCTCGACTTGTCAGCTCCCGGCGAAGTGACCACGACCTGATACATTTGAACAGTTTGTCTGGGATCCGACTCTGCCCTTTGTACACAGACGACTCGCCGCGGCCGGTCAGTAAACACGTCGTGCTCGCTTCCGACTACTCAAAGCCATCGAATCTCCCGTTCTTGCTGAACTTTCAGTAATATAATGTAGAGTGAATCGCGGGGCACATGTCGTTGGGAAAGGGGTGCGCGTGCGGTGCGTGAGCGTGTGTTTGGGGCAGCGCGGGGGCGTCGGCTCGGAGGCAGCTGGAGCCCTGCGCGGCTCGCGACACTGGCGCGCCGGCTGCTGCCCTCCGCCTGCAGTCCGCACGGCGGCGCATCGCCCCCCTACACTAGAGGTACCTTTCTATCTCACCCGCACCTCCCCGCATGACTTTCTGTACGAAGCGATTGCATCTAATTAATTTACCTTATTATACTTACATAGATTCTAAATTGAAATTTCCATCTGAATAGTTGCAATAACAACTGAATAATTGCAGTAACGTCGTTATTAATTCGTAGCTTACCTAACTTTAGAAATGGATATTGGATGCAGTTGTTACATCATCACTTTACTGAACCGTTTTGTAACAGAAGATTAATTATCACATATTATAACAATTGTTGATAATATCGTCTTTAAAGCGGTTGAGTAAAAGTCTACACAATCTGGCTTTCGCTGTGCTTTTTATTTGAGTTGTATTTCTCAGACACAGTTTTATCTGTACCCCACAAATATTCACAAAAAAATCAGACTTCCTATCTTTTCTTCAAAAACCCATACCAGTGCATGAATATCCTACTATTTCATATGGTATCGTATTTAAACTGAATACACATGCCTACCCAGTGCACACTCTTCTACGTCTCGAACTAAACTCTTAAAAATGAGCACTGTGCGTACATTTTCTACGTCTATCATAAAACTACGGAGGTTAGCCTTGCTTAATCAAAAAATAAAAAATTATGTGTTTCTTAACTCAACACATAGGTACACAATAATTTAAAATAAAAACTTCAATGTAAAGCTTATCAATTATTTGCTTACCTACGAGTAGTATGAATACAGAGTATAAAAATAATATAACGTAACAGAGTATAAAAAATTATATAACATAACAGAGTATAAAAAAAATAACATAAAGAATGCCACATGTCACAATCTAAAAGAAATTTTTGAATGATTATAATCAGCTGATAAATTTGATAATTTTCATCATACTAGATCTTCCAGTGTACTCTGAATCACAAATTCTTGTAGTTTTATGATAGCAGACAAGACATTTTAAAGTTCTATCATTTCCCATCACACTTCCAAATACTACCAAACAGAAATCCGGTCAGCCCGAGAGTAGTGGCGCGCAGTATTCCACCGGAGCAGGTAACACAAAATATACGATATTTGTGTGAACACACATACCATACCGACTGTGTGATTGTATTTAAGCAAGTTCATACGCTGCTTGTAACCAGGTTGTCCCAAATATAGCTTGTCCAGGTGTGGAGTTAACTAACAGACTGCGAACGACCAAGCATTAGTATCTTCAGCGGTTTTCAGGATGCACTTTCTTGTATACGAGACATCTGATATACAAAAGTTGCATCCACAGGATGGGTTTTCTTGGGACATCCTCGACTGGGTATCAAACGTCTTACGAAAACTGTTGAGCATAGAGGTGTTAGAACAAGCTTGAATGTGTGTGTAGATCTATAATAATTGGTGTTGCTATGTGTTTCACACATCGAGTAAAATATCCGAAAATTTTTAAATCCTTTTAAATTATCGAGCGACAATTCGAAGTTACTTTCCAACGGAAACTATTGTTTAAGTTAAAATTATAAACAGAATTTCTCGATGTGTGAATCATTGTGTGCTTTAAAATAAAAATAAATAACCAAATACCACATACTTAAAACCACACAATAAATAGATTTAACGGCTTTACTAAATAAACCGATAAACATTAATTTGAATGTGAGAGCATGAGAAATGCGCCTCAAGTTATAATTAGGGAGTATTCGTGTCTGGAATAATGTCGTTTGGAGCGTGCGTGGGGTCGGTGGGGGTATGAGCGGTATGGGTGTTGCAGCGCGCAGCGTGAGCGAGGAATTCTCCTCGGGCTGCGACGCGCGCTCGGTCTCCGGCGGGGGCTCCACCGGCGCGCCCGCGGACCAGGACCATCGCCCCGACCACAGCAAGCAGCACCGCGATAAGACGCCTGACGACAGGCAGGATGAAGGTAATCACAATGTAACAACTCCTTATACTTGTTTATGTTAAGTTTAGGCAAACAAGCTTACGGCCCGCCTGATGTTAAGCGGTCACCGCAGCCTATTGACGACAGCAACACCGGGAACATTACTGATGCGTTGCCTACCCTGGCGATTCCTTTTTATATTTCTCTTTAAGCTGCCCATGTCATAACTCCCATAGTTCATTCACGATACTTTGATTAGGACGACTATATACCTCGACAGTTGTATAGCAGAGGCACTGGATTAAAATCCTCACTACAGATTTCCAGACCTCTGCTGAGGCATTTGGAACATCTGCTAAAATATCATTCACTTTCCCTGACAATAGCTAGGTATATAGTTTGTATGACATGCAAACTTTCACATTTATAATATTAGTAGGATAGTGAAAGTAGCGTGAAAGAGTAACAAACATCCATACAATCACGCTCAAACGGCTGCGTGCATTTGGATGCAATTATCAAGATAGCATATATCCTGGCTTAACACATAGGCTACTTTGATCCCGGAAAAGTGCAGTGTTCCCGTGGATTGACTTACTCACCGCGAGGAATACCGCGGGCCGTAGCTAGTCTTGAATAAAAACATAAAAGGTCGTCAAATATCAAACTTTTTTCAAATCGCTCAGTTACCTCCACGGTGATAGTTAGTGAATCGTCCAACAGAAGTGGTGAAGGTGTACGACGGGGAGGCGGCGTGGTCGCGGCGGCTGTACCGGCCCGTGGTGGTGTGCCGCGGGTGGAGCGTCCGCGAGCTGGTCTCCGCCGCGCTGCGGGCGTTCCACGTGGCGCGCGAGCCCGACCAGTTCGAGCTGACGGACGCGCTGGCGGGGGACGAGCCGCCGCTCACGGACCCCGCGCCGCTCGCGAGAGTCACGCGCCTGCCCAACAAGCGGCCGGCTCTGTTCCTTCGTTTCAAGTAAGTTTACACTCTAATGTGAAACCGTTACGGAACGAGCTAATAGCCCACCTGGTGTTAAGTGGTAATCGTGGCCCATAACAACCGATGCGACGTTGGTCCTCCCCTACTAAGTACGACAGGCCCCAGGCCGCATCGTATGCGCCCCTAACTCTTAGACGTGTAGGTGGAATGTGTCATGTGCCTGTAATTTCACCGGAAATCACACCTTTCAAACCAACAGGAGCAGTAACACGAATGGGTGACTGCTTGGCGGCAGAAATGGGCATATTGGCAGTACTTCCGGAAGAACTTGGCGTGAGTTCTACTGCTCTACATTTCTAGTTACTACATTTCTACATGCTTGTCGGTTAAGGGTACTCTTGACATGGTTGTTTTCCAAACGTCCCTGATTTGGTCTAATTCCCCATATCAACACTCTATATATATATATATACCTATCTCATAGTTGTACTGGTTGTTCCAAATGGTAACTGTGTACGTTCGCAGGGAGCCGGAGACGGGCGGCGGGTGCGTCCGCGTGTACCCGGGCCGCGTGGCCGGCGCCGGCGAGACCTTCGTGACAGTGCCGTGCGGCGGCGAGCACTCGGTGGCCGACCTCATGGCCGCCGCGCTCGAGCGCTTCGGCCTCGACCCGGCCACCGCCGTCTGCGACTACCGCTGCTCGGAGATCCTGCTCGACCGAGGAGGTACACACCACACTCCCGACCTCATTCGTTTCATCGACACTACTACTAAACGTGTCACAAAACCAGCCCTGCCACCGCCGTCTGCGACTACCCCTGCTCGGAGATCCTGCTCGACCGAGGAGGTACACACCACACTCCCGACCTCATTCGTTTCATCGACACTACTACTAAACGTGTCACAAAACCAGCCCTGCCACCGCCGTCTGCGACTACCCCTGCTCGGAGATCCTGCTCGACCGAGGAGGTACACACCACACTCCCGACCTCATTCGTTTCATCGACACTACTACTAAACATGTCACAAAACCAGCCCTGCCACCGCCGTCTGCGACTACCCCTGCTCGGAGATCCTGCTCGACCGAGGAGGTACACACCACACTCCCGACCTCATTCGTTTCATCGACACTACTACTAAACGTGTCACAAAACCAGCCCTGCCACCGCCGTCTGCGACTACCCCTGCTCGGAGATCCTGCTCGACCGAGGAGGTACACACCACACTCCCGACCTCATTCGTTTCATCGACACTACTACTAAACGTGTCACAAAACCAGCCCTGCCACCGCCGTCTGCGACTACCCCTGCTCGGAGATCCTGCTCGACCGAGGAGGTAGACCACACTCCCAACCTCATTCGTTTTTTTTCAAAGTTCAAGTTATAAAGTTTATTTCCATAGAATTCATAAAGAAATGGTTTGGAAACGTTAATAATATTCAAAACATAAGGTCACCTGTTCAAAGAATATCTGACTATATGATAGTGTTATAATGCTAGCGAAAAAAAATTTATCTCTCTATTAGGGATTTCTTGCCTGTCCTCCCCATGGAGGGTCAGATAGGATTTCAACAGGGGTCAAACTTAGCGATAAATACGCGTGACCCTATACCGCGGGTAACACCGCGGGGCGCAGCTAGTATATAATTCATCAATTTGAATTTGACTTTGGATTAATTTTCTGTATGTGGAACTCGTAACAAGGTTGTCGATTGCAGTGTCAGAGCGCGTGTTAGAAGACGAGGAGCGTCCGTGGCGCATCGTGGTGCGGCTGGCGCGCGAGTCAGTCCGCCGGATGGAGCTGGCGCGGTTCTACTTGCAGCCGCGGCGCGACCCTCACGGACCCACACTAGCCCTGTTCGTAGCGTCACTGCCCCCCGGACTCTCTGAACGCAACTATGAGAATATACTCGTCGAATTTCTAGGCGCCGGTAAACAACGTGCATTTTATACAAATCTTTTTTTTATACTCGTGTCTCCACTAAAATGATTGGTATCTCTTTACCTCGATGTGAAGAGATTGTTGCATATAATAAATATTGATGGACATTTCACACAGCGCCATCCCCAAAGTAAGCTAAGCATAGCTTGTATCATGGGAACCAGACAACTGATATACGTACATATACTTTTTTTTTGTAAATACATTCATGTAAAACTACCCAGGACAAGCATTTGTGTGACGAGCATTGATGTTTCTTCTATGTCTGGATGTTAATATTTATTTATATGTATGTATTTACAAAAAGTATATATTTATTCTATCAGTTATCTAGTTCCCATAGTACAAGCTGTGCTTAGTTCGGGGCTAGATGGCGCTGTGTGAAATGTCAACCAATATTATTACCTTAAGTATGTGAGTCCGGATCAACGCGGAGGACCAATATTTACAACATAAATATTATTTACAGTTTACCTTTTGCAGAAAACAAATTCACATCCATCGGGCCGATATACTATGAGTATGGGTCGATGGTGATCACATACGAAGACGCGAGTAAGGCGGTGCGCGCGCTTTACGCACTCAGAGAGGCCAAATATGAAGATAAGCATTTATTAGGTGAGTGGCTGCTGGCAACTGCATGACAATATCATTATGGCAACAAATAAACACTACTATGGTAAACACATAGCTACTTTAATATAAAACGTAGCATGGCTGCGTTGAACTAAATAAGGCTTAGCAGATTTCTGAAGCAATGTATTGTTGCTTATCTATTTTTTAATAATTTTTTATCTGCCTGTCTGTCTGTCTGTTTGTTCCGGCTAATCTCTGAAATAGATGGACCGATTTTGACGGGATTTTCACTGGCAGATAGCTGATGTAACAAGGAGAAACTTAGGCTACTTTTCCGAGGGGTAAAATAGGGGTGCGCGATAAAACCGAATTTCACGCGGACGAATTCGCGGGCAACAGCTAGTCTATAATAATATTATAAAGAGTTTGTTTGGTTTGACGCGCTAATATGAGGAACTACTGGTTCGAATTGTTTTTTTTTGTGTTGGAATGTTCATTTATCGAGGAAGACTATACTATAGCATATATCTATATTTCAAGGTTGACTCACTATTACCTTTCATATGGTAATCAAATTTGTTCTTAAATAATGATTACTTGCGAAGGAGTTTTTATAGGTTTTTCCTCAAATTAACGCGGTTGAAAGCGCGTGGCACAGCTAGTCAATGATACAACTGCATAAAGTACATTGTAGAAGAGCGTGAATGGTTTCCGCAGTTATGCTCCTGCCCAGCATCGAGCCCTCGATGGTGCCGGCTAACGTGAAGCCGCTCCTTGTGTTCGTAAACGTGAAGTCGGGCGGGTGCCAGGGGCTGGAGCTCATTTCCTCCTTCAGGAAACTCCTCAACCCTTACCAGGTGTTCGACCTTGAGAATGGGGGTCCCTTACCTGGGTAAGTACAACTAATGTAATAATAATAATAATGGTGGACATTTCACACAGCGCCATCTAGCCCCAAAGTAAGCTAAGCATAGCTTTAGCTTGTATCATGGGAACTAGACAATTGATATAATACTTATATAGTTTTTCTTTTGTAAATACATACATATAATACATATTAACACCCAGACACAGAACAAACATCAATGTTACAAATAAATGTTTGTCCTGAGTGGGGATCGAACCCACGACCTACAGCGCAGAAGGTAGAGTTACTAACCAACTGAGCTATGAGGCCAGTCAATGTGTTTCTTAACATACTTTTGATTAACCATTCAAATCTACATTAATAACAATGTGATAGACTGGCCTCACAGCTCAGTTGGTAGTATAGTAACCCTGCCTTCTGCGCAGGTCGTGGGCTCGATTCCTACTCAGGACAAACATTTCTGTGATGGACATAGATGTTTGTTATTAAAGTTATAAATACAACTTAAATGAAACTGTTTACAAAAAAAAGTATATAAGTATTATATCAGTCATCTGGTTCCCATGACACAAGCTATGCTTAGCTTACTTTGGGGCTAGATGGCGCTGTGTGAAATGTCTGACTGTATATAGACCAAACATTTAAGGGGGTAGTTACTAACTTAATAATAGGAAAGTGAATTTGATAAGCATGAAATCATCTACTGTTACCTTGTGATTTGATAGGAGATACAGTTTATAAAAGTTTATTATATTCTATTGTATTGTAACCATAACGTGTATAATGTCTGGCAGGCTGTACGTGTTTCGTCACATTCCCAACTACAAGATCCTGGTGTGCGGCGGCGACGGCACCATCGGGTGGGTGCTGCAGTGCCTCGACAATGTGGGCCAGGACTCGCAGTGCTCCAACCCGCCCTGCGCCATCGTCCCCCTCGGGACCGGTGAGCATATTACAAAACAAACAAACAAACAGAAACATTTATACGACACGCCAGAAAAACATTTAACAAAAGCACTTAAGACAAAAAGTACACAGATACTGGTGTAATAGTAGGTAGGTTTTCGACAGGCCTCACAGCTCAGTTGGTAGTAACCCTGCCTTCTGCGCTGTAGGTCGTGGATTCCATTTCCACCCAGGACAATAATTTGTGTGACTAACATAGATGTTTTTCTGTGTCTGGGTGTTGATGTGTATTAAATGTATGTAGTTACAAAAAGTATTTAAGTGTTAGTTATATCAGTTGTCTGGTTCCCATGATACAAGCTATGCTAGCTTACTTTGGGGCTGGATGACGCTGTGTGAAATGTCCAAAAAAAAACATGAAGTCATGCAAATACTTCGTTCACTTTAAACATCCGAATTGTATGACGAGCATTGATGTTTTTCTGTGTATTTATATGTATGTATTTACAAAAAAGTATATTATGTGAGTATTCTATAAGCTATGGGCTATGGTATAGCTGAATTACAATCAAATTGTTTAGGGATTTCGGGCTGATCGCAATCAGTCTTCAACTGGCATTTTTTGTCCTCCAGGTAACGACTTGGCGAGAGTCCTCCGCTGGGGCTCAGGGTACACCGGGTGCGAGGACCCGCTGTCTCTGCTGCGTGACGTCATCGAGGCCGAGGACATCCGCCTGGACCGCTGGACGGTAGTCTTCCACCCGGAGGATAAGCAGGATGAGCCCAAGGAGCAGTTGTCCAAGCAACTACCTGGTAAGTTCATATCCATTGGACGACTCATCAACAATGGCTAATGTACAGTTGCATGGTGAATGATACTCTTCTGGTCTCTTAAGTGAAAGATAATTTCAGTATTTATAGTTTTGGTACTATAAAACTTCCATCGAAATAATAATATTGGTAATAATATTGGTTTTAGTATATAAGTTTTAGTATATAAGTATATAATACGTATATACTTTTTTGTAAACACATACTTATAATACACATATTAACAGCCAAACACAGAACAAACATTCGTCACTGAAATGTTTGTCCTAGATGGGAATTGAACCCACAACCTACGCAGACGGCAGGGTACTACCGACTGAGCTATGCGCCCGGTCAGCGATAGAAAGTAATGATATTAGTTGTTACTCCCAACACCATAGCTTTACTCCGTGCCAGACAGTCAAATATTTGAACATGGAATATAATGACTTTGTATACACATTTGAACACGTTTGACCTACCTGCCAGACATCTCGCAAGATGATGCAATAGCAAATGAACTTTGCGCAAGTGTGAAGTTTGAACGCTTTGATTTGCGCTCCAAAAACCAACACCGAATGGTAAAGTGCAAACATTTAATCAAACATTGAAACAAAGCTTTTATTATTATTAGCGTCATACACAAGTGTCAAGTGTTCATACAAGTGTTCAAATAAGTGTTCAAATGTAGTTAGTGTGTCTGGCGCCGGGGTTGCGACATCACCTCACGTGTACCAACCATATAGCGTAAGCCCACCTCCACAATCAGCTGTTTTCGCCCCCACAATCACCCCCTGTGTGCGACTGATACCTCACATTGCAGCGTCTGTGACGACAGGGTCGCAGAGCGAGGACAACTCACAGATCCTCGTGATGAACAACTATTTCGGGATCGGCATCGACGCGGACCTCTGTCTCGACTTCCACAACGCCAGGGAGGAGAATCCCAATAAATTTAATAGCAGGTTAGACATACCGAACTTTTTTTTTATTAGCGATAGGCAAGCATTTGACCACATTCTCACCTGATGTTAAGTGACGATGTGGTCTACGATGAAGCATGCTTGCCTAGAAGTAACCTATTCACTCTCCTCTTGAAGACTTCCATATTATAGGTTTCAGGAAATACGGACGCAGGCAAGGAGTTCCACTTTTGGGCTGTCCGCATTATAAAAGTGGAAGCAAAACACTTTATAAATAAGATTTCAAATTCCATAATCAATTCACATTACTTAAAAAGTCAAATGGAAAATGGAAATAAATTTTAATACATTAATGATTGAATTATGAATGATTGCAGTCAGAGATATATGAATGCGAACTTCAATAACACCAAGATTATTATCAATGTTTAAGAAATGTATCGTCTGAAAATGATGATAGAACTGCGAAGAACGCACCATTTAAAACAATTTTAATGAGCTTAACAAATGTATTTCTGTGAGGTATTATTTATTATCTAGGGAGTGGCTAGAATAGCTTTGAACTTTTTGATGGGGCTCGATATGTGTATCGTTAGTAGGTACATATTTACATATATTGTTCCGCCAAATATTGTTTCTGAAATAACGTACTAAAATAATTTGTATTTTTTTCATATATTATATAAATCCTAAAATCCCTCTTTACACATTCCACCCACGTCTCAGAGTTACGGGCGCATACAATACGACTATGGTCTTTTTGTACCCAGGATTATATGACTAATTATAAAAAATTACGCAATCGTTGCAGCAAGATGTGTAGGGATGCTAAAAGACGCCACATTCATAATTCTATTAAAGATTGTAACACCTCTCAAATGTGGAAGTTCCTCAGGACTCTTGGCTTGGGTAAAGATTCTTGTGATTCAAACATTTCTTATGACTTGAATGCTATAAATGCTCACTTCTCAAAATCCCCCCTTTCTTTCGACACTAGTGATAAGCTCTCAACTTTAGATATGCTTTCTCATCTGCCCTTACCTGATTGTAATCCTTTTCACTTCAGTGAAATTGCTGTATCTGAAGTAAGGAAATGTCTTTGCTCCATTTCTACCAAAGCTGTCGGTTCTGATGGAATCTACATCCAGATGCTCAAACTCTTGTCCACTGAGCTTGCTCCTGCAATCACTCACGTTCTCAATTGTTCTCTGGAGACAAGCTCATTTCCTTCTGGCTGGAAAAAAGCTTATGTGACTCCTCTCCCTAAAACTTCTAATCCATCTACCTTATCCCAGTTTCGGCCCATTTCTATTCTTCCTGTTCTATCTAAAATTTTAGAAAATATCGTCCAAAAGCAACTCTCCCTATTCCTCTTCCAGAACTCCCTGCTAAGCCCCTTTCAATCTGGATTCCGTCCCGGACACAGCACTGTGAGCGCCCTTGCCAAAGTTTCCGATGACATCAGAATGGCTATGGACAACCGGTCACTCACTATTCTAGTGCTCCTAGATTTTAGCAATGCGTTTAATTCCGTAGATTACGATATCCTTCTTTCTATTCTTTCTTCACTAAATGTTTCCCACTCAGTAATATCCTGGTTTAGTTCATATCTTTCGGGACGCTCGCAGTGTGTCCGCTTGGATGAGTCCTGCTCAGACTGGTGTAACATAACTGCGGGTGTACCTCAAGGTGGCGTTCTTTCCCCTCTTCTCTTCTCTGTTTTCATAAACTCTATCACTAAAGTGATTTCCTCTTCGTTCCACCATCTTTATGCTGACGATATGCAAATTTACCGCCATTTCAAATTTGACGAGATCTCGGAGGGAATTAATCTCATCAACGCTGACCTTAATCAAATCCACTCATGGGCTAAAGCGTTTGGCCTCCTGGTTAATCCCTCTAAATCTCAGGCATTGATCATTGGTACTCCATACATGGTTAACGCTGTTAGTCAGTCTGCACCTCCTCTTGTCATATACGATGGTATACCTATTGTTTACACTAACAATGCAAAAAACTTGGGTGTTATATTTGACAGTACATTGTCCTGGACAAGCCACGTCAATAGCATCAGTAAAAGGGTTCATTTTACGTTTCAATCTCTCAAGCGTCTCCAGAAGTTCTTGCCCTTTGAGACTAAAGTCACACTTGCCCAAGCTTTGCTGCTACCTCTTCTCGACTACGCTGATACCTGCTTTATTGATCTCACGGAGGAACTTCTTAATAAATTGGAGCGTCTTCAAAACTTGGGTATCCGTTTTATTTATGGATTGCGCAAGTTTGATCACGTCTCTGCCTTCAGGTCCCAATTGAATTGGCTCCCCATCCGTCGTCGTCGTGATCTTCACGCTCTGACATTTCTGTTTAAGATTCTTAAAAACCCTCTTTCTCCTCCATACCTCCGTGAGCGCTTCGAATATCTTGTTCCTCGTGGTGAGTCTTGTAGAACAATTATGTCCCTTCTTCTCAAAACTCCAAATCACTCCTCCAGCTGTTATAGTGGATCTTTTACAGTCCATGCAGTGCAGCTGTGGAACTGCCTCCCCCACGAAATTCGTGCGAGTCAAACGGACTATGTGTTTAAGAAGAAAGTAAAAGAGCACTACCTTTCTTTTTAATCTGTCGTCATATTTTATATATTTATTCAATTTATATATATTTATGTTTATATATATATATATATATATATATATATAATATATTTATATACTTATATATAGTATTTTGTATTTATGGTGTATTTATATATATGTTTAAAGTATGTAGGTTTTTTTTTTTAAGCCCTTAATAATTTAGTTTTGATTTATCTTTATTATATGTACACATCCTACCTCTATAAAATCGCCTCTCTCTAGCCTCAAAGGTTTGCTGGAAGAGAACTCTTTGTAGGGTTAAGCTCGCCTTTGTACATGTATCTCTTATGACTTTTTTGTATTTATTATTCTGTGTACAATAAAGAATAAAGAAAGAATAAAGGACTATGGGCCAGAGGTTACCACTTAAAACCAGGTGGACCATAAGCTCGTTCCGCAACCATTATCACAAAAACATGTTAATAATAATAATATTAATAATAATAAAATTGGTGGATAATTCACACAGCGCCAAACTTAGGATAGCTTGTACTATGGGAACCAGATGACTGATAGAATACAATAATACTTTTTTTTTGTAAATACATATTAACACCGAGACACAAAACAAACATCTATATTCGTCACACAAACGTTTGACCTGGGTGGGAATCGAACGCACGACCTACAGCGCTGAAGTTAGAGTTACTACGAACTAAGCTGTGAGACCTGTTGCAAAAACGGCACTCCATCCGCATACATGTTTTGAATATTATTGACGTTACCGAGCCATTTATTTATGAACTAGCTGTGCCCGCGACTTCGTTCGCGTGGAATAGTGACTTTTCGGGCAGCATATTTTGAATAACTGAATCCTTATGGCAGCGGCGCGGCTCTCAGCGCGCTTTATATAGCCACGGACGCTCAGGCGCGAGGCGTGTAGTACGTACTCTGTACGTTAAAAATGTTCGCCGTGATTCTTTAAATTGACATAACTTTTTTATTTATGAACCGATTGACATGAAATAAACACTAAATGTTAAGTGAAGCTTACTACAATATATTAGTGAAAACCGTATCTAAATCGAATAAGCCGTTTCTGATATTAGCGTGCACAAACACACAGACAAACAGACAAACAGACAAAAAAAATATTAATTACAATTTCGGGTTCGGCATCGATATAATAACAACCCCTACTACTTCTTTTTTATATATTTCCATTGTACAGACACCACTTTTCTACAATTTTATTATATGTATAGATTATATGGAAATCAAGTTTTTGACTTTGACTTACAAATAAATAATAATAATAATAATAATAAAAGTATTTATGTCAATAAACTTAATCTAATATACATTTACAGTTTTTATTATTTATTATATATATTATTATATATATTTTTATTTGATTATAACAAATGTGTACGTACACGTTCCAGATTGCGCAACAAGGGTGTGTACGTGAAGATGGGCCTGCGCAAGATGGTGGGCCGCAAGATGTGCAAGGACCTGCACAAGGCGGTGCGGCTCGAGGTGGACGGCAAGCACGTCGAGCTGCCGGCGGTCGAGGGCATCATCATACTCAATATACTCAGGTAATGCGACTGTAGTCGTCGCTCAGTATACTGCCTATACTCAGGTAATGCGACTATACTCCTCGCTCAGTATACTGCCTATACTCAGGTAATGCGACTATACTCCTCGCTCAGTATACTGCCTATACTCAGGTAATGCGACTATATTCCTCGCGCTCAATATGCTACAGCCCAGTTCAAATTCAAATCATTTGTGGCACTATGTTATTAACAGGATCTTAATATATATAGGATACAAGCATAAACCCTGTTAGGTCACAGCAATACTGATTCTAGATGGCTATTTGTTTTAAATATTAGTGTACATTTTACTTTATTATGGTCAGATTAGTTATAGTAGATATGAATTATAATTAATTATTATTAATATCAATCGCCGCATGGATCAAATGTTCTTATGGCAATAGCCCCGGATGTATTGGGGAAGTACTGCCAACTTATTTCTGCCGCCGAGCTACTGCTTCTAATGGTAAAGGCAATAGAATTTGTCTCAGTTCGTCCGGGGAAGTACTGTCAACTTATTTCTGCCGCCGAACTACTGCTACTACTGCTATGTAGACATACGTATGTGTACCGCTTTGGGAAATGAGGTTGCCGGTGAAATTTCGGACTCGTTAGACATTCCACCTTCACGTCTCGAAGTTAAAGGGCTCATATAATGAGATGTTGAGTTGTGAGGATTATTCTATATATACGTATAGGGGAAAAACAAATGATAATAATATAAATAAAGGTTAAAAACTGACGTGTCGTTTTCAGCTGGGGCTCGGGAGCGAACCCTTGGGGTCCGGAGAAGGATGATCAGTTCAGCAAGCCCAACCATTGGGACGGCATGCTCGAGGTGGTGGGAGTCACCGGAGTGGTGCACCTCGGACAGATCCAGTCGGGGCTGCGCGGCGCCATGCGGATAGCGCAGGTACCAACTACTCTTACTCCTTTAAACCGGCATTCGTGCAAAATTGGTACAAACTAAATGAAATTGAAATGAAATTTAAATGAAATGTTTCTTTTTTTTATTTGCTGGAAGTGTATATAATATAATAATAATAATAAGAGATTTATTCACAAAAATCTTATAAAGTTAAACAAATATCGAAAACGGCTAGAAGTGCTGAAATTGCTAGAAGTATGGTTGTACAAAGTTCTTAATATAAAATTGTTAGATACACACACTTCAGCGATTAAAAAAAAAAGAAAAACATAGTGCCAAGTCAGATGGATGGAGAAATTATACAAAACGAAGACATGTCTGTAAAATGATATTACAGGAACAATATTCTCCTTAAATTTGTCTCAGACTTGGAAATTCACGCATTGACTTGCCTCACAGCTCAGTTGGTAGTAACCCTGCCTTCTGCGCTTTATCGTTGTATTTGTAAGGCAAGGAAGGAAGAGTTACTAACAACTGAGCTGCGAGGCCAGTCCAATATTTTTTATAATGAATGTATATTTTCAGGGAGGTCACATAAAGATAAACTTGCGCAGCGAGATCCCCGTGCAGGTGGACGGCGAGCCCTGGGTGGCGGCGCCCAGCGAGGTCGTCGTACTCAAGTCCGCCCTCAAGGTTTGTACACCGCCCGCCATTACTCTTGTGCCCACCTCTCAAGTTGGCTGTAGCAGGTTCTCTCTTACCATGTCTGCTGCATCAGATTCAAAACCAGAAGAACTTATGCCTAGTTCGTCCGGGGAAGAATTGCCACCCATTTGTGCCGTCAAGTAGTGACGCATTCGCGTTACTCTGTTCCGGCACTTGAGACATTCTACCTTCACGTCTCAAGAGTTTACTTAGGTATCTAAGTAGGGGAAGACGCGAGACGTTTTGCTTTTGTTATGAGCAGGGGTTATCGCTTAACATCAGGTGGACCATTTTGCTCGTTCCGTAATTAATTCGTATTAAAAACTGAGAGACTACTTCGCAGCCAGCTTCAGAGTTGCCAGCACCCGTCGTCAGTTTTACTGCTAAGTGGGGAAATTAGGATTGTTGATACTTTAAACATTTAACATAGAGACGCGAAAAATAGTAACTCGCAAGGAGTCTGCAAAACCACTATCGAGCTTTTGTTCCATGCCACGAGTTGACTAGTGTAGGTAGTTTAAAACTGCAGTCATTGCACAAAACCCATAAGAAATAATGCAGATCCATATTTAGAATCCAATTGCATTGATAGTTTCGTGCAGAACCAGGTAATCACTGTGATAGCTCTGGATATATCAGAGTAGTACACTCGGTTTATACAATTCGATTGTTCTCGTGATTAATTTGTTTAGGGCCAATCTAAGTTAATATAAAATAAACCTCACAACTCAACATCGCATTATATGAGCCCTTTAACTTCTAGACGTGAAGGTGGAACGTCTTACGAGCCCGAAATTTCACTGGCAACCTAATTTCCCAAAGCGGTACACAAACGTATGTCTACATAGCAATAGTAGCAGTAGTTCGGCGGCAGAAATAAGTTGGCAGTACTTCCCCGGACGAACTGAGACAAGTTCTACTGCCTTTAGCATTAGAAGCAGTAGCTCGGCGGCAGAAATAAGTTGGCAGTACTTCCCCGGATGAATTGGGGAAGTACTATTGCCATAAGAACATTTGATCCATGCGGCGCGGCGATTGATATTAATAATAATTAATTATAATTGATATCTACTATAACTAATCTTACCATAATAAAGTAAAACGTACACTAATATTTAAAACAAATAGCCATCTAGAATTAGTATTGCTGTGACCTAACAGGGTTTATGCTTGTATCCTATATATATTAAGATCCTGTTAATAACATAGTGCCACAAATTATTTGAATTTGAACTGGGCTGTAGCATATTGAGCGCGAGGAAACAATTATGTTAAAATTTAGATGTAAAAGTTAGATGATGATATATTCTCGTTATTTTTCTTCTAAAACCACTTGGTTCTCTGTTCTGAAACAATGAGTCGTATATTTTCCTGAAAACTGGTATCCAATATTTAAACTCATTCGTAAAACTAAGGATGCTGAGGCCGAATCAGAATTAGGCCGAAGGCATCACAGATTCTGATTTCACCGTTTTCCATCTAGTTTCGATGTTTGCGGACATATTGGGAACAATGATAAAAAGTCTAGGAAATATTTGCTGTACCGTCCAATACTACCGTGGTTTCGTTTATTTTTTAATTAAAGTCTGCATGCACTCGTTTGCCTAACCTTGACGGGGGGGGTCCAAAATTGTTATGTTGTAAATACTAATAATATAAAGGTGATTTCACTTCATCTATTGTTAGCTATTTATTAAAGTAACAAATCGATGATAATCAAATGTTAACTGATGAATTTATAAGATTCGTTTGCACAAAGGCTGTAGTGAAATCACCGCTACAATAATTCGAATTCCCGAGTCACTTTACGCCCGAGCACTCAACTCCACTCAGCACCACCAGATTACTCCATTAGTTCACTCGGGCCGCGTCTCTCCCAAGAGCTCGTCTCTCCCGAGAGCTCGTCTCTCCCGAGAGCTCGTCTCTCGTGGGGGGAGGGGGGGACGCGATCCTGACCCACGCCGTGCCACTCCACGCCCGATGCGGACCGACTCTCGGGGTTACACAGTTTACGCTTTCAAAGATAGCCGCTTTGAGCCGAGCACGTACCAGGAGACGTCGCTGTTGGTTTAACAGCGACAGCTTGATGCCACACTTCTGGAGTTCCAAGTATTTTTCACGTAGATTTCATTTGTGGCAAGATCGGTCTCCTGGGGCGTGCTATAGTCTGTACTTGGATCATTTAAGTTCTGGGAGTGAACCCCGAGACGAGGTCTCGTGTCCGTGGCGAGGGGTCGCAGGGTGCGGGGGTGCGGGGGTGCAGGGGTGCGGGGTGGGGCGGGTGCGGCGGGCTCGCGCTCACTGAGTGTGTGTGCAGGCGACCATGCTGAAGAAAATCAAGCGCGGGTCGGGCGCGACGTCCTCGGCGGCGCCGTGCTAGCCGCCCCGCCCCGCGCCCCGCGCCCCGCCCGCGCTAGCCCCCGTGCCGCCGCCCGCAGGCCACCATGCTGAAGAAGCGCGGCAAGGTGCGGCGCCGCAACACGGAGCCGCTGATGCCGCGCGAGGCCGCCGCGCCGCCGCCCGCGCCGCCCACGCCGCCCGCGCCGCCCGAGCCGCCGCCCGCGCCGCCCGACGACTCCTGAATCTGGCTGAGCGAGCGCCTCATCTAGCGCCGGCGCCGCCTTGGGGCTCAAAGGCCGCGCCGCTGGGTGCTCGCTGCGCGAGGCGACGCGCCTCCGCTTTCTTCGGTACAAAAGTTTCATGTAAATAAATTAACAATTCAAAAACCAAAATATATAACTTATAATAAAAATAAATTTATAGTCATTAGTGGTTGTTTTATTTTTAGTGATATGATTTCAGTGTAAAATAAATAATTAATATGTAAGCCTCAGGTTTTATTTGCTGTCCTACAAACATATTTGTTGAAAGAACTCATCGGTGCGCTCCCGGGCATTCAACCAGCGATCTTCGGATTGAAACTCTGGGTCAGAACCACTGAGCCACCGCGCTCAAGGATAGGAATCATTTAAAAGGAAATATAAATATATTATGAAAGGAAACCAAAATCAATTATACAAGAATTTATTCAACCTCAGGAATTTGACGAGTCCTTCAAAGCAGTGCTTATAAATTATTGTACAACATTTAACTCACAAAGAAACATTAACAACAGTTCTATTGTTAAGACAATCCACTTAGTTGGGATACAGTCAGTATTGTGAAAAATAATATCTTAGAGGATATATCTTATATAATAGAAAACCACACTATTGCCAAAACACTGGGCTAAACTGAAATAAAGAAAAAGTAACTGATAGCGAAGACAGTTCAGTCTGTCAGTACAAGTTGATAGGTACATAAGCCTATATAATATTATGTACACTCAAGCTATATTATTAACATCATTACGTTACCCTACTTAAGTATGGGAAGAACCTAGTTGTATCACAAACATAGGTGTAACATCTCACATGCTATCTGCTTATCTTTATCCTACTTAAGTATGGGAAGGACCTAGTCGTATCACGAACTTAGGTGAAACATCTCACGTGCAATACATCTTTATCCTACTTTAAGTAACGGAAGGACCAAGTAATAACACAGAACAAACATCTATGTACGAGTACGTCACACAAATGTTTGTCATGGGCGGGAATCGCACCCACTGCCTATAGCGCAGAAGGCAGGGTTACTACCAATTGAGCGGTGAGTCCAGTCAGATGATGAGTTTGTATAGAAAAGAATTAACAGTTTTTTTCAATACAAGCTCAATTTCGAGAATATCTATTATAGCAGGTATTGAAATTACACCATCCAAATATAAAGCTCCCAGCGACAGTAAGAATATTTAACTACCCGCATAAACTAGTCATTGAGCGCTTGTGCATCTTATATCTAAATGCAGTCTTTCAGACTGTAGGCATCACAATAAATGGACTACCAAAGTATTGTTATATAAAACAATATTTGTTAAATCAGGATATAGTTACAAAATAATACACAATAACTAGAGTAACCATAGGACTTTTCTATATCTACATGTATATTTAAAATATGACCTCCAGTATCGTAAAGAAAAATAATTTCTCAGTGCTCTAAAAAAGCTCTACACTGACTACACTGTTACATTTAGTAAGTCACATAAAAAAACACAAAAATCCAACAAAATAAGAATTAGTTATACAATTAAATATGCAGGCATCGTCGAAATCCCAAACTGATGTTAAATAAGACATCTAAATTTTTAAAAAAAATAAGTGATAACATTTTAACTGGTAATGCACTGAGTAAGAGTTCCAGTAATCCATCCCGTATTCCCTTCAAAGACCTTGAACCCCTTTGAGGTAAGTAGGGGAGGACCCAAGTCGTATTGTTTCTATGGTCATAGGTTACCACTTAACCAGCCACGTGTATTTTGAAAGTCACTCTTCGAAACAGATCTAAATAAGTTGGTTAGATTTGAAAAAGAGCAGAGAACACCCCACACACATTTTAACACTCCAACATATAGTGTATATAGAGATTTAGTGTTTGCACTTTTGTCATAAATTTAATTCAGTCAATGAAATTAAATCAATATCCTATGCCTGGGCATTTTTCAAACGGTATGAACATTACAAATAATGCCCAATGATCATTTGGTCCAAAACATGACATACATCAAAGTACAATTCCGAATACTATTTACAGTTACAAATTACATTCATTCTGACAAATCAAATGTTATAAAAATTATCAGCGTTAATTTCTCTTAACACTTGTACAATGGTGGATGGCTCAATTCCTTTAAATCTATATACATAGGTACCCCATTCTGTAATCAAGGTACTAAATCTCGTGTATCTGCGGTGAAGAAGAGGAAGCAGTTGAGAATATTGACAGCAGACGCATCTGTAAACAATAAGGTAATAATTATCATTAAAAATAAATAGCATTCGTAACTTCTGCCGCATATAATAATGCTTAGAATAATAATAATATTGGTGGACATTTCACACGGCGCCATCTAGCCCCAAACTAAGCGAAGCATAACTTTTATCATGAGACAGACAACTGATATATACTTTATTTGTAAATGAATATATATAATACATATTAACACCCAGACACATAACAAAAATCTATGGTCGCCACACAAATGTTTGTCCTGGGTGGGAATCGAACCATGATCGAATGTTGATTTGTATTATAGTATGAATTTGTAAAAAAAATGTATTTAACTATTTGTATCAGTTGTCTGGTTCCCATGAAGCTATTTACATAGCTTACTTTGGGGCTAGATGGTGGTCTGTGAAATGTCCACCATATATATTATTATCACCTGTTCAGTCTGTGTGCGCGTGAGTGGATAGGGGCGCGTGGCTCTCCCTGGTGTAGTGTCGCACCCGGCTGAAGCTGAACGGCGGGAACTTGCCGGGGCACAGCTGGAACTCGGTCCACTGGTCGCGGCGCACGCACACCGAGTAGCCGCGCCACGCGAGCCGAGCGTTGCGCACGCCCGCCGTGCAACACACCTCCAACTCCTGAAACGATGCCGAATATCATATATACAAATATATACAATTGGAGTGTCTATTTGTAATATTAAAATAACCGCTTTTTACTAAGTGCATATGGATGTATACACGGTACATATACCAAAACAACATTTTTTTACAATTTTTGTCTGTCTGTCTGTCTGTTTGTTCCGGCTAATCTCCGAAACGGCTGGACCGATTTTGACGGGACTTTCACTGGCAGATAGCTGATGTTATAAGGAGTAACTTAGGCTACTTTTCCAAGGGATAAAATAGGGGTGCGCGATAAAACCGTATTCCACGCGGACGAAGTCGCGGGCAACAGCTAGTAAATAATAATAAATGATAATGTCACATGACAATATACTTACAATGTGGAAGGTCTGCTCCCTGTCCGGGGGCTCGGCTTCGCGGCGCCGCGACCGGAACCTGGTGTTCGAGGGCAGGTTTGATTTCTTTTCAGCACTATTTTTCTTCATCACTATCATAACCTGGTGACAATCCACGGAAACAATGAAAGCCCAGATTAACTCTTTTTAATAACTAATTTGCTTCTTAAAATACGCCAATAAAACCTATTTACTGGCAACATCCATCATTGAATCATCATTTGACTGGCCTCACAGCTCAGTTAGTAGTAACGCTGCCTTCTGCGCTGTAGGTCATGGGTTCGATTCCCACCAGGACAAACATTTGTGTGACGAACATTGATGTTTGTTCTGTGTCTGGGTGTTAATATGTATTAAATGTATGTATTTACAAAAAAGTATATGAGTATTATATCAGTTGTCTGGTTCCCATAATACAAGCTATGCTTAGCGTACTTTGGGGCTAAATGGCGCTGTGTGAAATGTCCAACAACATATACATAAAAAAAAATTTTTTCTTAGACACATTTAAATTATTTAATGACGTAAAAGCTGGCACCATTCTGGCTCACAGACTGAGCATTGCCATCCAGCGAGGAAATGCCGTCATAGTTCTGGATACAATTTCATCCAGAAAACTGGATCAGTTGAGCTATCTATGGATTGTTGGAAACGGTCTTTAGATAGTTCAATTGTAGATCTCGGAATTGGAGAAACTCGGGGTCAGTACCACTAGACCACCACGCTTTCAAACGTTGATACGCAATAAAATATAATATACTAGCTGCGCCCTGCGGTGTTACCGCGGTGAATAAGTAATCCCACGGGAACACTGCACTTTTCCGGGATCAAAGTAACCTATGTTTTAATCCAGGATATAAGCTATCTTGATACCAAATTTCTTCCAAATCCATTCTGCCGTTTGAGCGTGACAGAGTAACAAACATCCATACAAACTTTCACGTTTATAATATTAGTAGGATATTATATACGATATATACCTTGTCTCCTCTAAGCCTGTAGTGTCCGAGCATGACGCCGTGTCCCGGTTTGATGTGCCTGCGCAGCTGTCCCACCGAGGCTGCCGGCTCATCCGGCGTCGTCAGCATCACCACCAGACCCTCGGGGAAGAACCTGCCGCGCAACCACAACCATCACCAATAACCGTGCGCTAATATTATTTATTTTATTTATTATTTATATGCTTAGGTATAGTAACATAACAAACACATATATAAGATCAATAGTTTTCTAAGTTTAAGTATACATATCATAAATTTGGGGAGCCTTGTTGCTCGCGTCCATAGGTGATAACCCTCTGACACGTGTCCCCCGGGTGGTGCGAAAGGAGCAACCCAAAGTAGCAGTAGAACTTGTGCCAAGTACGCCCGGAGAAGTACTGCCAACACACCTGGTATCTGCAGCCAAGCAGTGATGCACTCGTGTTGCTGTGTTCCGGTGGAAGGGAGTGGGTGCCGGTGAAATTGCAGCCGCATGAGACGTAACATCCCCGTCTCGAGGTGATGGACGCAACGCAATGCGACTTGAGTCATCTCGTACTTTGGTGGAGAGGACTTGAGTCGTATTGCTGTTGTCTATGGGTGGCGGTTACCACTTAATATCAAGTGGGCCGTCAGCTCGTTCCGAACGAGTTCAGTTATCGTTCTCTGAAGATAGAAGCCTTTTAAGTAAAGGACGGTAGATATATTAAGGGGCGTGACCGTGTCGCAGGTGTACTGCAGCATTACCTGAGGTACCTGTAGTACTGCACGAGGAACCAGGGGCGGTACAGCTGGTCCTGGAAGGAGGACTCCCCGTGGCGCAGGTAGGAGGTCTTGCTGATGTAGCAACCGTGCAGCTGCAGCCGAGCCCGCTCGAGGTACATCTGCCGCCACGAGACGAAGCCGTGGGTGCGCGGCGAGCCGCACTCTATGCCCCATGTCCTGACAACAACACTCTATTCTATTCGAGTCACTTGTTCTCTCGATGTGCGCCTAAAAGAGGCTCCTTTCGTGCACTTGACACATGTCATCGAATTTCCAGGTCTAGGACATGTTGGTTTCCTCACGATGTTTTCCTTCACCGTTTTGAGAATGTGCTGCGCACATAAATCTTGCAATCGAAAAACTCATAGGTGCACGTCGAGATTTGAACCGGCGACCTTCGGATTGAAACTCGAGGTCAGTACCACTAGACCACCATGCTCTCTCACAACACTCTCATGACATAACAATGTGTTCTGCTTCTCTTACAAAATACTTCTAATCACATAATAAAAATAAATAAATCTACACCAACGAACATTATGTCCTGATACATGTGAGATATGCTACGAATCCTCGTTTTCTAGACATCAGAAACTATCAATATCAAAATATTTCTATAGATCTACAAAACTGGTACATATCTTCGCCATTGTCTGACCAAAACCATCAACTGAAAACAAGATGCATATTGGTACCGCTTTAACCAAGATGATTGTGACCTTATTAAGAAAATAAAAGAACAAACAAAGCAGTACTAGGATTCCACAACACAATCATTCTATTCCGTAAACGAATTTAAGGCTCATCACACTGTTTTCCCTGGCTGAAAATCGAGCCGTCCTAAACAGTATCCACAACATCACGGTAGCCACCTACTGCAGATGTTGCGCCAGATAGCAGTGGCCATGTTAATTTCGAGGCACGAGGAGTCGAGCCGCTCCAGCGAGATGGCGTCCAGTTCCGAGCTCACCACCCAGCGCGTGACCAGCAGAATCCAGTACGGGAGCTACAAGGTATTACCTGATGCAGATGTTGCGCCAGATGTCAGCGTCCCTAGCGACGAGGTAGAGCCCGCGACACGTAGCGCCGAGCCGCTCCAGCGAGATGGCGTCCAGTTCCGAGCTCACCACCCAGCGCGTGACCAGCAGAATCCAGTACGGGAGCTACAAGGTATTACCTGATGCAGATGTTGCGCCAGATGTCAGCGTCCCTAGCGACGAGGTAGAGCCCGCGACACGTAGCGCCGAGCCGCTCCAGCGAGATGGCGTCCAGTTCCGAGCTCACCACCCAGCGCGTGACCAGCAGAATCCAGTACGGGAGCTACAAGGTATTACCTGATGCAGATGTTGCACCAGATGTCAGCGTCCCTAGCGACGAGGTAGAGCCCGCGACACGTAGCGCCGAGCCGCTCCAGCGAGATGGCGTCCAGTTCCGAGCTCACCACCCAGCGCGTGACCAGCAGAATCCAGTACGGGAGCTACAAGGTATTACCTGATGCAGATGTTGCGCCAGATGTCAGCGTCCCTAGCGACGAGGTAGAGCCCGCGACACGTAGCGCCGAGCCGCTCCAGCGAGATGGCGTCCAGTTCCGAGCTCACCACCCAGCGCGTGACCAGCAGAATCCAGTACGGGAGCTACAAGGTATTACCTGATGCAGATGTTGCGCCAGATGTCAGCGTCCCTAGCGACGAGGTAGAGCCCGCGACACGTAGCGCCGAGCCGCTCCAGCGAGATGGCGTCCAGTTCCGAGCTCACCACCCAGCGCGTGACCAGCAGAATCCAGTACGGGAGCTACAAGGTATTACCTGATGCAGATGTTGCGCCAGATGTCAGCGTCCCTAGCGACGAGGTAGAGCCCGCGACACGTAGCGCCGAGCCGCTCCAGCGAGATGGCGTCCAGCTCCGAGCTCACCACCCAGCGCGTGATCAGGAGAATCAACTCGTACGGGAGCCACGAAATATGCATTCCCTGTCACAAATTATTACACAATGATGCCTGCGCATTTGGACAATTGAATTTGTTATTTTATGCTAAATTTATATATTATTCATCGAAAATCCACCAGACTGTAGCTCTGAAAACATTAATTCAGATAGAGATATCGACAACAAATTTGATTGTATATAGAATTTGTGTGAAGTAGTATGGCCATATCTACTGCCATCATTAGACAGTTATAAATATATCGTGTACAGTATTCACAGCAGACGTTACCAGTCTTCCACAGACAGACTTAGTTATCCAAAGAATATGTCCAAAAGCAGAACAAATGGAGTTCGCTCTGCCTACTGTCCCATAGCTGGGGTATGTCACCTGGCTTGGAGTGGCGGGCTCGCACAGCACGCCCTTCCGTCCTTGTATCCGCTGGATGCGCGTGAGCAGATCCTCACCTTCCACCATCTCTTCTTCATCTTCGTCTTCCTGAACAGCTCTCTCAGGAGGAGCTTTTTCTTCTGGAGTATCTTCTGCCAAAAGTAGGGTTAAAACTTTAAGCAGCATAAGTACAATTATAAATTACATTAAAGAACTGACTACCTAAGACTACTGTTTCACGCATTTTTCATCTTCATAAATTATCGTAACAGTAGAACTTATGCCAAATAAGTCAAGGGAAGTAAGTGAAATTAGAGGCTAACTTTTCCATGCAATTTCTTTAATTGAAAATTTTGTATAATATGTTTAGTTAGAAACAAAGCAGTGCAGAGCCCTGACTTATATGTAATAAGCACAGGGATGGGGTTAATCGTCCTGTCTTATTTGTAACTAGGTCACCAGGAACAAAAACCATGTTACACATACATATCAAATTCTTACACATATCTGATGATCTGTTACCTGGATCTATTAAGTACCTTCCATCTTATCGGTGTTGCTTTCCTGGTACAGAAGCAGCTCGATGTTGGGGTTGATGGTCATGGCTCGCTTGTAGTTCTGAATGGACTCATACCAGCGACCGGCGCGCTCCAACTCCGCCGCCAGGAGGAACAGCGACCTCGCCTGGGAATATCATCAAATTCAAAATTTGTGTTAACAGGTTTTATGAATTTCAAACCTTAGGTACTCCACTATATTGCAATATGATGATGGTATGGTGGCAGTTTTTTATAAAACAACAATTAAAACTGACTTACTACTGCTAATAGTGGAGTTACTGGATCTAACGAACCAGTGTGACGAAATGATTTTAAATGCTACTCAAAGAGAATCCTTTCGTACACTAACTTAGAACTAACACATACTGCCTTACTGAAATCATATGACTATTGTAACATGATTTTAACTATTTCTACCAAATAAAGTCCCATCATTAAAGTGCTGTTAAGGATAAATTATAATGTCAAATTCCACAAATATTAATTTTCTAATGATGGTGCAAATATTACACCAACAAATGAAACCAAAAAAATTCAGGCCATCATATTATGAAAACTAATGATTCCAAAACATACTCTCTCAAAATCGGAGGGCTCACTAGGAGGTTCCTGGTCTGCTGCAGCACCCCCTGCATTATTAGATGCATCATCCTGATTGTTCTGTGGGGCTATGTTATGAAGAGGAGTAGACTCCAGCTCCCGTTTCCACTGCTGCCGAAATGATGACAGCTCATCTTGGTCAGAACCATCCTGAAATAGAACCAGGTTATTTCTTAAAATGAAGTAATGCTGTCTTTTAATATTAAGTCTTCAAGAGGAGAGTGAATAGGTTCCTTCTAGGCAGGCATGTTCCATCGTAGACCACATCGTCACTTAACATCAGGTGAGATTGTGGTCAAATGCTTGCCTATCGCAATAAAAAAAAAAAAAAAAAAAACCTACTTAGACCAAAACAGTGACATTTTGGAAAAAGGTCAGGTCAAGAGTACCCTAAACCGACAAGCATGCGTGAAGAATGTTATGAGAGTGGATGAAGCTAAGTAGGTATTTCAAGATTTTAGCAGGTGGAAAACCCTGATTTTTGCCTACCCTTCCAGGAAACAGGCATGATATTATGTAAGTATGTATGCAATATTAAGTGTTTACTGCACTGTTTACTGGAATATTGTTTTACGGGTATCACTCTAAACTAATACTGATTTCCACACCTTCACTACTATTGCTACTATTGCTTTCAGTACACATGAAAGAGATGGATGCTGCTTAATTTTGAGTTAGGTTATTAACGGAATTGACCAGATTTTATATATCAGAACCATGATTAGGGAACCACATTTTGGGGGGGCCACGTTACTAACATCTGTAGGTGATTTCCCTACGAATCCCTACATGTGTCCCCCGGTTGGTGTGAAAGAAACAACCCAAAGTCGCAGTAGAACCTGTGCTCAGTTCGCCCAGAGAAGCACTGCCACAACACCTGGTATTCTACGGCCAAGCAGTTATGCAAAAGTATTGCTATGTTCCAGTGAAACTGCAGATGCATCAGATCCAACGCAATGCAACTTGAGTCATCTACTTTGGTGGAGAGGACATATGACGTATTGCTGCTGCTGGGTGGCATTTACCACTTGACATCAGTTGAGCCGTCAGCTCGTTCCATTGCTTAAATCACAAAAACTACTCTAACAGGTGGTCCAAACAAACCTGATTGTTGTCAATATTCAGCTTCGCAATGGCAGCCCTGCCATCCTCAACGAGCGAGGAAGAAGGGTCCTCCTGCTCCTCACCCTCACAGTCGCTGCCAGAACCTCCTGCATTTGCTCCCGACTCCTGGAAACATATAATTCTGAAGATACTACATAGGTGTCAGATTGTTTGGGTGAATAGCCCCTTCACCTCAAAACTATTGAATGGATTTATTTGGCTGTGTTTTTGAACACAGGTTGACTTGGTATAGTAAGTACCTTTTATACAATTCAGGCAAAGTGGCATGCTGAAGCTAGATATCAATGTCATATCAAGCCAGTGTGTTAGATACTAAGATAGAATAGAAAATATAAAGAAAGAAAAAAAAAAGATTTTGTGTTTTCTCAATACTTCATCCAATTACATCCTTTTTATATCAAAAATTTGTAATAAATATCTCTATTTTCTACAGTAATTTTTTGGACTTTTCACACTGCGCCATCTAGCACCAAATTAAGCATAGCTTGTACTATGGGAACCAGATGACTGATAGAAACCTTGAGTACTTTTTTTGGAAATACATATTAATACCCAGTGAGAGAATAAACATCTATATTAATCACAGAAATGGTTGTGCTGACTGGGTATCAAATCCATGACCTACAGCACAGAAGGCAGGCATGGTGAGGTTGGCCATTAAAATAGTCACTCCATCAGTTAGTCAATCAGTTCTCACCCCTGGCTTAGGGTTTATATTCTGATATTTGCACCATCCAATACACCATCACCGTTTCTAACTATCAGTCTATAGGTAGTGTAGTATTCAGACTATAAGGCACTACAGTGCCCAATAAACGAAATATGTATTTATAGACTACGCAAAATTAGTAGCAGTAGCACACGCCCCGTTTGTCCGGGAAGGTACTGGCACCATGCCCATTTCTGCCGCCAAGGAGTAATGCATTCGCGTTACTGTGTTCCGGTTTGAAAAAAAAGTGGTTGCCGGTGAAATTACGGGCACATGAGACATTCCACCTACACGTCTCACAGTTACGGGCGCATAAGATGCGATGTGGGTGTAATCGTACCTAGTAGGGGAGGACCCAAGTCACACCGGTTGTTATGGGCAGAGGTTACCACTTACTTAGGTGAGCCGTCCGCTCATTCAGTAACTGTATCACAAAACAATGCCGGAAATCGAATCCACGACTTGTGCCATAATCAAGTCCTACCTACTTCCCTTATCTTTGGCATTATTTATTTTGGAACTTTCTTTAGCATGAAGTTTTGTGACCTTCAGTGATAGCAGCTGGCTTCTTCATTATGAATCGGAAATTTATTAAGATATCTATAAGAAATTACCCATCCTTTGCGCAAAATGTGAGAAACTTACCATTTTTGACCGGTATAACAATGAAAACTATAGCTTATTATTATGTAAATTCGCTACACTACGTTGACTTGTTTTGATTTTGCACGATTCCCAAAATATCATGAAAACCTATCATCACAACAAATCTTAGCACGAGAAAAATCAATAGCCAAAATACTTACGTTGATGTCGTTGTCAAAGCATTTTTTCCCTATTTTTGGCTTCGCACGTTGTCATAGTGATTGTTAGTTTAATAAGTTTCTTCTTACATACTTTTTCGCGGAGAACTGTTACGCGATACGAAGCAAGCATCATACAAAAAAATGGTAATAGATCGAGAGTATACTAGGAAGTATGTATGGTAAAGAAAACAAGAATTTTTATGAGACGTTTTTTACCAAAATAAAATATAGCAAAATAATAATAACTTATATTTAAACTTTTAGTTAAAATAAGTAGGTTATTACCTAAAATTATATTATGTTAGTTTCTGGTGACGAAAATTAGGAGATGGCAGCACAGTACAGTGACTGTCATTGTCAAAACAGGAAATCAATTTTGCCTGCTGCATGCAAATCTTTACTTTACCTGCACTACGTGTAGCATGTTTCTCGTCAGGGTTGTTTGATTTTATTACAAAATATGTGATTTAACAGTGTATATTCCTTGATTAGATTGTTGAAACATTCCATTTCATATTAAATATTAACTGATAGTTAATGTGAATACACAAAGCCACCAGAAAGATGGTAAGTAACCCCACCCAATTCGCAATTGTTATCAACTTATTCGATGGCTATAATACTCAACAATTCCTAAATTAGATTTGTAGACCAATATACTCCTGATATCTATGGGAAACAAATTGTAATCTGTGAAAATGTTTGTATTTCAGATGCAATTCATGTTACTATTCAGTCGACAGGGCAAACTTAGATTACAAAAGTGGTATGTGGCGCACCCTGACAAGCTGAAGAAGAAAATTACCCGGGAGCTGATCACGACCGTACTTGCCAGGAAGCCAAAAATGTGCTCATTCCTGGAATGGAAAGATGTCAAGATTGTTTACAAAAGGTTATAACATCTATAAATACTTGATATAACAAACATATATGTACAGAGATTCACCTTGTTCTTTTTTAATTACTACATTTTTACTGTTTCGGAATAATTACTATCAAAATTGTAACCTGAACTCATATGTTGTGTATGACACTATCACTAGCCGTCATTGACAGACTGGGCTCCCATAGCCTCTGTAGCTACTAAGAATAAGAAGACCATAATATCTAAGTTTAGTTAGACAGCTAGCCTCAGTTAAAGTTTCTTAGAAACAGTTATGGCTTATTCAGATAGTCTTCTATTGAGAGTTAATAATTTTTATTTATCTGCTACTACTATGAATCATATCACCACTTTCTCAAACCAGTGTGGTGAAAGAATTATAGTAGGCCTCAAAGATGCTCCTTTTGAGTACTTAATTTTGTGTATCAAAAGTAGTGATTGATATTTAAGAGCTTATGTTTTTTTGGCTCTCCGGTTTCTCATGGTCATGGCCAATGAGCATGCAACAAGTCAAAATATTGGGATCCAATAAAACTCAAAAGCTTATGTATCATCTAAAGAGTGTGGTGGTGAGTTTCAACCTGGAAGTTACTAATTCAGATCCAGACAAAAAATAAGTTTTATTTGTTTATTACTTGAATAAATTATATATGCTATACCACATTCTCAGTATGGTTAAGGAAAGCATTGTGAGGAAACCCACATGTCCTAGGTGTTTGAATGATTCAAAGACATGTGTCTAGTGCATTAATGCTATCACCACACTGGTTTGAGTTTCAGAAAAGAATGACAATAATAGCTTCATCAATTTACACACAAACATTTAAATCAATAAAACATTATATTTGCACAAAACAAGGGTTGGATTTTCATAATTTATAGCTCAAATATGTATGTTTATTCATAAAAACTTTGTACGTTTTTCCAGATATGCTTCCTTGTACTTCTGCTGTGCAATGGAACAGGAAGACAATGAGCTACTCACCCTTGAGCTGATCCATCGCTATGTTGAACTGCTTGACAAATATTTTGGGAGTGTGAGTATGCACCAACAGTATTGAAGCTTTAGCGCATTTGGTCCCTATTTCACCCAATCCCATACCAGCCTGTAATGTTCCCTGCAAGATCACAGGCCTGCTCTCAAAAAGTGACTCAAAACAGTGATGACCTGATGCTAGAAAAGAGTTGAAAGAAAAATGGTTATATTCATTTATCAACTGTGCAGAATAGTTCTCTAATATTGATATACAAAATTTACCAATTGTACCAGTTTGAGTAAAATCCATTTCAACAGTGTCATCATCGTTTCCATCAGATTTTAGACCACACATTCTATCTAACCAGTGTGGTGAAAGGATTTTATAATCGATTATGTTGAAATTTAAATATATGGGTCATTGTCACATAAAATCAATCAATAATTTTTTTCAGGTATGCGAGTTGGACATAATCTTCAACTTCGAAAAGGCGTACTTTATTCTGGACGAGCTGGTCCTCGGTGGTGAGCTCCAGGAGACGAGCAAGAAGAACGTCCTGAAAGCTATTGCAGCACAGGACTTGCTTCAGGAGGTCAGTAGCCAGGACAATGAGCTTGTCTGAACGTGACTGTGCAGGATATGGTACATTGGATAGTCATACTCAACTTGTGGCGCGTTTATTATGTGGTTCTAGAAATGGCTCAAAAATCAATATTTCAAATACCCTACGTGGTTTGGACGCATAAACGCCCAACTGCCTAAATACTGGTAAAATATATTTACTCATTTTTTCAGTTTAAACAAAACTCTTTTCCTAAGAAACTTTTATTTTTGATAAGTATAATGATAGCCAAAATTTCCTAAATAGTGTCAATTATGACCAAGATTGAAATGTTAGGTGCCGGCCTTTGCTTTCTAATCATCATAATTTCAATCTGTTGGCACCCACTGTTGGGTAAAGATAGGCTTCCTCTTTCAAACGCCATTCTTCACCGTCCCTTGCAGTCCTTGACTATTTTTTGGCAGCAATTTTAACTAGTTATTCAACCATCGAGCTGATGGTTTACCTCATGGCCAACTACAATACATTGGCATCCATTGACCGCCTTGGTCTGACTACCGTTTTCTCATAACCAAGCATTCTGCCCAATTCCATGTGTTTTCATATGCTAAATTCAGCTGTTGTGTATCAAGGTACCTTACCTGATATAATATTAGGCCACCAACAGGCCTTGATTGATTGCCATCCATTTCCTGACTCAAACTAGTTCACATGTTGATTCTAACATTGTATCTACGAAAAAAGTTGATTATGATTATCCCAATCTTTTGTGAAAGCGTTATTACTCTGTATAAATTTTGGTGGAGGGAGAGGTCATATTATGATGGGCGGAACACGTCATTTGTGTGTTTTTTACCAATGGATATGTTTGGTAGTATTGCTGGACCACAGGGCTGGAAGGCAGTTTAGGTGGGGGGTAAAATGTTTAACGCAATAATTTCAATGCATTTGAGTGGATTACATTTATAAGCTTATCAGTTATTTCGTCGAAATCTATATGGAAGAAAATTTTGATGCCCAATTATGAATTACATAATGGGTATAATGCTACCTATCTGAAAACGCCTTCGATATCTCTTTAGTTTATAAAAAGGTGTTTTTCCGCTCATTTAATGTTGCTTTCATTGTATTATTGGATCTCAAGATA